>CM071865.1:25984063-26029378 GCA_036759665.1 Gynandropsis gynandra
TCCCGATCTCGGCGTGGATACGAGTAGAGGACTTGCATCATCAAGTCTCACATCCGATCATCCGTTTCAACGCAACAGGTATCACTGAAACAGTTTCAATATTTGTTCGCCGTTGAAATCTGTAAAACTAATCCGAACATGACTAGATCTAAATTCGGGTTGATAAAAACACGCTTCCGTAATTGAATCAACCTACATTGGTATCAGAGCTTAAATTTGTTTATCGTTGAGATCTGTAAAAACTAATCCGAACATGACTAGATCTAAAATTCGGGTTGATAAAACACGCTTCCGCAATTGAAATCAATCCTACAGTGGTATCAGAGCGTCTGGCTTCATGTTTAGGATTAGTTTTTTCGAAATTTTATGAAAATCGGATCGAAA
The DNA here is from genome assembly GCA_036759665.1 of Gynandropsis gynandra. Classification (NCBI taxonomy): domain Eukaryota; kingdom Viridiplantae; phylum Streptophyta; class Magnoliopsida; order Brassicales; family Cleomaceae; genus Gynandropsis; species Gynandropsis gynandra. The sequence goes on from CM071865.1 coordinate 25,984,448, forward strand.
AAATGTGAAAATCGCGCGCGCACCAGAAATTCACGCTGTCGCGTGAAAGGAGATGGAGCGCATGGTCGACGGCCGACGCCTTTGCTCGCCGGACGAGGGTCGTCCACCGCAGGCGAAGGCCGGCCGGCATATCCAGTACCGCCGCGGCACAGAGGAGGCGACGGGAGGCGTTCTTCGAGCGCCCATCGCGAGAGTCGCGAACGTCGGGCGAAGAGGAAACTCGCGAAGGCTCGATCGAAACCCTAACCCTAACCCTAAAATTAAAAAAAAAAATTTAAAAAAAAAAATTAAAAAATTTAAGATTCAAATTAGATGAATTTTAATTTTAAACTATTAATAATTGAGTTATTAAAATTATTAAACGATAAATTGTTTATCGTTAAGTTTTTTCCTTCACCATAGACGGTTTTGAATAAATTCTCGTTTACATGGTACGGCCTGACTACCAGGAGGCATGTAGTTCGAGAATACGATTCGTACGTCTATGACATCAGATGTCGAGTGGGAGGAATCAATTAGTTTTTGTAAGCGCCTGGACTACCCGGGGGACATAAACTTAATTGATATCCGACCATGAGGTGAATGATAAAACTCGTCTATATCGATAGGAACGACCTGACTACCAGGTGACTATCTGATATAGAATGATATTAAAATTAAGAATTTTAATTAATAATTGAGTTCTAAAACGATAAATTGTTTATCGTTAGGCTTTTCCTTCATCGTAGATGTTTTGAATAGGTTTTTGTTTACATGGTACGGCCTGACTACCAGGAGGCATGTAGTTCAATAATTCGATTCATACATCTACGACATCAGATGTCTAGTGGGAGGGATCAATTAGTTTTTGTAAGCGCCTGGACTACCCGGGGGACATAAACTTAATTGATATCTAACCATGAGCTGAAGGATGAACTCAACTATATCAATAGGAACGACCTGACTACCAGGTGACTATGTGATATAGAGCCAAATTAAAATCAACCTGTTTAATATGCTTAAGAAACGACCTGACTACCAGGGGGCTTATGCATGATTAGTTCAGGAAATATTACTGAAAGAAATACGATTTCTGAATACTATTGTAGTATTAGTCAGTAAAATAATCATTTAGATGAAAGTCCATATCTATTTGATTAAATACGTGTTCTAATAAATGCTGCAACTTTTCCTTACAGATTTCCCGAAAATGTCTTCACTTTCTCTACGTGCCATTCTCGATGCCCACAAGCTTGTTGGGGAAAATTTCGATGATTGGTACCGCAACCTTAAGATCGTCCTCAAGCAGGAGAAGATACTCGATTCGATCGAGAATCCTATCAAGGAACCTGCTGATAACGATGTGGATGGCATGATTGCTTGGGCAGAGCAAAGGGATCGCCTTGACACTGCCAAGTGTATCATCCTAGCCTCAATGAGTTCAGAACTCCAGCGCCAGCATGAGGATATGGAGCCTGCTGCTATCATTGAGCATCTTAAGAAGATGTATGGTGCGCAGAGCCGAACGGCAAGATATCAGTTGTCGAAGGCACTATTCAAGTCAAGATTGTCTGTGAACTCTCCGGTGGGGCCCCATGTTCGTAAGATGATCAGTCTTATTGAACAGCTTGTGAAGCTGGGGTGCACACTAGGCAAAGAGTTATCTCAAGATCTGATCTTGCAGTCATTGCCTGAGACGTTCTCTCCGTTCATTGTTAACTTTAACATGAACAAGATGGACATGGATCTGCATGAGATGCTGAACCAACTGATTGACTATGAGAGTCAGTCAGTGTCTGAGACGTCTAAGGGACATAGTGCCGTGATGATGGTCGGCTCTTCTTTCAAGAAGGGCAAGGGCAACAAAAAGCCCAAGAAGAAGCTCCTTGGGCCCAAGGGTGGTGTGACCATACCCAAGGCCAAAAGGGGCAAATCTGACCAAGCTGATGCTGAGTGCTTCTTCTGTAAGAAGAAGGGGCATTGGAAGAGGAACTGCAAAGAATACCTGCAGTCTCTGAAGGGCAAGAAGCCAGGTAAGATTCTCATGGAAAATGTTTTCATGATTTCCTTAACTACTATTGATTCGTCTAGATGGGTATTGGATACCGGTAGCAGTTTTAACATCTGCAATATGTTGCAGGGGCTGAGGATCAGTAGGAGGTTCAGGAAGGGAGAGTTCAGTCTGAAGGTTGGAAATGGCGCAAGTGTTGCTGCTCTAGCCGTAGGATCAATTTCCCTTGTAATGCCTACGGGCAAGACCTTGTTGTTAGACGACTGTTATTATGTTCCTAAGTTTGTTTCGAACATAATTTCTATTTCTATGCTTGATAGACGTGGATTTCGAACAGTTTTTAGTAATAACATTTACATTTGCTCTATTTATCATGATGATGAATTTTGTGTAAATGGTTATTTACAACAAGGGCTGTATATCTTACCTGATATTAATGTAGAACAAATTAACATGCATGTTTCGGACCTTAAGAGAAAAGTAGATGATCGTCAAAGACAGACGTATCTTTGGCATTGTAGACTTGGTCATATCGGTGAGAAGAGGATAAACATGTTGCATAAAGTCTGACCAAGCCGAGCAAGCCGAGAAAACAAAGTCGATTCTCTATGGCCTCATACTGTGGATCATGTGGAAATTGCTCTAAGAGCGAACCAGGATCAAGTCTTTGTCTTTTAATCTCCCTCGACGACAAATACAACGACCTTATTCATCACATACTTCGTCAAAACGAGTTTCCCTCGTTTAACGAAGTTTGTACGATGATTAAAAGAGAGGAAGGGGAATCCGTCTCTTTAAAGGAATGACCGGGAATGCTAATGTCTCTAAAAGCACCTCTAGGCTAGCCACTTCTATCAAGCCTTTCAAAAAGCAGTTCTCTTGTAAGCATTGCAAAAGAAAGGTCATTCAAAGGATCGTTGAAAAAAAATACAAAGACTTATGTGAGGGGGAACCATTTCATGTTGTAGAACAATACAGGCGCCTTGTCGGTAAGCTAATATACCTCACGATAACAAGACCTAACTTGGGTTATGTTGTGAATCAGGTCAGCCAGTATATGCTTGCTCCAAAGGAACAACATTGGAAAATGGTGGACCGAATCCTCCGATACATCAAGAACACTCTAGGAAAAGGTATACTAATGAGTAAAAACAACGACAGTAGTCTAATTGGGTATTGTGATGCAGATTGGGCCATTGACCGCAAAGATCGGAAATCAACGACGGGGTTCTATACCTTTTTCGGGGGGGACCTTGTCACTTGGAGAAGTAAAAAGCAACCGATGGTCTCTCGTTCCAACGCTGAGGCCGAGTATCGGGCTATGGAAAACACAACATGTGAGCTCATTTGGACCCGGGCTCTCCTCAAAGATCTTGGCCTCGAACCTTCACTGCCCACGATGCTTCATTGCGACAATCAGGCGGTAATTCACATTTCATTCAACTCGGTGTTCCACAAACGAACAAAACATATTAAAGTTGACTGTCATTTTGTTCGAGAGAAGCTCAAAGATGGCATCATTGAATTCATATACACAAGAAGCGCATATCGGTTGGTCGATGTCTTCACCAATGCCACAAGTGAAAAAGTTTGCAACGATCTCCATTATCGGATCAGCCTCATTGATATCTTCAGTCCCAAGGCATCGCATTCAAGCTTAGTTGATCGTCTTTCGAGCCCATAAGTTGTTGTACTCGTTTTACTTTCTCGGATTTTTTTCCCAATTGGGTTTTCCCCGAAAAGGTTTTAATGAGGCTTCACTTATGTTGCTTTTGAACGCCTAAGATTGAGGAGGAATGTTAAGAAGAAAGGTTGTGTCCCGCTCTTCTCCGCATCCCGAGCCGCGTCTCGCTCCCTTCTCCGTGTCCTGAGCCGCGTCCCCCTCTTCTCTACGTCTCGAGCCGCGTCCCGCTCTTCTCCGTGTCTTGAGCCACATCCAGCTCTTCTCTGCGTCCCGATCCATATCGCGCTCTTCTCCTCGTCCCGAGCCGCATCGCGCTCCCTTCTCTGCGTCTTGAGCCGCGTCCTGCGACCTGGTCAAGCTTATTTATGACCTATGCGATCTCCTATGCCTTGTTGACCGCTCCAGCTCATGAAAGTAACATCTAAACTTGTGCCTTGCATGTGTACTTGTATTTCCTTGTTTTTCACCCTTTGTACTAGTATAAATAGGTATTTTAGTTCTAATGAAATACATAACAGAATAGTTATTCTTATTCTCTCTAATTCTCTCGATCTTTCGCTCGCTCTTAGTCTTTCTATCTTGTTTCCGCTGATTCATCTTTGTTCTAAAAATTCTACAATTCCTAGTTGACTAGTCTATATACATTTATGACGAAACCTCGCCAAGAGCATTGGTGGAAATCAGAAAATAGATTGTCCCCAAAACCCAGAGTTTTAGGAGATAATACTAAAGGATAGCGTATGACTTGAAGATGACGTAGGTTTTTTTTCACCCTCAGTCACAAAGTCACAAAGGTCATTTTGGGTCATATGTATTCATGTGTGTCAATATTTTTGCAGCTTAACCACATTCGGAAATATCCAATGCAATATGGGTTAAAGAATTATTATGTTTGTGATATTATGTTCATGCAGTCACTTAAGATGTGGATAGAAGAAGACATGGAAGAATTTCCGAATATTCTTAAGGACTATTTGGAAGGTACACATACATTCAAATCCACGTCGAAGATGGTGGTAGATTATGATAGCTTTCTCTCGAGTCTTAACATTCCATCACCTACAAATTGATATATGTCTTCTCATTGGGTGCCATTAAAATGTATTTGAAGAGTTGATGCATCACGGTATATGACTGCCAGAAAAGATTCAAGGACACGCATATGGATCCGGTGGTGGATATTATAAGAAGATATATGGCATTACGAGTATTATGAAGGTCTGTCACATAACAAAAACGAGAATGAAAGTGATGTTTCCTCCTTCAAATACATATAATCCATTCTATCGGGAAGGGAGGACAAGTTCCCTGAGATTTGCAACCCCAACATTTCTTCCATTCGTGATATTTTTGTAAATGTATTTGCGAATGGAGTAAGTATTGATGTACCCGTAGACCAATGCCTCCCATCATCTCATCTCTGAACTTGTTTTATTTTCTTAACTTGATTACTATTTTTTTAAGTTTAAACTTGATTAGTATTTTGTAAGCACAACGTGTGTGTAACCCAAAATAACAATAAAAATAACAATAATAACAACAATTGTCACAAATATTGGTCACAAAGGTCGGCCACAATGGTCACAGTGGTCACAAAGGTTGAAAAGGTTACAGATGTCACAAAGGTCGAAAAGGTCACAAATGTCACAAAGGTTGATCACAATGGTCACAAAGATCGATTACAATGGTCATAAAGATCAGTCAAAGGTCACAAAGTCACAATGATAAAAATGGTTGGTCACAATGGTCGGTCACAAAGGTCGATTACAGTGGTCACAATGGTCATAATGGTCGGTCACAGAGGTCGGTCACAATAATAATAGCAATAATATTTATGTATGAACTCGGTTTATTTTTTATGACCTCGGTTTATTTTGTTAGCACTTAACAATAATAATAAATCCACAATAATAATAACAAAATAAAGTTCAATGAAATGAATACCGAAACACATGTTTCATAACATAACAATAAATACTTGAAATAAAATATTGTTGTTGGTAGAATTTGTTGGGGGAGAAACCGAAGCACAAGTATTTCTCCATTGGGGACCAGTATGAATGTGAGAGAATATCCTTTATTTTTTCCATTTTCATGAAAAAAAGTTCTCCAGCCTCCCCTGATGCAAGCGCAACCACGACTCAAGGGTCTCAAATCTAACGACCACATCCTTCCTTGATCGTTTATCAATATTATGTTATATATTCTACCAGTAAAACCGTTTGACCTCGCAATCCCTATCGGAAGGTTCTGCACCGTCACCCAATTTACATCAGTACTCATCATTAAAAATCGAATAAAGAACCAAAGTGATATATGATGAATCGGTTTGTAGTCACTTACCACTACATCTACGTCCAAATTAGAATGTGTGACGATTGTCGTAAAATAGGTCTGATCAGAATAAGATTATCCTACTTCTGCATTTGATGATGATGATGACGAATATTGCAAATTACACAAATTTTCTCTTAAATCAGGAACGTGAAAACCATGTAAACTTCGTGAGAAAAAACTATAAAATCACCGATTTGAAAATTATGGTCCTTGGTGAAATCTTTTCATCCGTCTATGAATCTAGGATCTTCCAACTAGATTTCTCACATTTGGTTAGACACATCCGATTTAGGAGTTTTCGTGTTGTTGTTCCTCGTTTTCCCTTCGATATGCTCATAAAAAACTTCCACGGAATGTCCTGTAACAAAAAAACAATTTAGTCATATCTCTACATTCTGTCATGTAACAGACAGAGAGAAAGACAGATGGAGGAGATTGCAAGGTAGTGATCGAGGTAGCTAGGAAGAATCACTTGGACGAAATGTGGGAAATGTGGGGTTCAAAGACATTTTTTATAGAGAATTTTTCAAATATTTTTAGAGATGGAGACGGAGACAAAGATGGGAGATGATGAGAGTTAGAGGGACAGATGGATGGAAGATAACGAGAGTTACAGAGAGTGTGTCGTATTTGAAAAAGGGAGAGGCTCGAATTCCAAAAGATAAGAGTCTGACCTCGAAACGACGGAATGGTACAAAGTGTTGTACTGTACAATCTGTGACCAACTTTTAACACACATTATTTTATTTTTAAAAATTTTGGAGAAAATTTTGTCGGGAATGGTGGGTCACACATGTTCTCTGAAAACTATAGAAAATTCATAAAGATCACAAATTATGTTCTACGTTTACATTGTGCTTTCGATACATTTAGGAACATAAATCATGTTAATACATATACTTTACAACATCAAAAAATAGTTAAAATAGATTTTTTTCCCATGTGTCACAAGAAGTGTAGAATGGATAAATGTGTTTCAAAATGATAGTAGTATTTTAAGAACTCGTTGGATGAATTTGAGCACATTTTAAAATAATAAATTTAAAATTTCATTAAATCTCGATATTATTAATATTATTATCTATATTGATTCGTAATTAAACATCTACAATTAAAAAATTTTAAAAATAAAATTTCTAAAGAGACACCCGTGGGTCGCATGGGTGGAAAGGTAACAAAAGTCACAGTGGTCCTTTTGCACATAATAAAGAAAATAGATGCGAACACGACGAAATTATCGATTTATAAGGATGAAAGGATGTAATCCATACAAAAAAAGAAATTTATAACGTTTAAATATGATTCATACTAATTTATACGAATTGAGGGTCGCACGTGGGAGATATTGGGTCGCATGAGTCGGATGGATTCCTGTGATATTAGGTCGCATGAGTCGGATGGGTTCCCATGATATTGCATCACATGATTTGTACATAATGAAGAAAAATAGATGTGAACTCGATGAATTTATCGATTTATAAGGATGAAAGGACGTAAACCATGCAAAATATAAAATTTTCAACGTTTAAATACGCGCCATACTAATTTATTTTAATTGAAGGTCGCACGTGGATCATATTGGGTTGCATGAGTCGGATTGGTTTCGTGATATTGAGTCGCATGAGAATATTGTTGCAGATGTGTTTGTGAATGGACAATGTATTGTTTAAGTTTGAACTCGATTTATTTGGTATAATGATTGAACTATTTATTTGTAAACAACGTGTACAACCCAAAATAACAATAACAATAAAAATATAAGGTCAAAAAGGTCACAAAATATCACAAAGGTCACAACACAGAGACGACACAGTGCCCTCCTTAAACGTTGCAGAGATTGTGTATGACTACGTAAAGACCGAGTCCACCGATTATCCAGACCTTAAATAATGTAGAGACAAGATGATGCCCTTTGTAAACATTGTAAAGACTATGTGTGACTGCATAAACACTGAGTCCATCGAGTACCCCAACCTTAAGCAACACAGAGACAACACGATGCCTTCCATCAACATTGTAGAGACGGTGTGTGTCTGTGTAAATATCGAGTCCACCGATTACCCCAACCTTAAGCAATACTGAGATAGCACGATGCCTTACGTTAACATTGTAGAGACTGTGTGTGAGTGCGTAAAGACCGAGTCCACCTACTATGCCAACCTTAAGCAACACAGAGAGAACACGATGGCCTTCGTCAACATTGTCGAGACTGTGTGTTATTGTGTAAAGACCAAGTCCATCGATTACCCCAACCTTAAGACATACATAGATAACACAATGCCTTTTTTCTACCATATCACCTTTGTGATGAAATCGCAAAGATCACAAAGGTTACAAAGATTTTTTAGAGATTTGGGGTTTAAGAGGAAGACGAAGAAAGAAGAGAGATAGGATTCAATCTCAAATAGGAGATTGTGAGGGTTAGAGAACTTGATGAATCTTTTAAGAGAGAGAGATGGATGCACAGATGAGAGTGTTTTATAGATACACATATTTGAAAAAATGTATAGCTTGCATTCGAAAAGATAGAAGTCTGACATCGAAATGACGGAACGAAACCCAATGGATCCCACATGTTTCCTAAAAACCGTAGAAAGCTCAAAAAGGTCACAAACCATATAAAGGTCAAAAACCGTAGAAAGGTCACAAAGGTCACAAACCGTAGAAAGGTCACATAGTCCTTTTACGTCAAAAGTGATAGTAGTGTTGATTCCTTTTGCGTCAATAATTACTTTACAACGTGAAACAATAGTTAAAAATGTAAAGGTCACAATAGTCCTTTTGCATCAAAAGTGATAGTAGTGTTGATTCCTTTCCAAATTGAAATTTCTAAAAAAGACATCTCATGGGTCACATGGGTTGCAAGGTCACAAAGGTCACAATAGTCCTTTTGCTTCAATGAGGAAAAATATATGAGAACTTGATGAATTTATCCATTTATAAGGATGAAAGGACGTAAATAAAGGTTTGGTCCAAATAACACATTATTACAAACTAACATACCTTTCTTTTTTTTATGTTGTCGTTGTTTGGATTGTCACATTGTAAGCACTGCTAGTGATGCTCGTATTTGAACCTCGTTTGTCTTGACGAAGATGAGGTTTTTCTTTGAGCCTCACTGGGTCTAGGATAATGATTCTCTTTAGACCTTTCACTTTGCTTTTTCTCAACCAACAAAGGAGGTAGAACCGTAACTTAAGAATACTGAGGATGAATGTTCTAATTAATGATCAAATTCTTGTAACATGTGCCTGAAAAAGGTATTCGAAGCTTTTCCCATCGCCGTTCAGCTAAGATTTTTGATAGATCCAGGAGTTTTTTCCTGTAAACATATGTAAACACCCTAGAAACCTCCTATAATGATCAAATTCATCACCATAAATATTCTTTTGAGCACTGCATTTGCCCCTTAATGCAATCAAATACGATAAATTAGTATCGTACTTTGCTTTTACACGAGCCATCAATTCTTTTGTTGGAGGTGTTTCATATTTTCCGGCATATTCTTCATTCAAATCATCTTAAACCATATGCGTTGTACCCATTGTATTTTCTGTTGAATTAGATACTTGTGAACACTTATGAATGGGACAGTGTGTTCTCACACTAAACCATTTAGAATTCGAGATTGATGTCACACGTAATTTCCCTTTACAACAACCTCCGACAAATTGGCATCGTACTTTCCACAGCTTCGAATCAGAAATCAATGTTGCATATCTAAAAGAACTTTTAGGTTAACCATTCCTTTCAAATGTATGTACATCCTTCTTGCTACCAAACTCTTGTCCAATTTTAAGTTGCAATCTATCTTCAAACTCGAAGACTGAATTTCGATTGTTTGGCTTCTCGTAAATTAACTTTTCCAAGTTATTCTCACTATCACCATCCTTATCTCTGTTGGCACATCATTATCAACTTCATTACTGCCACAAACCATAACTTCGTGAACGACCATATTTATAGCACAATCACAATCTTCTTTTAACCCGCTGGTATGTTCACTATCAGAATTATTCGAATCTAAAATATTTACTATTTTCGTCTGATTACTCCCAACTCTACTTTGTTTATTTGAACCTACAATAACACAGTCCTCGTAATCTACAACACACCCATTCTCATCTCATCTAGCAATACTTCTAAAAACAGGAATTCGAGGTTCAACTTCTCTATTTTTCTCTCAATTTCCATTTTACACGTCACACTTGCCGATTATATCTCCACATAAAGCAGAGGTTAAATTCCTCTTATTTAATCGAACAAATAACAAATAAGATGTTTGTCATTTATTATATATGTCGGCTTCTTATTTTGACAATAATTGGGCAAACTTAACTTCAACTTCGTTGTATTTTTTCTCATCATTATCTTTGCGCATAACTCATTAATAAGTTGTTGGTATGTCAGACTAATTGGACGACAATAGAAAAATACACTCTGGTTTTCGTGAACTCTTCCAACCCATTCAAATTCTCCAATTTATGTTTTTTCTCATTTACCATCATATAAAAAATAAATAAGTGTGATTTTCTCATCCACTGGATCCATTACACGTGTAACAAAAACATAATAAAGAGGGTAAATTATGTGACTCACTGCAACCATGTATTTGAATATAATTATGTGACCTAGTATGACAGTGCGATTCAATGAGACTTTGTGACCCAATGCGACTCTAAGACCCATTGTGACCTGTGTTTCAATATAACTCTAAAACCCAGTGCGACCGTACGACTCGATGAGACTTTGTGACTCACTCTTTTTCACTTAGTTACTCGTTTTAACTACATCAATATAAGACTCATTTTGACACATGGAGAATTGAATCTATACATATTAATCACTACTCTCTCAGGTTATGCAATTCACAAAAGAAACATGAAAAATATCATTATCTCGCAAACAACATTAATCTACTCAAATTAAAAATAAACTTCAATCGAAGCTCAAAACTCACTATATATACCAGGTTTTTCTGCAAAATTTCAAGCTTCTTTGTTGACAACAAACGATTTCAACATATTCGCGGCGAATCTGATGTTGATTTGAAGCTACTCACAACAAATCTGATGCCAATTTGAAGCTACTTGCGGAGAATCTGATGTGGGAGAAGCGAAATTTTCATGCCAGATGAGAGAAAGAAATCAAGGTATTCTGAAAGAGAGAAAACTGTGGATTTAATGATAAATACGATATGAAATTATTAATATTATAAAGATAGAATTGAAGTTGATTTTTTTTAGAAAAATATAGGATCGAAGTCTTAATATCAATTCAAATGTAATTTTGAAGTTATCCCTAATAATAACAATAATAATAATAATAATAATAATAATAATAATAATAATAATAATAATAATAATAATAATTGGGATAGAAGATAAACAATATCAAGATGGGAGAGACACGAGACATAGAAAGGAGATTCTCTGCTTTACGTCGACCGTTGATTAGTGCATCAACATCACTTTAACTAATTCCATAATTCATTGTGTTTTGAGCCTTTATAGATCAAAATTTAGTTTCATATATATATATATATCATGTTAAGATTAATATTAAGTATAAGAATATGAGTTCAACGAATATATTGAGGAACACAATTAACAAGGAGAGTAAAAAAATCAACAAAAACCACGTGAATTACGAAAATTTATTTTTATCAAATTAAAACCCTTTTGCATATTTATGTATGATCACAGTCATATTTATCTTGATATAAAATGAAATGTTATTTTATTTTATATAATGTCGATTAAAACATAAATGATAAATTATTATATATAATATTGCAAAACTTTTAACAAAAATCACATGAACATATATTGGAATTACAAATAATAAAATTCAGAAATATAGTAATAAAAAAAGAAAGACACAAGTGGGTGAAGCGTGGGGTACTAACCTAAAGAACAGTGTCCGGTGGGTTGCGGGTTAATTTCATACCCATTAATGTCCCACACAATTTCTTCGTCTCTTATTCTTTTTCCTATAAAACCTCTCCTTCTCTTCCCACTTCTCTTACTTAAATTATATCCCTTTTCCTTTATTATATACCTACATAAACCCTACATTCTCTTTCTTAAGTTTTTCAAATAGAAAAAAAAAGTTGAAGCCTTCTCGGAATATGAAGATGGGAAGTCCAAGTATTGGAGGATCCAAAAGAAGGGTCTCAAGTAGAGGTCTTGGAGGTGTTTTAAGAGAGCAAAGGGCTAAGCTTTACATCATCCGGAGATGTGTTGTAACGCTCCTTTGTTGGCATGATTGATTGATCACTATGATTAATTACGGTATTAATCAATTCCGATATAACACGATACTTGAGAGATTTGGATCCAATTGAAGTGGGAAAACGTGGTCTGCACCCAACAAGATGAAGAACTAGGTTGGTTTTCATAGGCTTCTCCATTGATTTTGTTCTTCTGAAGTAGGTTTAATAAGGAGGGCAAAATTGTAAATATCTGCGGGTGGAGAGATTTCAAAGTTTTGTAACGGCTTTTGGCTTAGTTCCATGGCCGTAGAATATAAATTGTGTATGAGTTAAACTCTTTGACCACTTTTACTCCTTTATTTTAAAGATTGTTGTTTTAGATTTTCACAATTTAAAAATATATGAAAAATTTAATGTACCCTTATTCTATAAATTGACGAATTGTAAAATTTTGAGTGAAAGCTAGATTTCGAACAAAAAATACTATTTTAATTTGTTTTATAAAATCTCATTAAGAAACTAAAACTATACTTTTTAAGATTGATAAAAAAATTTCCATGACATAATTCTTTCATAAATATAAATAAATGGATGGAGTCTCTCACTCTCACTTTCTGAGCCTCCATCACAATTTTCAACATATTCTATGACTTTGGGCTCAAGTTTTCATGATTCGTGTTTTTTAGTTCTATTAAATTAAATAAAATTCAATTTTTGGAGTTCCCACAATGGTAGATTTGTCTGATGTCACATAAAATCATATTATATAAAAAATAAAATCATATATGTTTTTTTATATTTTTATTGATTTAAAAATACTTTATTTGTCTTGACACATAACATAATTGTTTGAGAATATTGAATATTTAATATTTATTGCTGTTGTTCTTACTATTCATTGATATATTTATAGTAACATATTGTATATATATAAATCTTGAGATTAAGTTAATACACCATTATATAATTTTTTATATATAATATCACAACTTTCATTAGAGATATCGACGATCATAAAAAAGTTTCGACTTTTTTAATATGTTTTAAAATTTTCATTGATTTTTTTGTTTTTTTCTTTTTTCTATTTTGCAATTTAAAACAATTATTTCTTTTAGTGTTTTTCTTCTCGCAATCTCTCTTTGTTCTTTAATTTTGCAATTCAAACAAATGTATGATCTTTTTGGTGTTTCTGTTTCGACAATCTTTTTTCGATTGATCTGTATTGGTAACATGATTGTGACTTCCAACGTTAGTGTTTCTTCCTCTACAGATCTAGTAGCCATCAATGATAGTAATTTCTCAGGTGTGACGATGCAAGCAGATTAACATCGACCTAGGAAACTCTCGTTGTATTCTCCATATTTTTTTCATCATTTGAAAAGCCTAGAGACAGTGATTACATCGATTCAATTGAAAGGTGATTCAAATTTTGTTGAATGGGTGAAGCACATTCAACACGCATTACGAACGAAGCGAAATATTGGTTATCGACGATTCAATTCCTAAACTAGCCTTGATAAATGTTGATTTCATGGAATGGAGACCAATTAAATCTTTGTTAGTTGAATGGATATTTAACTTTGGACCCACATATTCGTGCTTTAGTTTCAGTCATGGAAGAAGTTTGTGTTTTGTGGGAGAATTTACATAATCAATATTTAGTCAGGAATGCATCCCAAATTTATCAATTATAGACAGATTGAAACAAAATTGGCTTGGTGCACCAGGTTTTCTTTAGAAATTGAAACAAAATTGGAACAAGCTTGAACAGTCTTGTTTATGTTCAATTTAATGCGATGTTGATGTTTCAAAGAAAAACAAATGAACAAGACTTTGGATGTACTTCTATCTAATTATCTATATCATGTTCAAGATTGGATTGTTGATAGTGGAAAATGGGCATTAAAAAAAACAGGTGTTTTCCAACGGACAAATCCGTTGAAAACACCTAAATCCGTTGGTTTAAGAGGAAGACCCGTTGGAAATCGTTCATTGCAAATCAAGATCCGTTGCAATTCGCAACAGAGTTGCAACGGATATTATCCGTTGAAAAAGTGTAACGAAAGGGCCAACAGACGGCGTCGTTGATTATTTGTAACGGACGCCCGTTGAAATATTTTGTAACGGATGCCCGTTACAAATTAGATTTAGAGTTTTACAAAATATTTTATTAATAATCGAAAAACAAAAGAAAATTTTTTTACCTCTAAATAATTTATGTCCTTTTGTAAAGGACTCAGCTCCTCGAGAGTCGAATCGCAAGCTTGTAATTGTTGTGTAATCTTCTCCGTCAGAGCTCTCACGATTCTCTCCGCTCGAGGATCGACGAGTTCGGGTTCGTCGACATGTTCCCCGACGACCAGCTTCTTCTTGGCGTGGGTTTCCAATACCAGCTCAAAAAAAGTCGGTTCTCTTCCTATACGTTGCATCTGTAATATAAAATAAACTTAATTAGATAAATATTTAAAAACAAAAAATTAAGTAATAATAAATTTTACCAATTCGTGTTTTCTTTTCGGGAATGATTTTGATCCCGAAGTATGGCGATGCGGACCATCTCCGGGAACCCTCTCACCGTACCGACATTTTTTTGCCTTCTCACTCTTGGCCTTGAATTCTGCGAACTCTCAATGTTGAATCATTTGATTGAAGACCGCATTCGTTGCCCATGTCGGTTTGCGATTTTTTTGGTGTAGTAGTTGCGCTTCGCTTTGTTCATCATAAGGCGTATCCGAGCCTGCATGTCGCACACCCATGTTGCGTAGATGCGCGTTGTATCCTTTCTCCGTCATCTGTATGCGCGCTGCAAAATAATTTATAAATTTTTAGTTTTATAACATATATATAACTAATAATTTTAAATGAAATGTAATTTAAAACTAATGATAAAAGTGTGCCACCATCGTTGGCGCACGATTTTTTGCGTAACTTGCCATGAATAATATAATTAGTCCTGTAAGGACCCTTGGATGATGTCGTTGTTCGTGTATTTGATCACATCATGCATGTCAAACCTGCAATATCAAATTAAAAAGTTATATATTATTTATAACATACAATAATATAAATGCAAATAATGACTTTTTTTTGCCATAATGACCCGGCAGAACGGTCGGGATCGATAATCGGAATGTTAGGAAGCCTATCAATATCATCGATCAAGGAATCAATATCTACCATATCGTCCTCTTCATCAAATATCGGCGGTGCCGATATNGAACGAAAACGAGTTTTCGTTAGAAGATTATAAAAGATAATAATCTAAACCCTAATAGCCGTCAGTAAGAGAAAAATCCGAAGAACGAAAAACAGTTTTCGTTCTTCCGATTTCCACATCAAAGCAATCCTGATCTCGGTGTGGATACACGTAGAGGACTTGTGCTATCAAGTCTCGCATCCGACGACAGCACATTCAACGACGGGTATTACGAAATTGTTTCTTCATTTCTTCATCGTTGAATATCCATGAAAAACTAATCCGAACATGACTAGATCTAAAATTCGGGTTGATTAAAACACGTTTCCGCAATTGAAATCAACCCTATAGTGGTATCAGAGCGTATGGCTGCATGTTTAGGATTAGTTTTTTTCGAAATTTTTATGAAAATTGGATCGAAAAAAATGTGAAAATCGCGCGCGCGTAGCGCGCACCAGAAATTCACGCCATCGCGTGAAAGCGGTACCAGGCGACTTGAGGTTTTGATTTGTGTTGAAAATGAAACTGTTCAACAATTTATATATAGAACTTTCTAACGGGCATCCGTTGGAAATTCTAACGGATGTCAGTTGGACAATACGTCGTCTCAACGGACGCAGTTAATTGACGCGACGTTCTACCTTTCCAACGGGCATCCGTTGGAAATGCGTGTTCTCGAGGCAACGGACGGCGAAATGGAGACTCATCTCCCTTTGCAACGGGCATCCATTACACTTTCCAACGGATGCCCATTGGAAATTCTGCAGACTAGGGTAGGCATCATTACACTTTCCAACGAGCATCCATTGGAAATTTGTAACGGACGCTCGTTACAAATTTCTAACATGCATCCGTTGCCAATTGTAACGGATGCCCGTTAGAATTTTTCGACCGTTACAGGTTCCAACATATGCCAGTTGGAATATTTGTATCGGTTGTCCGTTAGAAATTTCCAACGGATTCCCGTTAGAAATGTGGAAAACTTAGAAATTTTTTCTAATTGTCGGGAGCGATTTCGGGTGTCAACCGGTATCCGTAAATATTTCCAACAGATGCCCGTTGGTATTAGATAATTCTAGTTTCTAATACATTAAACATCGTTTATATAAATTGTTCGATTGTATTGACATTTCGATTGTTCGATTACACATAATCTACATCATTACACATCATATACATTATACGTCATGTACATTACACATCATCTAAATTTATTACACATCATACATATTATTGTATTTACATTTCTTCTTTAGTAGATTCATCGATGGGAGAGTCTTCCTTCGATTGTTCATTGAATTCATCGTTGTTTTCATCTTCAGCATCTTTCGATTCAACGTCTTCATAATTGTGTATGAATTCTCCGTCTATGTCAGTTCTTGCGAGAATCTCCTCGCGATCTGTATCAATTAAATGAATCGGCTGCGGATGATTGGGTTACAACGGATCATCTTTATCATCAGAGCTTATGATCCCTCGTGGCTTGATCTTTACTATGGCCCACCACTCCTCTCTTCGATGTTTCAATGTTGTTGGATTTGCACGTAAACATACTTGATCTGCTTGATCTATTGTGATGAATGGATCATACTTACCATATTGTCATGCCGGATTGACGTCAATTCCTCCCTAACGGTTTTTTTTGTATTCCACGTTCTACAGTTGAGTTGAACCACTGACATTTAAAAAGCATCACCTTCAACCCAACGAGATCGAGATATTCCACTTGTATGATTTGGTGCAAAATGTCGTAGAAGTTGTCACCCTTTATATCACTATTAACGCAAACGCTATAATTGTATGTGCTTCTATGTTTTTCGTGTTCGTACGTGTGGAACGTGTAGCCGCGAGTAAACAAGCTTGGCCAACACATGACATTTCGTGCAGGACCATTAGCAAAATCTTTTAACCACGTATGAAGTTTTTTATCAGAACATTTCACATGTACGTATAATAAAAACAAATTAATATTTTATAATAAATGATGTTAATTTTAATAGATGTGTACACGAGTACTTACGTAGTCTCTCAACCTCGAGCCATAAAGTTGAACTTTCATGTCTGTGAGTTCATTTGCATTTAGATGAGAATATATACCAAGTACATGTTCATCAAATATCATGTATAATGAAAAGACGTTAAAATTGTATATATATATACATATATATTTAAAAGATTGAATAATATGTACCAGTACCTTTCAAACGGTAATAACTCTTGACAATGTAGTAGTATATATGTGTGGACGTGATTATACTCCTCTGGTGTTAACCAATATTCCTCGAACTTGCCTCATGTACGTCCAATCGGTGTAAACATCTCAGGGATTGTGCCAAATTGGGGATTATATTGATACAAACAGTTTGTATGATCATTCGTTGCACGTCGTTCTTTCATTTGAATATGCGATTCGAAATAAAATGTGTTGAAATATGTGATTTTTTCCAACAAGTATTGTTTGACAATAGATCTTTCGACTGCTGCTTTGTTTTTTGCTTTTTTCTTTAAATGAAAGAAAAACCTTTCGAAAGGATACATTCATCTGCATTGAACTGGCCCACCGAATATTACCTCATCTGGTAAATGTATTGGCAAATGCTTTATGACATTGAAGAATGAAAGCAGAAAAACTTTTTCCAATGCACATAATACTTCAGAGATATGTTTTTCATTAAATCCAAGTCATCCCTTTTTAAATTCCTTGAACATATATCTCTGAAAAATATGCTGATTCCGCATAGCACATCGTGAACATTCCATGGTAAGAGCTCAGCAAATGCAATTGGAATGAGTCCATGCATGAAAACGTGGAAATCGTGACTTTTCAACCCGATTAGCCTCGAACCAACAATATCCACACACCGACCAATGTTCGATGCATATCCATCGGAAAACTTAACGTCCTCTTTTAACCACTTTAATAATACCGTTTTCGCCGGACCAACCATCTCTTAGTTCCAACTCAGGTCGTCGACATATTGACTTCAAATCTTTTATTGATTGTATATTATCCTTAGTTTATCCGCCACATTCAAAACAATATTGATGATGTTATCAAAAAAAATTCTTTTTGATATGCATAACATCTAATTTATAACGTAATATCAATGATTTCCAGTATGGTAGTTCCCAAAAGATACTACGTTTATACCAGTTATGTCATTCACCTCGACCTTTTGGTTTACGATGCCCACGATCTCCACCGCATTCTACCAATTCTTGTAAATCACCCATTGTGTTCAATCTTTCGTAAATGATTTGTGTTCCGGTTTGCATGCACGATGCCTCTTCTTTTTGTACCACGTTCTCTTGAAAATATTTTTTATCTTTCCGGAAAGCATGGCCACGAGGAAGAAATCTTTTATGATAATCAAACCAACATACTTTCTTACTATGTACTAGTCGAAATGAATATGTATCCTCCATACAATATGGGCATGCCAATCTTTCGTGCGTGCTCCATCCAGATAACATTCCATAGGCAAGAAAATCGCTAATTGTCCACAACAACACCGCTTTCAATGTAAAATTTTGCTTCATACTGACGTCATAAGCAAGAATTCCTTCGTTCCACAACTGTCTTAATTCATGAATTAAGAAGGGCTACAAAAAGACATAGAAAGTTTTCTTCAGATGTTCTTGTCCTAGAATCAGCAACATCAGAAACATTACATCTCTCTTCAAACACATCTCAGGAGGCAAATTATACGGAGACAAAATCACCGACCATAAAGAATATTGACTTCCAGATTTTCCATATGGACTAAAGCCATCCGTGCATAGGCAAAGATAAACATTTCTCGTTTCATACGCGAACTCGGGAAATATTTCATTGAAATCTTTCCAAGCCTTACCATCTGATGGATATTGCATTATACCTTCGGCGGTTGAGTGTTCTGCGTGCCATCTCATTGCCGCAGATTTTTTTTTTCGATTCAAATAACCTTCTCAACCTATTCGCTACAGGCATATAGAATATTTTCTTATGTGGTACATATTTACGTGAAGATGGTTTTTTTAGGCCGAAATCTGCTTGCACCGAAAAACTTGTATTCCAACAAATCCTTATCATTTCTCCAAAACAACATGCAACTGTTTCTACAAACATCAATTTTCTCATGTGGCATTCCCAAATCTTTTAACACATTATTTGTTTCGTATTATGACCCAGGAACTTGATTATTTTTCGGTAAATATTCATGCATTGTTTTGCAAAATGAATCCATGCAATTTTCAGCCACATTGTAGTTTATTTTAATACTCATCAATCTTGCTGATAAAGATAAGTGAGACTGACCTTCACGACAACCTTCATATATAGGTTGTTTCGCCGAATCCAATAGGTTGAAAAATCGACGTCCATCGATGTTCGGCATCTCTTCATGCGTTTGTTCATTAACAACTCCATGAAAAGCATCTGACACTATTTCCACATATGGATTGGTCGTTGATGCTTCATAAATAACTTCTTCATTTCTTTCTACTTGTGCATCTTGCACAATATCTTTAACACCGTTATTTTTGCCGTGAAAAAACCAAATTTCGTAATTTTCAATGAAACCCACCTTATAAAGATGTTTGCCAACAATTTCTTGACTTCGATACTTTATGTTTTTGCATCTTTTGCATGGACATAACATTGTCCCGCGTTCTTGACACTAAGGTTGCATCGATGCAAAACTCATGAATTGCTCCAATCCGTGTAAGAATTCTTGCATAATCTCTTCAGTTATAGGATCTTTTCTTCTATACATCCACTCTCTCGATCTATATATATCTCAATTTGAAGAAGATGACATTTTGTTGAAAATATGTGGTTTGATGCAATCTTTGGTTTTGATCTAGATAGTGAAATTTCCAACGAACGTCCGTTGGAAAGTGCAACGGATGCCTGGTGCAAGTCACATGAATTTATTTCCACCGGTGAACCTCGAAATTAACAATTTCAACGGGTATCCGTTGCCATTTGTAACGAGCATCCGTTACAAATTTCAACGAATACCTGTTGTAAAATTTTTCCACGGCTACTAATGGACTTCCAACAGAAATGGCCAATGGAAGAAATCCGTTATCATTCCATTAAAAATTCCGACGGATTGTAACGAATAGGGTAACAGATAATATACGTTGAAAATTGTAATGGATTCCAACAGATTTGTGTCTGAAAGTGCTCACAAATCCGTTACACTCCGTTATTTTTGCATATTACAATATTTAAGGTTTTAAGAATGATGATGTTGATGATGTAATTGGAACTGATTTCATGTCGAACTCAAGCGGTGAGCAAAAACCGAAACGACGCGAAATATGGGGTCAAAAATTATTTTCAAAAATTTTATTTACTTAGATTATTTTCCTTTTAAACTAAAATTTCATTAAGATCTCTCTCTCTCTCAATCGCATTATTAACATAGCGTAAAATTAAATAGAATAGGAAAAACATTGGGGAATGGCTTTAACTCAGAAGCGAAGCGTCGAACTCGACTCGGATCATCTCCGTCGGCTACCTCCGTCGCTAAACCCAACATCTTTGTCTCCATTCTTGAATCAAAAACAACCCTGATAAACTGGCTCGCCAGCGGGAATCCTTTCCCGGTTCCCGATGGCGAGATAGTTTATGAAGGTTGTTTTGGATTCAACAATGGAGATAAAGATGCTTGTTATTGATGGTTTGATGCAATCTTTGGCTTTGATATAAATACTGAAATTTCCAACGAACATCCGTTGGCAATTGCAACAGATGCCCGTCGCAAGATCACGTGAATTTATTTTCACTGGTGAACCTCGAAATTAACTATTCCAACGGGCATCCGTTGCCATTTGTAACGGGCATCTGTTACAGTTAGCAACAGATGATCGTTGAATTCTTTTCCCAGTTTCTAACGGACTTCCAGCAGAAACGACCAACGGAATAAATTCGTTAACAATTCGTTAAAAATTGCGACGGATTGCAACGGATGGGGCAACAGATAATATCCGTTAAACCTCCGCTGAAATTGGTAACGGATTGCAACGAACTTGCGCCCGTTGAAAGTATTCAAAAATATGTTACAATCCATTGCCATTTCCTATCAACGGACGGATCCGTTGCCCCGTCCGTTGGAAACGGTGAGTTTTTTTATTGGGGAGAGGAATCAATGGAAGAATGTGGAGGATCAAACTAAGATGTGTTGATGTCTGAGGGTTCAAGAGATCAAGTGGATTATTTGCTTATGGTTAGAGCTTGATGAATATGATTTTGATTTCAGAGAAGAAGAAGTTAATGTTATGAATCCGGTGAACAACATTTCAATGAAGAATATAGAGAATTGAAATTAGATAGTTAGAAAATTTACTTATTTTTTTGTTATTTCTTTCAATTTTACTTATTTATGTGTGTTTTTAAACAATTAAGTACTTATAATTGTTTTAAATTAAAAATTTGGATTATAATTACATTATATATATAAATTCACCTAGTCTGCCTAGACATCGCCTAGGCTTTGTCCAGGCGCTCTTGGCGCTAGACACTAGATGTCCAACCGCCTAGTGCCTAGCATTTTCTTGAACCTTGGCATTAGTCATTCATCTGTTAGAATTTATCATTTTTCGGATTTATTTAGCGTTGATAAACGCTTGCACAATAAAACTCATTGAAACATTTGTGTACGAGCCAAATGTATAGAACCAAGGTCGAAAAGATTATGGAAAATAAGTCATTCACAACCAATGGTTAATGATTCCTCGAAAAGTTAAAGATAAACACATTTCCTGTTTTTGGGGAAATTCTAATAAAGAAGATTATTATTTGATCTTATATATTGTGATATTTGGGAATCATACAATACTCTTGCTTCATGTTGTAACATATGTTTTTACTATCGTGGATGATTGTTCGCGTTATGTGTGGATACATCTACTTTTGACCAAGGGTGAAGCTTAACGTGTTCTTCACAATTTTTTTTTTGCAATGGTTCAAAAGCACTTAGCTGTTGGGGTTAAAACTATTCACACGGATAATGGAACAGAATACATGGTCATGCGTTCTTATTTTGTTGCACATGGTTTTATACATCAAATCTCATGTGTTATACGCCTCAATAGAATGGACGTGTGGAACGTAAATACAAATACATTTTGCATGTTGTATGTGCCTTGATGTTTTAAGCATAAATGTCTTGATGTTTAATTAACCAAACACCTACCTCTTGTTAAAAGCCAAAACCCCTTTACAAGATCTTGCATGGTCGGTCAACACTTTTTGAAACATTATGGATCTTTAGTTATTTGTTTACGTTAGCATAGAAAAGGCTCATAGGGATAAATTTGAATCATGAAGTTGACATTATATATTAAAAGGCTTTTCTTTTGCTAAAAAAAGATGGTGTGTTTTTTATTTAAGAATGGAAGACATGTTTATATATCGTGATGTTTAGTTCTTTGAAGATCTGTTTCCATTTTCTTATGAGACAAGATCAAAACTGACCAAGATCGATCTTTCTTCCCCATGTCATCAAGCGTTTTATGATGACTCGTCTCCCATTTATCTTGAAAATAGATGAAGAATGGAAACGTCAATTGACTCGTCTATTAGTTTGGGTTCTCTCGTGAAATTCTCGGTTTCTTCTATTGTCACCACTTACACGAGTCATTATCCTATGGAAAAAGGTTCAGCTGTTAGCCTTTGTCATTCCACTAGTACACAATCTGTTCGGATGTGGGATTATGTGATTTATTTCCTACAGTGTTTAGAAGAACCCCATTGCGCCTCTTCATTATTCAATTGTACGACTCCCAATACTTCATTGTATCTCATTTCCAATTATGTTCCATGCCCTCGTTTCTTCAAGTGTTGAGCAATATACTTATTCTAAGGCGTCTCGATTATCAATGGATCACAGAATGAATGACGAACTAGCGGCTCTAGAAAAAAATAATACTTGATCTCTTACACATTTACCACCCGACAAGAAGACGATTAGGTATCGTTGCGTGTATAAAATAATACGGATGGTTCAATTGAGCATTATAAAGCACATTTTGATGTATTGGAAAATAAGCAAAGGAAAGAAGTTGATTTTGATGAGAATTTTTCTCACTGACTAAAATGCCTTATGTGCATCTATTTCTCGTTGTAGCTGCAAGTCACAATTGGGTGGATATCATATGGATGTCCACAATGTTTTTCTACATGGTAGTTTATCTGAAGAAGTTTACATGAAACTTTCTCGTGGCCTATTTACGTAAGATGACTCTCTTGTGAGTTTCAGCAAGGCGTTTATGGTTTACGACATATTCTATGTTGCTGAATTGTTAAATTGACTACACCTTACTACATTATGGTTTATAATAGTCTTGGTTAGATTACTTTATCTTCACATTCAATCGAAATCAAACATAACTCTATGTGTTTGCCTTAAAGGAGTAAAGTAAGAATCGATTCATATTTAAAAATATTCTTTTTTTCTTTCAATTCAATCGAATTTTTTCTGGTTCGGTTATACAATGAAAGAAATTTTGGGGTTTTAAGGCAAATATTAGGTCATTAAGGGGTGGACATTTTGGTTCTGTTATATGAAAGCGAACAAAACTGAACCGAATAATGATAATTTTGTTCGGTTCAAGTCAATATAAAATAATCAATCGGGTATGAAAGTTTAATAACCGATCGAGTTTGGTTCGATTCAATTATTAACCGAATAACCTTGGATAATCGACTCGTTGTTTGAACAATAAAATATAGGTAAATGATATTTATCACTTGAATATTTATCTAATATATGTTTATAATTATTGATTAAATATAAAATTTAAATAATATATTATATTTATAATATTAATAATTCGAAATTTTTCAAATGTTACCATTTATTTATAATTTTATATGATAAAATGGTCAATAAAGTCGAAATAATCACATTAATTAAGTTCTGATTATACTTCAATTACAATAAATTGATTTAAATTCGATTATTATTTGATTACTATTTTAAAAATTGAATAACTCGTCATATTATCTAAAATGAAAATTGAATTAAATCCAAAATGATTTATCATTTTGTTAAGGGAAAAATGACTATTCCCTCTTTGAAAATATAACTGTAATCATATTGTCTCTCAATTTTGACCCTCATCTTTGAAACTGCCTATTCTCCCCTTGAAACTGTCTATTCTTACCTATTCCCCCTTGAAAATATATTTAAATATTAGATTTGGTTAAATCGGTTCATTTTCAATTTTTAACCAATTTAATTAATTTCGGGTCAATTTATCAAATTGATTTTTTAGAGTTTTTTAATTTAACGATTTTTTTAATATTGATTTAACGAAAAGGGGTTTAGACTGAATATAAATAATTGGAGAAGAATAGGATGAAAATTCAAAATTAAAGGAAGGATAAGATATGGGTCAAAATTAAAGGAAAAATAGGATTAAAATTATATTTTCAAAGGGAGAATAGTTTTTAAAGAAAACACATTCAGTCATTAAACTCAAGATGTTGAGGTGGTCCTGAACTTAAAAGCCTGTGGACCCATCTTCTGGACCTGAGTTTGATATTATATCATAGTCCATTTTTTGTGGACGCCACGTGTACGGTTAAAAATTTTCCTGTCGAATTTTATATTACTCGATTATATGAATTGATGAACCAAATCATGATACTCGTGGAAGCAAGGAGTAATCAATATATATCGATTTTAGAAAATTTGCAATACGGATGTATGGAGATTTTTTTATGTTCTCGGAATAATATATATATAATCTTCTTTCATTCATAAATAAAATCAATTAAATATATAGTTTTTCTATAGCTATATATATGCATACAAGAGTCATACATCTTTCAATTATTTGTTCTCAACATAACCGTATTAAACTACCTAGATATAGAAGTAACGTTTACTCAAATTAAATATTGGGCAATCTTCCATATTTTATGGTTAGGAGATTCCTTTATAAGGTCAACGAAAGATAGAATATTGCAAATCTACTTGATTTTTTAGAAAATGATCGCATATTCAAGCGAATCTCTAAATAGTAAATCAATTATTTAAATAATATATTGCATTATTATGTAAATTTATTTTTATATGATTTGAATGTTAATGTAATAAATATTTCATTTTTTACATAACTAACATGAGATTACCTCTCATGAATAATTGTAAGTAAATATTTTAGATTTTATTAAAAAAATTTCCAATCAAATATAATATTTCTAATTGTATCTTTTTTGAGATAGAATACTAATTCGTTTTTATTTAAAAATAACCATGTTTACCATGAAACTAAATCGCCAAGGAAAAGGAGGTTACAACTAAAAAAAACCATCAAAAAATCCAAAACGTTCACCGAGCAGTAAATGCATCTATATTTTTTAAATGATAATTAATAAATGCGCGATATTTCCAATTTCTTTTTGTGTTATTAAAGTGATAAATCTACTTGTAGTCTTATGATAAGCTTCGAAGGGAAAAAAACAAAAGGAGTTGGCCGGTCAAGAAGACAGGGGATAAGCCAGGCCACGTGCGGCGGTCCTACCACCGTCGTCATCGTGGGCCCCACCACCACGGCTGAGCCACCGCCCTTTGTCTCTTTCACTTTAGTTTGTCCGATTTTTTCTCCGTCTCGCAGTAACAATGGAGACCGTTTCACTTTATGGTTCATGAGTGTGATTTGAATAGGAAACGCTAATAAACGCAATGTGTGTGATTTTTGACGATAACAACTATTTGGTTAAATATCGATAATTCATAATTATTATCAAATAAATATTACAACCAGTTAGATAAACCATAATCAACCACTACTAATTCAAATGCAAATAACAACCACTCGTCTTTTACGTATATATAAATTTCACAAATTTGTAAAAATATTTTTTAAATTATTTTAAGAATGTTACGGAAAACTATTTAACAAATATATATTGAGGATATTCTCATATTATTCAAAAACTATTATATATATATATATATCTTATAATTACTGATAAATGAGTAAGAATTTTGTAGATTAAATTTTCTACCTAACATGATATCCTAAACTTTTTTAATAAAAGATAATGACTAAAAAGAAAAACAGAAAGAACAAACAAATTTCCATTTTCTTCGATCACTGATGACACTGTTATTTTTTGCATCTTACGTCTTCATTAGACCGAAGACTTTATCGAATTTGAGATCGCTAACGATCGGATTTTTTTCGACGAATCAACCAACTTATCTATTAATTTTCAGTGAACTCACTCAACAACACAAAGAATTTCGTGGTGTTTTTCTTTTGATTTTTCATCGACAAGCCTCTTTGGTTTCTTCATCTACGAAGTGACTTGTTTTCTTCGTTGACAATTTGATTCTTGAGATCTCTGACTTTTTCCTACTATTACATTCTCTGTATTTTTCTTCCGGTTGATTTTCTCTTCGACAAATCGCTTCTTGCAAGTTATTTTCTATTCCGATTAAAAAACAAATATATGTTTTTTTGGCGACCTAAGGAATTTCCTTGGCATACATCACCAACTCCATTCTCTCGGAGTCATTGATTCGTGGAGAAAATTATGACAATTAGACATCAAATCTTCAATCACCCTAAAATCAAGGAAGAAAATCATATTTCTCGATGACACTATTTCGAGATCTTCTCTTGTTTTGAAAGATTTTGTGGATAGGGATACAATTAATGCACTTCTGGTTTCTTGGAGCAAAACTACCCTCAAACAAGGATTATGTTCTCATATGACTCATCGGGGGTTATTTCAGATGTTTAGGAGCATTTGAAGCATCGGTTAGTTATGAAGAATGAACCACATATTCAACGATTCATTCAGAATTACCACATTATATATAATGTGGGACTATTGTTGATGCGTACTTCGCAAAAATTAAGCAGAATTTGGTGAGATATACTGCACACTCAATCTTTATGTTTGCAACATTCGAAAAATGTAAATAGAATCTTACTAATCAGCTTGGAATGATCACAACGAAGACAAAGTCATTGGTTATTTTATGGGACAATATCATTTGGTTTTAGGGATCGTGCGCTCGGATATCCTTTGTCGCGATCCATTACCTAACCTTGATATTGTTTACAATATTATTTGACAGAAAGCGAGTACACGGGTATTGTTAAAGGTTGTTGACGAACAACCCACGACAATGGATTTTGTATAAAAAAGCTTGTCATCTCGTATCTCGATAGAAGATAGACAAAAATATTATGCTCACAATGTGGACGATCGGGTCATTCAATGGACCATTGTTTTCAGTTGTTTGGGGTTTCACGATTGGTGGGACCATCGTCCTTGGAATCACTATGGTAAAGGATAGGGGTTCTGGTTCCACCACAGACGGTAAAGGTCGTAGATCCACTTCATCGACATAAAAAAATGTGTCCCACATCACTTGTTGTTATCTTATTTCTCTTTAGCAAACATGTATTTCACAGAATGATTGTCAAACCGTTAGTGGTATGAGATATGATAAATGGAAGACCCTTGTTAGAATGATCAATGCGGTAAAAATGAAGCTACAGATATTTTAGATGCTCTCATTATATGACTAAGGATTATTCATTGATAGATGTATTTGTTTTGTTGAATGCCCCAGTTTTAACTTGATGTCGACATCTCAATAATTAGAGCAAATGGATTATATGGTACAATTTTTAATGAGTTTAGCGTCATTCAGGACTACATTACCAAAACATTGATCAGAATGGGTAAGTTGCGGGATAAACTTTATTACTGCTAAGGTTTGGAGGCAACAACAATTGTTCATACATGTGTTCTTTGTTTTATGGACACATTGCATAAATGACATAGTCACCCTGCTTCGAAGACATTGGATTTTATTTCTGATTTGAATTTTTTTTTCAGAGCATTTGAATAATGTATGTGATGTTTGTATTCGCACTAAACATGCAAGAGACTTTTTAGACAATACGAATAACACATAATCTATTTTTAGCTTATTCATTATGATATGTGATGACTTTATCAGATTTCATCTTTTTCGAAAGCCAATTTTTTTTTGAAAATTGTGGATGATTTTTGTTGAGTAGTATATGTTTATTTGATGACAAGCAAGGATGAGACAACTATTCATATACGAAAGTTTCTTGCTATGGATCAACGACAATTTCATACTAAGGTCAAAATTATATGCTCAGACAACAACATAGAAGTTATGTGCCTAAACCATTTTTCTTGGAAAATGACATTATTAATAAAATTTCGTGTGTTGGTATACCTTATAGAGTTGAATGGAATCATTTTAATATTTTTGACATTTCACGATCATTGATTTTTCAAGAAAAATTACCAATCGAGTTTTAGGGCGACACTGTTCTTAAAATTGTGTATTCATCAATCGCATCTCATCATCTATCATTGGTAATCAAAGCCCAAAGGAGAAAAAAATTTTAGTCGTTATCTTTTTGGGTTATCCATTCGAAAGGAAGGGATGGCGTGTTTATGACCTCAATCATCACATATTTTATGTGTCTCATGAGGATATTTTCTCATTCTCATAAATGTCAAGATGTTCTCTCCTATGACATAGAAATTTCTTTCTATCACTGATTGGGATTGGCATACTTGGATCACGACCAACATCCTTCAATTATTGTGCATTCTTCATAAAAAAAACACATGTTATTGCAGATGACATGGGGATATTCATTGAATTCTATGTGATCATTGCTTATTGTTACATAAAAAATGAGAAAATTTGTATATAATTTCTATCGTTTAGGCGGCATGACCGAGTAAGGCGGGGGCTTAAAGAAAGCAAGGAAAAAGTGACGCTTGGCCAGACATTCTTCTATAGTGTATTTTTCATTTGCTTCCTTAGATCATTTTTTCAGCCAAATCTTGGAAAAGGACAACGCGTTAAGATTCTATCGACACGCCATGAGTTTGTCACGATACAAGTTTTGTCTCGAATAAAATTACCTCTTCTTTCCTTTCTGTTAATTGACAAGAATGTTGGTTGTGAAATATTTGCATCTCATCGTCGTTCTTTTCTCGTTGTTGAAATTGTTGGATGTGAACCAAGGTCTTACCATTGAACCTTTACTAAATAAATTGGAAGAACTGCATGACTGCTAAAATTCAAGCTCTCAAAGATCATAACACCTTGACACTTTTTCTTTTACCACAAGACAAAAAAGGCGATTAAATGTAAATGTATTTCTAAGATAAATATTGTTTCGATGGCACGATTGAATGATACAAGGTTCAATTAGTTGTTCTCGAAAATAACCAAGTTGAACGCATAGTCTACGAATATACTTTCATTCTCGTAGCCAATATGGTTATGACACATCTTGTTCTTACAATGATTGTTTTTCTCCACTAGAAAGTAAATTAGATGGATGTACATAATGCATTTCTATGTTCAAATCTATATGAAAAAGTCTACATGAATCCTCGTCTTGGTTTTATACAACATGATTCCTCACTTGTATGTCGTACGGTTTGAAACAAGTTTCTTGATGTTGGTTTGCCAAGTTCGGTCATTTCCGAAAATCGTATGGATTTTGTCAATAATTATTCGATCATTCCTTGTTTACATTTTCAGAGGGTAGTATCCAATTGCACGTACTAGTTTATGTTGATGACTTAAAAATTATAGAAAATTCAACAATTGATATTTATGTCTTCAAGAAATATTTAGGTATGTGTTTTCATATGAATAATCTTGGTTTACTCAAAAAATTCTTGAATAATATTGAGGTTGCACGTAATCCAGCTGGTATCTATATATTTTAATGAAAATATGATTTGGACATTAAATCTGAGATTGATCTTTTGGGAGCTAAGCACATTTTTAAATCGATTGATCAAAATTATCTTTTAGTTTCTACCTCTAGAAGAGGTTTTTGTAATTCGATAGCTTGTAGTCAATTGGTGGGTAATTTATTTTATTTATTGGTCTCTCGTCCAGAACTTTCTTATTCGGTTTAGCAAACTTGGTGTCAAGAACACTGAGATTCTAGTTTTGAGGTGGTTCAATATCTCAAAGAAAATTCAGGTCATGGTGTTTTATTCAAATGCATTTCAACCTACATATTTGTGGGTGGTGTAATTCTAATTTTGTTGGTTGCCCTTCGAGCTAACGGTCTTTCACAAGATAGTTCATTCAATTGGTACCTCACCAATCTCTTGGAAGTGAAATAACATGTGGTCTCCTATTTTTCCACCGAAGTAGAATATTGTACTATGACAATGACCATATGTGACCTCATATTGTGATAGTCAAGTAGTTTTTTATTTTTTCGAGATCTCGACATTTCTCTTTCTCGTCTTTTGTGGCTATATTGTGATAATCAAAAAGCTTTTCACATTAGCTCTAATCTGGTGTTTAATGAATGTACAAAATCCATTGAAATCGGTTGTCATTTTGTTTGAGATGTCGTTATCAAGAACATTATAATTTATCGATATATTTCCACTCGATTACAAGTTGATATTGTCACTAAAGCTCTTGGTCGAAAGGAATTTGACGGTTTCATGGATAGGTTAAACGTTCGAGACTCACACCACCAATTTGCGAGGGTGTGAAGATATTCTAGAATTCTTCAAGATATTTATATATATAACTTCTAATTATTCCAGGGCCGACTCAACTAGAGAAGAGACCCTGTGCAATAAAATTAAAGTAGGCCCTTTTGAAACGAAATATTCGATGCTAAAAAATTTCCTTTACATGCAATAAATATTTACAACATTCATTTGAAAAGAGCTATTCTATTTGCATGTTTTGAAACGAAACAGTCGATTAAGCTTTCCACATCTAAATCTTCTAGGAGACTACTTTCAATTGCTATCAAAGCTAATCCATTCAATCTTTCTTGTGACATAGTGGTTCGCAAGTACGACAAAAATAATTTGAGCTTCGAAAAACTTCTTTCTGCAGAAGCAACATTAATTGGAATAGTCAATAAGATTCTATACGCAATTATTGCATTCGGAAAACAATTATACCGTTTCAATAATTCTAATAAAGCAACTGTTCCTATCTTTTCATTTGGTAAAAATTCTCTTAGTAACTTTAACTCAACAAAAAACTCATCCATTTCCTTTTTAAGAGAATTTTCAAGATTATTACAATGAAATTTAAGGTCTATATCATTAAATGATAGTAGCTTAGTTGAGTGTAACATAAAACCGAAGATATTATCATAGAACTTATTTTTTTCTAATAGTTTTATCAACAACAATTTCTTTGTAGAAATCATTAGATTTTATATCATTGTTTTGTGATTCCCTAGTGATAAATTTATCTAGAGCTCCTTTTTGAGATTGAATCAATTGTTCTATTCTTTCCTTTTTCTTTCGTTTTTAATAACTCGATTCATACTTTTTAAACATGGTTATCAACAATTAAAATTGCAAAAAATATAACCTGAGATATGAAGATGACTTTGATTCAAATGGAAAATATGGAATGATTATCTTCAATCTGTATATATAAAACACAAATCATTAGTATAACACTCTACTAAAGATCTGTCAATAATAATTTTCTTTTTGTAAAAGTTTAAAACATTATGAAAATTAACTTATAAAAAGAGAGGACGATCGAGAACATACCAACGAAGAGACGAAATGAAGAGACCTTGATTCCGTGAACAAACAAAAAAATCAAAAAGAAAGAGAGGGGACAAAATTGGGAACAAAGAGAACAAAAAAGGAGAGGAAAATCGTGGGGGAGGCACCAAAGAAAGAAAAAAAAACTGGTCACTAGATTAGGGTTTCCGAAAAAAAACAAAAATTATTTTTTTAAATATTGCGACCTCATTCAGCTGAGGCCCTGTTCCAAGGCTCCTGTTGAACAGGGCTTAACCAGCCCTGAATTATTCTAATTATTAATAAAAGAGTAAAGTCGTTTTTTAGATTAAATTTTATAAGAAATAACAGCCATATATCTATTTGAATATTTGATCAAAATTGATGGTTTTATAACAAAAAAAAATTCATAAAAAATAAAATGATACTTTTGCTATTACAGAAGATAATTTCTAAAATGTTTCCAAAATTTTGGAAAAAAATATATGCATTTGAGCAATCTATAATCGTCCAATATATTATTATTATTATTATTATTATTATTATTATTATTATTATTATTATTATTATTATTATTATTATTTGAACATTTTGTACATGGCCGATATCATAAGCCCAACGGGCCTAACATTATACTCTTTAATTCTCCCTCCATACCTCATGAATGCTCTTTTGTCTTGATGGGCCTAATTTTTCATTTATATTTATTTCTTCTGATTTTTTGTGTGGATATTTTAACATAATCTTACATTTCCTTATCCAAATGATTTTTTTATTTCTTATAACAAGAATTCGAAAACTAAAAATGAATAATATTGTCTTAATAATGATGAAATTGTGACGTGAGGTAATGGATTAAGTAAAACCATGAGAGCAATAGATGCAGTGAAAGAGACAAGAAGATCATAAAACCCAAAGGCCTAAGAGTTTCTAAAATAAGACACGATCTAGGGTTTCTCTTCCCACGAAATATATTCTCTTTTGTCTTATTCCTCCATTTTCCTTCATATTTCTCCATCACAAATCTCCTATCTCTATCCACATAAATACTGCAAGGATCGCAATTTTTGAAAAGTACCTTAATATTGCTTATTTATTAATTTCACTATATGATATTAGGATTCGTATAATATGTAGTTGCGTTTTCAAATGCTACATATAACTTAATCCCACTTGATTTGATTCAATCACTTACGAACACAAGGCAAATACTTGGATTTACATTTCTTGTCTTGGTCAAGAAGTCTCGAGTACAAATATATATAATCAAACTCATATTTATAAAACCCTAAACCAAAGGGGTCTTCATATATAAAACAACAGAAGAAAAACCCACAAATAAAACTAATTTAAGATCAAACCAAATAACTGAAGGGCCCCAGCAATATAAAGAACCCATTTGGTTACCGCTTCTAAACTTATAACCTAAAGACCTTATATATATATTTATATATAATGGTATGATGATGATGATGATCAGTAACACCGATTAACTATATTATTAGTTCTTTGTCTCTTGGCACCCCCTGAAGAAGACTGATCGAAATTATTTACACATTTCTCTATCACAGTCTTCAAAGCTTCTTGAATCGAACTCACACGATTGTATCGCTTTTGTTCTTCATCATCATAATTTTCGTTGTTGTTATCGTCGTCCTCGCTTCTACATTCTTCTTCACCGCTTATGAAAAGCACGTTCTTAACGCGACCGCCGATGGTCGTGATTTCGGCTTTGAGCGTTTTCAGACGTAGTGCCTTCAACGCCTTAATGACGTCATCCATGAGGTCAGCTCTATCTTGGCAGCAGAATGACGCTTTTATTACGAAGTTGCCATCCCCGTCGTCGTAAGACGAATCGAC
The DNA here is from genome assembly GCA_036759665.1 of Gynandropsis gynandra. Lineage (NCBI taxonomy): Eukaryota > Viridiplantae > Streptophyta > Magnoliopsida > Brassicales > Cleomaceae > Gynandropsis > Gynandropsis gynandra. Next base: position 26,018,284 of record CM071865.1, read on the forward strand.
GGTCAACTCGTCGGCCTCGGTGGGGACAAGACACGTGTCGGCAATCAGAGATGTCTGCCGTTTCAGTTCCTTCATGTGTTGGATCACTTCCGCAAGCAACGAAGCTTTGTCCGTCTGCAAAAAAATAAAAGTTCTATGAATCATTAGGTTGACTGATACATATATACATATAGACAGATATGTACATGTATGTAATGATCATGATGTATAGAACGCGTGCTACTTATGTATTCAAAAAGAGTAATTATTGTATATACATATATACGCACGATATAAAATAATATATGATCGGAATAAAAATTTCGTATGAAGTTTATAAGATTATGCATGTTCTCCAGCTTCATTCTTTTTACGGGTTGGCATTGTTGTAACCACACAATAGGTTCCTATTGGCTAAATGAATCTTCAAATTATACTAAAAAGAAATTAAAACCCAAAATCTTGATTTAGCAAAGCATATATATATATATGAAAGTGTTACTTTGGTTGTGTTTGGTAGTATGCTTCGGAGCTTAGTAAGATGGTTGTTGATCCTTTCTCTTCGTCTCCTCTCGGCTTCGCTGTGGCTCTTGGAAGCAGCTAAAGCCTTAGCATCCATAATCTCTTGGGCAGTCATTTTACCCATCTCTCCATCAAACCCGAACCGATCCAAACCCGACCCTGGTCGCATGATGGGTCCGAGAGCTTCGGACAATATTCGAAGATTGTTGTGATGATTGTCCATCGACAGAGCCGGAGAACCAAAACCATCTCTCCGGTTGAAGAAGAAGGATCCGAAGTGAGACGGATCCGGGTTATGGGTCGGGTCGAATGATGGGAAGGACCAAGAGGGGATTTGTTGGTGTTGGTTAAGAAGATATTGTTCTTGGTAATCTTGTATGTTGTGTAACGCTTGAAAACAGTCTTCTTCTCTCATCGCATACATGTTTATATTATTTATCTTTTTTTATTTTGAGGAAAAATATAGGAAAAAAGATTAAGAAAATTTATGAATAAGAAGAAGATATATGAGACAAGGGTTTTGGAGAAGAAGAAGAGAGAAGGCAAAAGGCAAAAGGAAAAGACAAGACAAAAGACAAAACATTCATTTGGTAATGCATATATAGTGATAGTGGTATCTATGCGCGTGTGGTGGAAAAGAAAAACTTTTTTTAAAATGGAAAGTATTACCTATTGAATAGAACGGTTTAAACCAAAATACTTAAGAAATAAATATTAGAATTATTTCAAAACTGTCAATAATTTAAAAGTAAACATATTAAATGGATAACTTCATAAAAATAGATGAATTGTTTTAAAATATTTAAATTATATAAGAACTATTTGTTTATACATTATTATGTTATTCCAAAAAATAATACATAAAAATATTACTTTTAACTCAACCTATGAACGTATATGTGATAATTTATATGTATGTAAGTATGTAGGTATGACTTAATTTCAAAATAATTATTATAATTTGTTTATTATTTTAAAATAACATGATAGTTTATATATTAAAAATTTTAAAAATTATTTCATGTATAATTCTAACATTTTGAAATAAAGAAATATATTTTTTATAAGATTTTCACTATTAAAATTAGTTTTTAATGGAAATGAATCGGACTTAATGATCTTAAAATAACATAAGATTTTCACTAAGATCATTTGATGATCCTTTTAATCGGACTTTATGATCTTAAGAAGAAACTACAAGGCTATTTGGTTTACGTTCGACAAATAGTATATTTGGTTGTATCCAAATATGATATAGAAAAAGCACAAGACCAAGAGAAAAAAAAAACATGTTTATTTTCTTTATTATCAATTTAATATATTTTGTTAACATTTGTACTGGTTTTGGAGAGAAGACTTCAAAGGACTTCTCAACTCTTTTTAATCCATCACAACCATCGTTCTGGACATATTCACCATCTCTTTCTTTTTATCGGTCCATTATAATTTTGTTGTTGACATTTTTACAATTTATGGACAACATAATGTTAACTAAGTGAGATCTAAACTTCTGTTGGATACTTAATTTTTTTAATATATTTTATTCTGTATTAAGAGTTTTTTTGGGCATTTTATGTCATTTTTATTGGGTTAGGAGCGCCTTCTAAATGCATGACTGTAACTATCTTTATGCAAATTTTTTTAATTATTTGATTCTTTACTAATACATGAATAAGTTATCTATGATTTAGTTTTTTTAAATATCAAGTGTATTATTATAACTATTATAAAACACACACAAAAGAATTTCAGTGCTTAAGTATTCCAACAATAATAACAAAACAAAATCCTCTATAGACTATGATATATATGGGAAACCAAAATTGAATGAGATTATTTTGTAAATATTCTCTTCAAAAGTATTATAAATTTTATGTATCTACTCATTAATTGAATTAATTATTTTAGATGCCAAGTTGATATTAGGGAGTACTTTGTCATGCATTTAAAGGGTAAGAGGCTATAATTATTTAGCTACTTAATCATATTTTCTCTGTTTCCCAAAGGCATAAGTATGAATGTTGGCCAAACACATTGGAAAACTTGAACCATATAAAGTTATATTAAAAAAACAATTAAAAAAAAACAGAACAAAACCCAACACTGACCACAGAACACACGGATTGTCGACCGACCAGAGACCAAAAAAGGCTTTTACTTTTCATCATTATACTCGAGTCGTTTCGCCCAAACCCACCACTATTCAGTTTATTAAAAACAAATTAATTACATTAACTAACTTATTTTATTTAGTTTTGCATTTTACACGATTAATTAATGGCCTTATGACATACCAAATTCTACTAATGATACTCAAATGGAACGCACGATAATCTAAATATCTCTAATGAATTTTAACAGACTACAAAAATTGTAAGAACTTAGAAAATAAAATAATACGAATTCTATAAAATATAATATTATACAATTTAAGCATCTTTATTTTTATGCTTTCATATGTTATAATATTTTGAAGTTAAAAAGAATAATCAAACTTTATGATAGTGAATCTGCTTTCTGATGTATAATATATATATATGGAATCACATATATAAAAAGAGAAATATAAATAAATTGGGATAGGTGAAGATTAGGGTTTAGGGGTGTGCAGAGTGAAGCCCCACACGATGTTCCAAATTCTGGATTATTTCCTCCACGCTGTCCTTTTTTTTTCACTTGCTTCCCCAATACATTTTAATCATTTTGTCTTTGAACTCCACTCACTCCTCTTCAATATATATATATATATATATATATATGTGTTAAAATTCAACTTTATAATTCATTTATTTTATCATTTGATTGAGTATACACTTGTCCACTTATTTGTTCTACTGAACTCTTTGTAACTATATCTTCTTTAATATAGTCGAATTAATCTTCCCTCAATATCGTATTATTTGTCGATAAAAGATTTGAGATGTATATTTTTTTTATAATTGGAAAAATGGAAACGTGTTTTTACAAGAACCATTTGAGCGTGATATTTATCACTCGTGGAACTTCAACAAGTATTCACAAACAAAATATATAGTTAGTAAACAAAATTAATCGATATATTATACATTTAGTCCATAAACCAAATCCATTTAGAATTGTAAAATTCATAGTATTAATATTTTTTTTGGAAAAAAGTCTATTTCACCTATATTATCGTACTTTAATTCTATTCTTCTTGATTTTTTCTCTCATTTTATTTCCATTGAACTATCATTACTAATCATGTTCCCCCTAAACTTTAAAAACGTGTTAAGACGCCACAATCACAAGTGGTTATGTGATTGATAAGTCAAGTTGAATCCTAATACCAAGAGTTGAAGGCAAAAACTGCTTTTTTCCTAAAAAATATGATTAAAATACAATAGTTTAAGGGAGAATAGACCTTTTTCCAAATAAACAATATTTAGAAGTTTTTGCCTTCAACTCTTGATTTGAAGTCTTAGGATTCAACTTGATATATCAATCACATAACCACCTGTGATTGTTTGACGTGTTTTTTAAAATTTCTAAACCGAGTTCTTCAGGGATATATAAAAAGATAAAAATAATTATATTTTAATAGACATAATATATTTGCAATTATATTTATATTAAAAATATGCATATATTAATAAAAATTATTAAACATAATATATTTGCAACTATATTTATATTATAAATATGCATATATTAATAAAGCTTATTATATTAAAATCAAAAGTTGGCAAAAACTTGCAATCATAAAAAGTATAAATATATTTTTTTAATATTTTTTTATCAATCTTTATAACAATTCTAACAATTATTACATTGTATTTTTTAATTTAATATTTTTTATCAATCATAAAAAATGTAAATATAATAACCAAAATTTAATAATACGTTAATATTAAAAAAATATGTTACTTTTAAAATTAAAAATTTTAAAATATGTTACTATTAAATAAGAAAATGTTACTTTTATAATAACAAAAATTTAAAATATGTTACGCCGTTGGAAAACGCGTTGTTTTTGTAGTGAAATAGGCTAGACGTCATATAGCTCGGAAGAATAGGCTAGAGGTTATATAGTTCGGGGGGAGGGGGAATAGGCTAGAATTCATATGGTCCGGGAGGAAATAGGCTAGAAGTTATATAGTTTGGAGAAATAAGCTGTTTTTAAAAAATTTAACAGAAAAATTAATAGATATTTAACGGATGGAGAAATAGGATGATTTTTAAACTTTAGGGGGAATAAGATTCGTAATGATAGTTCAGGGGAATAGGATGAGAGAGAAAGTTTAAAGAGAAATAAAATTAAAGTGCGACAGTTTAGAGGAAATATGTTTTTTTCCCTATTCTTTTTAAGTTGTAAATATTAGAGTTATAAAGGATGAGTATTAAACCATGCACAAGCAATTAAGAAAAGAAAATAGAAATAGAGAAACATACGAAATTACAAATTGAATGTGTGATATCATAGATTAAGGTAAAAACAATTCATAAGAAGGAATCCAAAATGAGGACTATAGAGATTTGCATGTTGTTATATATAGAATATCGCATATCAAGATATGAGGCGATCATTCAAGGTCATGGTGTTATCCGTTCAATTCGAATATGGTAGAAAAAACATTGAACTGAGAAGCGTTTGATGTATACTAGACCAATAGGTTTGTTATTGACTGAAACATTACAAGAAAACACGTCATTTTAAAAAGAAGTTCGATGAATATCAACAAAAAAATACCGTTGATAATCCGTTGAGAATTTTTTTTAAATCATTGAAAATTTTGTTGAATAGTTATAATTATACACTGATAATTCAATTGAAATTAAAAACAAATATCCGTTGAAAATTTCCATTGATAATTATCAATGAATGACCATTAAGATAATTGATTAAAAATTAATAATGTATGATATTTAAAAAATCTTTTAGAAATTATCAATGAACGGTTGAAAAATCATGAAAAAATCAATTAAATATTTTCAAAAGATGACGATTAAAATTTATAAACAGATTACTGTTCAAAATTAATTATCAAGAAATGATGGTTGAAAATTATCAACGGATGATAGTTGAAAAACCGTTGAAAATGAAAATAACGCCAAAAATTAATAAAAAAGTTAAACAAACATTTTGGTTTTTTTTCAACGGTCATCCATTGATAATTCTCAACGGATACCCGTTGAGACAGAGAAAATGAGCCAAAAGATAAAAACAAATGTAAATGCATTTTTTCAACGGATGTCTAGTAAAAGTTTTCTATTTTTTTGGCCGATTAGATTTAATTTTTTTGTTAAACTATTGGGACATATAAAGACTATTGGGATATACAACGACTCATCGTCTTCACACACCTCGTGATTATACTTCTCGTCATTCTAGTTTCTTCATAATCACGTTTCACATTTTTCTAGTTTGACTTTCTTTGAGTCTCCTTGTTCTACTGCTATCCACATCTATATAAAGGTTTTGTATCATTCTATGTTCAACACATCTATGAGAAATCTTTTTATTATATGGCTCTTCGTATTATGGTATCAGAGTCTTGACCCAAAACTTTCAGGGTTTGAGGTTCTTGGACTTCCGCGAACTATGATGATCACCAGTGATGAAGGTGGTGATGATGATGAAGACGACGATGGTAGATCGCTAACAATGATGGTGATGATGGTGACCTTCCGCAAAATATTCCTCTGTTTCAATGCTGAACTCGACCACCAACTCTGATTCTAACCCGAACTTGACCTTTACGACCCCGACGCCCCTTTGCATTTTGACCCCGATGCCCCTTGGCGTTTTGACCTTAACGCCTCTTGCATTTCGACCCACACGTCCCTTGGCGTTCCGATACCCGACACCCCTTAGTGTACCGACCCAAACTCCCTTTACCTATTCGACGTACCAACTTGACGCCCATCGACGTACCGACCTCGACGACTTTATTCGATCGTTGACTATCGAACCAAGACAACAGTGTGACAAACCATCGAAAGTTTGATCGACCCGAATGTCGATACTTTTCGAGAAAGTGTTTGATTTTTTTCTTTCTTTCTTTTATCTTTTAACGACCAGAATACGAGACTACAAATTTCGTGGTCTACGCGCCGCGGGGGGGGGGGGGGGGGGGGGTTATTGGTACATAAAAGGATTATTGGGATATACAACAACTCATCGTCTCCATAGATCTCGTGATTGCACTTCTCGTCATTCTAGTTTCCTCGTAATCACGTTTCACATTTTTCTATTTTGACTCTCTTTTAGTCTCCTCGTATTACCGTTATCCACATCTATATAAAGGCTTGTATCATTCTATATTCAACATATCAATAAGAAATCTTTTTACCATATGGCTGGTTGTATCATAAACTTCCTCCATTTCTCTCATTTTTTAAGATTATAACAAAATGATCTCTTTTTTTTCCAATATTATGTTTATATATGTAATGAGATTTAGGTTTTTAAGAAATCTATGAATGTATAGATAGTCATTATATATCATTTTATATTTTTAATATCATATTTGATAATATAAAAATTGTTATAGTAATTATGCATTGTAATTATTTGTAATAAAATTCAAAATTTCGGTATATTAAGGAATATTCTATTTCAATATTGATATTTTATGTTAAAATAATAACTAAGATTTTACTAAATATAGACATATTATTATTTAATATAAGTTTTAATTTTGAAATTAAATTTAAATAATATTTTTGAAATTACTATCGATTGACGGCTAAAATTATCAATTATATGATGGTTGAAAATTATCAATGAATGACGTATGAAAATTATCAATATATGAAGATTGAAATTTTCAAATAATTTGATCCTTGCTATCTGTTGAAAATATTATTTTTAATGGATTCATTGTTTTCAACGTTTTAATGTGAACATTCATTTTCTGTTGACATGGAAAATTTCAATTGCTTTTTTATACTTTTTCAGTGGATTTGATCGTTGAAAATCCAAATCCATAAAAGAAATTCATTAGAGGTCATATGAGAAGGATGATGACTACTTTTTGAGGGAAAGATCAATTCTATAATGACATTGTTGTAACTACAATTTACAAAAATGTGATTCGTTAACAAAAGAACAACAATTACAATGAGATGACAAGTGCCAAAATCTAATCTTTCAAAGGGTCGGACTCTATTCAGAGTGATCAGTTAAGTTATAAGAAAATCATGCTTTGGAATAACGTGTTTAAACCAAACAACAATTAACAAGGTACGAGTAGCTAGTTGGTATGAAACACTTTCCAAATACGCAGGGGCGGTTACCGCCATGTTCCATAGGAGCTGTGGAACAGGGCCCCCAGTTCATTGAGGGCCCATTATTAAAAAAATAAAATAAAATTTAATAGTTACCCTTAAAAATATAGAAACTTTTTCTACGATTCCAGAAAATTTTTATCCAAAAAATACAGAAACTCTTTCCACGGTTCCCAGAAAACTCTTATCCCTAAAAAATATAGAAACTTTTTCCACGTTTTCCAGAAAACCCTTTCTAGAAATCCAGAAATTCTCTTTTTTACTCTATTCTAAGGGTTTTTACTTGAGGATTCAAGCGATTACTTGAGAATTCAAGCGATTTCTAGATCCAGAAATTCTCTTTTTTACTATTTTCTAAGGGTTTTTACTCTCTTCCAGAAATCCAGAAAATTATTTGAGTATATGTTTCTGGTCTCTCGTCGTCTTTCTTTTTATTTTGTTGCGTAAGCAGATGGATCAGCTTTTTTGTTTGATCTTTGTGGTTAGTTTGTGATATGATATATGTAGAAATAAAAAAAGAATGACTAGCAATGGATATGCGCGTTTTGTTGAGTTAAAGTTACTTGGAGAATTTTTACCAAATGAAAAGATAGGAACAATTTCTTTAATAGTATTATTGAAACGGTATAATTGTTTTTTGAATGCAATAATTGCGTATAGAATCTTATTGACTATTCCAATTACTGTTGCTTCTGCAGAAAGAAGATTTTCGAAGCTCAAATTATTGAAGTCGTACTTGCGAACCACTATGTCACAAGAAATGTTGAATGGATTAGCTTTAATGACAATTGAAAGTAGTCTCCTAGAGAGTTTAGATGTGAAAATTTTGATTGAATATTTCGTTTCAAAACATGCAAATAGAATAACTATTTTCAAATGAATGTTGTAAATATTTATTGTATATAAAAGAAATTCTTTTGTATCGAATATTTCGTTTCGAAAGGCCTATTTTAATTTTATGGCACATGGCCTCTTCTCTGGTTGAGCCGGCCCTGCAAATACGCTTTACCAAGAACAAAAGGTGGTAGTTATAGACAATAGAGCAAAAGTAGGCATTAGTTCTAGCGTCAATTTAGGATGCATTAATTAGTCACTCGATCTTGAAAGGGAATGCCTAGATCCCTCATACCTCCATTATCCGTAACAATGACAAAGGGACCCAAGGGAGTCCATGAATTGAACCAAAACAAGCACTCCTTTTATTAATCAATTAGGCAATGGATGCTACAATAAATTTAAATTTAATATTGAATTTTCGAACAAATTATGTTTTCTCCCAAAATTTAGGGATAAAAATAAAATATGTTTGAAAATTAGAGATAAATCTTTTATTCATCCCTAATTTCCGGACGAATGTTTCGATCTTCCATAATTTGTCTCAAATTTAAGTTTTTGGGAAAAGAAAACAGGGAAGAGGAGGGGATTTGTGACAAAAAAAAAATTTCTTCCATAATTCCAAGCGAATTTTTTTCGTCTCTAATTCTGAATGAATTTTTCTGTGTGAAATATTTAATAGATTTTTCATCCGTAATTTAGAAGGATATTAATTACAAATTATCAAGTATTAACGGATAAAATACATTCAAAATACGTTCGGAAACAAATTTTCACAATATATTAAAAACAAATTTGACCATTCGAAAATCTAATAATTTTTGTAATGAGATAAACTTTTGGATCGAAGGTCGGGGTTGTAAAAGCCTCTGCCAAACCAAAGGGCCATAGCCAAAATCTTATTCACATTGAGATTGCATTCTTACTGTTTCTCATTGTTTTTTGTTGGATGCTTAGAGTGGGGTAACTTCAAAAATATCCTCGTAGGGTTAAAACACTTCAAAAATACCCTTCCCGAAAAAGAAAAAATTTTTAACTTCAAAAATACCCTTATAAATGTTGATATTCCCAAAATACCCCTTCGACCTTACGACCCAGTTCGACCCATTGACCCAGTTTGACCCTGCGACCCTTGTCCCTCTGCGACCCTTGTTCCTCTGCGACCCTTGGACCCCTGCGACCCTTGTCCCTGTTCGACCCTTGTTCCTCTGCGACCCTTGGACCCCTGCGACCCTTGTCCTTCTGCGACCCTTGGACCCCTGCGATACTAATTTATTATTTACAATTTATTTACAAATAATATGAATACAATTTTGAAAATATAGCTCAAATCAAAATATGTTGGACCCGTGCGACCCTTCCGACCATTGCGATCCTTCCGACCATTTCGACCCTTTCGACTAGTCTTTTCAATGTCAGACTACTGCTTTTTCCAGGTTCTAGCTATGCTTTTTATTTTACCAATGCCACATTGAAGACCTATATTAAAGGTTCTTTAATGTGTTAATACATGCATCTTGGTCATTCTTTGTATTTATTGTCTTTCTGGATTTTAGGAGTCCATTTATTTTTCGTTATAAATAGAGGAGGAAAAACCGTAAAGCTACAAGAAGCACTAAATCATCTCTTGTTTCGAGTCTTTCATTCTCTCAAAAGGGCGATTTCTAACATCTAACTCTAAATTCTCTGAAAAATCCTTGTTACCTTTGTGACCGTTAAGGTCACATGGTCGACTCAGGGCATCGTGTTGTCTATTTGTTACTCAATGTCTTGGTAATCGTCGGACTCAGTTTGTATGCAGATACACACAAGTACTTACAACATGGATGGAGGACTTTGTGATGTATCTGCACTACATAAGGTCTTGGTAATCGGAGGACTCAGACATCAAGCCGTATCTGTGTTACCTAAGGTCACGGTTGAAGGTCATTTGCTACCGTGGAACTCACCATACATGACTCAAAGCCCGAAGTGTCAATGGAGCATTTCTTGCGGGGAAGGGTTCCGATGAGTCATTAATCTTCGGCAAATTTGACCTTTTTTCTTTCCTTTTTTTTCTCGAACTTCTTTTTTCCTTTTCTCGAACTTCCTTTTTCTTTTTCTTCAACTTTTTTTCTTTCCTTTTTTAACCGTTGTGACCTTTGAGACCTTATGTAACCTTATGTAACTCTTGTGACCTTTGTAACCTTTGAGACCTTATGTAATCAATATTTAAACGTTGAAAATGTCTTATTTTGCATCTATTGTTTGTAAGATTATGACCCAATATGACCCGTTATGCGACGCTCAATCGGATTAAATTATAATCAGGTTTAAACGGGTATGACTCATGCTACCACACATAACCCTTGTACGACTCATGTGACCCAATATGATCACATATGACCCATGGACGTCTAATGCGAACACATAAGACCCTTGTACGAATCATGCAACCCTATATGACCACATATCACCCATGGACGACTCATGCGACCCTATATGACCACATATGACCCATGGACAACTCATG
>CM071865.1:26029810-26066407 GCA_036759665.1 Gynandropsis gynandra
TATACGGAAAAGGAAATATAATATCGCATAATATTATACAATCTTCGAAAATATTCCAGATTTAAATAAGATATCAGAAAATATCCAGAATATCCAAATACAAATACAACAGAATTTAATCTATGAAGATTATAGGGGCAAGCAGTAGACAAGGTACATCATCGAGAAATTCGTCCAGTTCGACTTTGAGGGTACAACCCACATTAAAGCCATTATCATGAAAAAACTTTGTCCAACCCCTGGTGATGCTAGCGCCACGCGTTTCATGGGCCTTAGATCTGCCTCCCAAATGTCTGTGTAATTGGTTATCAGCTCAACCTTACATCGTCTACCGCAAAGACCATTCAACCTCGCAAACTGTATCGGAAGTGTCTGCGATAACCAAATAAATTTACAACAACGCCAAACTAATGCATATACGGCTTGATTTGATGAATCGAATAAATCGGTTTGAGTTCACTTACCACTGCATCTACGTCCAGATTTGAACGCATGACTGGTACTGTGAATATCCTCTCACCAGAAGAAGATGACCCTGACATCGAATCGCCGTCACCAGTCATTTACATTTTCGACAATATGATGATGATGATGAGAGTTAGAGAGAGAGAGAGAGTGAGTTTTCGACAATATGATGATGATGATGAGAGTTAGAGAGAGAGTTTCGTTATTAGAAAAAAGGAAACGGCTGGAATACGAATCGCCGTCAGATGGAATTCGAAAAGTTTTTTCAAATTTTGGTGAAAAGTTAGGCGGAATTCTGGTGAAAATGAATTAATTCCAAATGAGGATCGCATGGGTCCCATGGGTCGCATGTATTGATGAATAGAAGCGAACTCGGCGAATTTACGGGTTTAAGATGATAAAATGACAAAAACCAATCAAACAATACATTTACAACGTCAAACTAATGAATTTCAAATTAGGGTCGCATGGGTCGCATGATCGCATATATTGATGAATAGATGCGAACTCGACGAATTTACGGGTTTAGGATGATAAAATGACAAAAACCAATCAAAACAATACATTTACAAAGATTCCAAATCAAAACAATACATTTACAAAGATTCCAAATCAAAACAATACATTTACAAAGATTCCAAATCAAAACAATACATTTACAAAGATTCTAAATCAAAACAATACATTTACAAATATTCTAAATCAAAACAATACATTTACAAATATTCTAAATCAAAACAATACATTTACAAATATTCTAAATCAAAACAATACATTTACGGGTTTAGGATGATAAAATGACAAAAACCAATCAAAACAATACATTTACAACGTCAATCAACGGTTAAAACAGATTGTGACCCATGTGTACCTAGTTGAGTTGTGTATAACCAATGCCCGTGTTTCAAAAGTGATAGTAGTGTTTTAAGAACTCGACGGATGATTAAACAATACATTTAACATTTTCTTCAAATGTCGATATTATTTATATTATTATCTATTTCTAAATTAGACATATACAACTCAAATATATTGTTAATGGCATATTGATAATGGCATGGGTCGCTTGGTCGCATATATGCCAAATTAGGGTCGCATGATCGCAAATATTGATGAATAGATGCGAACTCGACGAATTTACGGATTTGGGATGATAAAATGACAAAAACCAATCAAAACAATACATTTACAACGTCAATCAACGGTTAAAACAGATTGTGACCCATGTGTACCTAGTTGAGTTGTGTATAACCAATGCCCGTGTTTCAAAAGTGATAGTAGTGTTTTAAGAACTCGGGGGATGATTAAACAATACATTTAACATTTTCTTCAAATGTCGATATTATTTATATTATTATCTATATTGATTCTAAATTAGACATATACAACTCAAATATATTGTTAATGGCATATTGATAATGGCATGGGTCGCTTGGTCGCATATATACCAAATTAGGGTCGCATGATCGCATATATTGATGAATAGATGCGAACTCGACGAATTTACGGGTTTAGGATGATAAAATGACAAAAAGATTCTAAATCAAAACAATACATTTACAAAGATTCCAAATCAAAACAATACATTTACAAAGATTCCAAATCAAAACAATACATTTACAAAGATTCCAAATCAAAACAATACATTTACAAAGATTCCAAATCAAAACAATACATTTACAAAGATTCCAAATCAAAACAATACATTTACAAAGATTCTAAACCAAAACAATACATTTACAAAGATTCTAAACCAAAACAATACATTTACAAAGATTCCAAATCAAAACAATACATTTACAAAGTCAATCAAAGACTCTGCACACATTCTATTTCCACTGGAGAAATAGTTAATTGAGGGTCGCATGGGTCGCATGAGTTCACTGGAGAAATATTACATTAGCAGAGAGTGACCCAACACCGTCACCTACGACATCTCCTGCCATGTATTTGGTCTTCCAGTGAACATTTGAAGAGTGACCCAACACCGTCACCTAACTCACCCCCGCAACTCGTCAGTGTCTTGAATGAATGAATGTATTGACCACATTAAAAAGCTTTGACCGCATGGATCGCAAGGGTCGCATGGGTCGCATGGGGCGCAAGGGTCGTATGAGGCAATAAACAATGTACCAAATATTAGAAAAAAAACAATGTACCAAATATTAAAAAAAACAATGTACCAAATGTTCACATCTACCAGTCCAAACAAAAAACAATGTACCAAATATCAAGTTAGTCTTCGGGTTCAATGGTACGTTCTCCATTACTATATATCAGCCGCCATCTTCTCACGCATGGAAGTAACCTTGTTGTCGCAAATAAAGCGAAACAGATTCCTATCATTTAATAACGAGACTTCTACGAATTTTTAGGAGAAACACCACAGTCATTCCCGCTTTGGTTCTGTTGCAGACCTTCATAATACACATACCTGCATTCATCTTCTCCAGAAGCCAAAGAAGGAAACCCTCCGAGAATGAGCATCTTGGGAACAACTTTTCTTATCTTCTCAATCATCGGATTGATATGTGTTTCCTTAAGCTTCATCTGGCAGTCGTATACCATGATGCATCGGGTTTTGAAATCCGCTTTGATGGCTACCCAATGACATCCTACCCATCGATTTTTGTCCGTTGGAATGTTTAGAACCGAGACAAAACCTTCATAATCACTAATTGGTGCCTTGGCGTTCAAAAACTCACTAAGCTTTTCCGGCTAAGTTTCCATATCCTCGTACGTCCACATCGAGAGCGTCGGCATGAAGCAACAGGACAAACGTAATAATTCTGATACGCGCTGGGATCCAATGCCAAGCGAGAAGACAGCTCCATTAACGCCTCATCCAATTGCTGCAAAAAAAAATAACACATAGGAATACATATGACACAAAACTCTGTGAGACTAAGGGTTTAAAAAAACTTACTTCATCTTCAAGCCATGCGTTGGCCTTTAATATAATCTCCCAAAACTTTGGCCCCCGGGGAATATCTAGCTCAGATCTCCACCACCGCTCATGTCGAGGTGCCTTCAGGAACCAATATAGATTAGTCAACTTTTCACCGCTAGCCTCAATGAAGGAAGGAAATCGGCTTATCAAGTCCTTTACTAATCCACTGGGATTCCACACAAACTCCTCAGGTTCTTGAACCACCGTTTTTTGGGTTCTTGAACAACCTTCTTTTTGGGTTCTTGGACTCTACCAGCATCTTTCTTTCGCCCTTTCCCTCGCATTGTTCTTGCTCTTTTCGCCGGCGGAGGTTCAACATATGGCACAGACTCCTTCGATAAAGGTCCAGCACCTGCATAAAATTTACCTCATTAAACATATGGCTTACCGTTTATTATTGATATTTGTACACCGAGTATAAGATTTTCATTTTTGGAACATAACCTTTCTATTTAGTGTCGAATTGGAGATATATCGTTTAGTTTCATTTTTTTACATGATGGATCTCTTATGGTTTTATTCTCCAAGATCTTTGGTGTTTCGGTTGCTATAATCTAAAGTTTATGGTGTATATGTCTTATCTAATTGTCTACCATCATATATGCTTTATCAAGATAAGACTCAATATCCGCTATACCTATTTCATCTCGATCCAAAATCCATTCTGAACCCGTAAAAAAAAACTCAAACATGGGGGTTTAAGTTTGGATTCGAGTAGTGAAAAATAAAATCCGTGGGTTCGGATATGAATTCGGGTTTTTCATTTCAAAAATGGGTATCCGCGTATACACGAAAAATTTATGTGATTACAAGAGTACCTTTCTTATCTTACTTACAAGAATATTATTGTATTTTTAGGGTAAATATTTTTCATTATTTTGTACTCCCATCTCCTAAATCGGTCTCTAGCTTCTCTCTTGTTCTCTCCCATCACACCTCATCTATTTCTCTCCCCTTGCTTGCCTTATCGTCTCTTTGCTTGCATCATCATGTCATCGACCTTCGTCCTAATCATTTCGTTAGTTGGTCTTATCCTCATGGGTGTCTATCTTCATCGTCTTGTCAGTCTTCGTTCTCTTTGCCTTGTTAGTCTCCATCCACCTCGCTGGTCTGTCTACATTAACTTCGCCTCGTTAGACGGTCTTTATCGTCTTCGCCTCGTCAATCGGCCTTTGTCCTCTTAGCCTCGTTGGTTTTCGTCTTCTTCAATCATCTTTTCCGAACATTTGCAAAAAATATCAAGTTGATTTTGAATTTTCCATTTATTTTTTCACATTTTCATAATGTAATTTTATCTTGGAATATTATTTTTGTATTCTATTTTTATTTATTTTAATCAATAGAACGAGTACTCATGGGTTTAAAAAATTTATGTGTGAATACAAATATCCGAAATTCGGGTACATGTATGTCGTCGGAATTCTTCGCCTTCACAAGTTTTTCACTGACTTGTTCGGGGGTCACCTTTCCACGGCCGAAATTCTTCAGCCTGAATGTGACACCCATCATGGACTCCCATCCTATGGGGTATGGTCCGCATTTCAATCTGGAAATTAGTGCGTGCTCCACTATAGAGTACCGGATGGGAATGTCGTTTATGACGAAGCACCACTCTGTATTGTCCCGTATAATCACGGATTGATTTAGTAGTACAGACATTTGAACCTTCGTCAATGTGGAGTCACATTGTAAGTGAAATAAATGCCTAAATTGTGACTCGTTCTCGAAGTAATGCAACTCCTGATCATTTAAGATTCCTCTCAGCATCCTTATTGTCTCGTGAGGATAACACTTCGTGGTGATCTTTGGAATTCTGTCCATGTGCTTGAATTCATACACAAATTTCGGCTTTGGCGCCACCTGCAAAATGACCAATTACGAATACATTATACTTCTACCGACCTAAGCGACCCATGCGACTCAACCGACCCATGCGACTCAATCGACCCATGCGACCCTCAACTGACGCGTGCGACCCATGCGACTCAAACGACCCTCAGACACTCCGCGACACTCAACCGACCCACGCCCCTCAAACGACCATTGCGACCTAACCGACTCACTGACACTGACACTCACCCATTTCAAAACAATAAACTGACTCGAAGATGGTCATGAAACTACTGCGACCCTTGCTACTCAACCGACTCACGGAGTCGAAGATGTTCATGCAACTCCTGCGACCCTTGCGACCTAACCGACTCACTGACACTGACACTCACCTATTTCAAATCAATAAACCATTTTGTGACTCGAAAGCTTGCAAAACCCTAGAAATCGAACTACTTACAGACGCCATTGAATCGAACTACTTACACTTATTGACGCCATTGAAGATTGACTCGTGCTCTCTTCGCCAGTGATGCTGCTGATTCTAGCCATTTTCCTTCTCGCCAACTTCAAATCGATCCCTCTCAAGTTCGACATCACTTATTTCTTTCTTGCTATAAACTTTTAAACAGGTTTCACGGCGAAAAACTGTTCGGCTTTCTCGTTTTCGGCAGTTTTTCACGTCGAAAAATTACCGAACTTCCATTTTTCCACGTTCGAACATTAAGGGCAAATTTGTCTTTTCTTTAGTTTTTTTTCGGATTTAATAATTATTTTGGAGAAGGGTATTTTTGAAATGGTTTAACCCTATAAAAGTATTTCTGATATTCCGCCGCTTAGAGCCGATAAAATCTTTTAAGGATTTAGTGTGAAACTTTAGCGACAGAATGTAATTGTATCAATGCAAAATAAAACGGGTAAGGATTGCTATATTTTGGCATTTTTTTCCTAATTTTGAAAAACAATGGTATATTTAGTGCATTGTCAAAAAATATATTTAAATAATCCCTCATTTTTATTTATATTTAGGAAAAATTCTATAATAGTGTTTTAAATTTATTAAAATGAAAAATACATCAACTATTTTTCTTTATATTTATTCATTAAATTATCTGTTATTTCAAAATAATATATTAATTAATATGTTATTTAATATACTAATTTTTTAAATTATTTAAAATACTTTAAAGTGTCAATATCGTTAAATTGATTTATTTGGTGTAATTTCAAAAATTTATCTATTTTTTTATAAATAAGATGTTAATTTATGTATTATTTTAAAAATAAATTGTTTATTTTAGTAATAGATAAATTTATTAATAATTATAGGGATAAACCCAAAAAATTCTGAAAAATAGCTTTTAATAAAATAAAATTTTCTATTTAAAAAAAACATGAAGATTTGTCAATTTTTTTGTTTAAAAAGTATAGTTTAGGGGTTTTTTTATAGAGTTAAAAGTAGAAGGTTTAATTTTATTAAAATTTATTTTTCAATGTCTTTTTGGGTTTGTCCCTTTATTAAAAATTTTTACCATTAATTATATTATTATTATGTTTTTAATTTTATTAAAAATTACAATGTGTAGGAAAATGCTAAAATGTTAGGATATTATAAATTTTAAATAAAAAATTGCATGTATGTTTATATTTCAAATGAAAAATCATAAAAAACTTACAAATCTCAAAATTGAATTGTATTAAAGTGTGCACTGTGATAAATTTTACTAACGTTTTCTAAATTAGCTAAAACTATTTTCAATTATTATTATTTTGTTTATAAAACATATACTCTTATGTATTTTCAGAATAATTAATAGTCAAATTTCATTATTATCAAATAACTTTAAAAGTAATATTTGATTAGTGAAAAAATATAATTAATATATTTTTAATCTATATAAAATTATTGTATTAACCGAGTAAAGAAACACATAATATATCTTAAGATTGAAAAATTGTATATATAAATATGTTAAGATTATAACAATTTATTTTTTTCATACTCAACCAAAATATTTATATAATAATTATTTAAAATATGATTGAAAATATATCAAAATTATAAATATCAGTTATAGATAAATTATAATAATTATTACGATTATAACATATAAGAAAATTATTTTAATAAAATTTAAAAAACAATAATATTATAGTTAATTGTAAAATTTGTTTATAAAGGGAAAAACAAAAAAAAACCCTGAAAAATAGTTTTCAATAAAATTAAACCTTCTACTTTTAATTCTATAAAAAAACCCTAACTATATTTTTTAAACAAAAAAACATAACAAATCGTCATGCTTTTTATTTAAAAAACATAGTTTAGAAGTTTTTTTATAGAATTTAAAATAAAAAATTTAATTTTATTAAATTATTTTTTTGGATTTATCCCGTCACTATATAAAAATATAATTTATATATTTTTTTATTAATTCTGAAACAAATGTAAATTCGATAAGGCCAATTTGGATGCTGAAAATGATTTTGTATGTGGGTGCGTGCTACTACTTAGTTCACACTCCATATAACAAACCACTGAGTGCAAGGCTAGTTTAAAATTAAAACTAATTCCAAGCATGCGTGGAAATCAAGGAAATAATAGAATTCGTATCATATACACTATCCATGAGGTCATAATGATGATGATGATGATGATGATTTCTAATGACTTTGGACATATACTGATCATTTTCACGGTACCCAACACGAGCAGACACTTCACAAACATACACTAAACATTAAATTCTATATTATTTATTATTATTAAGGAAAAACAGTCTATTCCCCCCTTGATTTTCATGTTTTAGTCCTATTCCCCCCTCGATTTTGACCCTCGTCCTATTCCTCCCTCAATTTTCAGTTTCAGCCTATTTCTCCCTCGATTATCATGTTTTAGTCTTATTCCCCCTCGATTTTGACCTCATCCTATTCCCCCCTCAATTATCAAAAATCTGCCTAAAAACCCCTCCGATTTTGACCTAATTTTGACCAAATTTTGATTTCAATTTTGACCCAATTTTGACTTTAATTTTGACCCAATTTTGATTTTAATTTTTATTTTGATTTTAATTTTAATTTAGTTTTTAATTTTGATTTTAATTTAAATTTTAATAATAATAAATTATTATCTCAATTTTGACTTGATTTAATCCTAATTAATTTGAATTAAGTATAAATTGAAAATCCGATTTAATCCGAATTAAGTTAAATTGAGTCCAAAATTGAGTCAAAACTATGTCAAAATTGATTTTAATTTTGACCAAATTTTAATTTTAGTTTTGATTCAAATATAACTCAATTTTTACCTAGTTTTGACTCAATTTTGACTCGATTTAATCCCAATTTAATCTTAATTTTGACAAAATTGGATTTGATTTTGGGTTTAGGATTTTGCCAATTAGTTATTGGTCATGAGATATTAATTTCATGCCACATGTTAGCATCTTAAATATTGGTTCCATCACCTCGGAGTGTTGTATAAGATTTTATTGGATAATTTTACTTAATTTATAATAATAAAATAATTATAGACTTACCGTTGTTATACCGTTTATCATAATTTAAATGGTCAAATTCCAATTTAATTAATCAAATTTCGATATTAAAATCAATATAAAAAATATATGTGTAAAAATATTTATTAATATTATTTACTATAGATCAAAATAAATGATATAATTGAAAATTAAATAATTAGTCGATTATAATTATTGATTCAAATATATAATTATTGATTCGATTTTAGGATGTCTTAGGGATAATATTAAATAAAAAAAACTTATGCTTTGATGGTTAACGATAGGATTTATATGTTACGAATAACTTGATTTATTAAAATTAAAATTAAAATCAAAATTAAAACCAAAATTAAAATTAAAATTAAAATTAAAATTAAAATTAAAATTAAAATTAAAATTAAAATTAAAATTAAAATTAAAATTAAAATTAAAATTAAAATTAAAATTAAAATTAAAATTAAAATTAAAATTAAAATTAAAATTAAAATCAAAATCAAAATTAAAATCAAAATTAAAATCAAAATTAAAATAAAAATTGAGTCAAAATTAAAATCAAGATTGGATCAAAATTGAAATCAAAATTTGGTCAAAATTGGGTCAAAATCGGAGGGGTTTTAGGCAGATTTTTGATAATTGAGGGGGGAATATGATGAGGTCAAAATCAAGGGGGAATAAGACTAAAAGATGATAATCGAGGGGGAAATAGGCTGAAACGGAAAATCGAGGGGGAATAGGACGAGGGTCAAAATCGAGGGAGAAATAGGACTAAAGTATGAAAATCAAGGGGGGAATAGGCTGTTTTCCCTATTATTAATTTATTATTATTATTATCATTATTATTATTATTATTATTATTATTATTATTATTATTATTATTGTTGTTGTGACAGGGTCATGCCGTTTCTGTGAACTTGTGCTTAGTGGTTGGTCGAAAGAAGGCTTTTAGGTTAAAAAACAATGAGAAGAAATACGAGAAAATAACTTCACATCAAAAGAATCCCTCTGAAAATCAGTAAAAATCAAAATCATCACTTTTGTTTAATTAAAGCCAAACAGTTAATCATCATACTTAACCCATCTCTAGGTCTTCTTTTGTATACATACCCACACATATATAGTTATTTCCTCTATAAAAAATATAGATATAGTGTTGATTTCACGTTGTGCATTATTGAGTTGTGTTTCTTCTATTATAATTGATTAGAATGAAATCATTATTTTCATGGAATTTCCGTAAGATTATCTTATATGTTATTCCTCAATCAATATATCACTAGATAAAAATTATCTATCACTCCAATTTTAAATCTTTTTTCTTTTATAGAAGATTCATATTTTTATATTCGGTTTTACATTTTAATCTTTGATATATTCTATGATCTAGTTTTTTGTTGGCTTTTTTACTCATTTTAATTATTTTTATGTATGATACTTTACATAGAGCTACTATCATACAATGGCAATACACTTGCACAAAGTTATCCAATTGGACTGATGGGAGCCTAATGATATATTTCATTGTGACCCATCTACTCATTTTGGACTATAATAATCGGTATATATGTGTAGTTCCATTGAATATATTCATAAATCAACCAAAAGATAAGGAAAAAAAAACATTTGTAATGAATTTTCGACCTAAGTTACCATAACAAACAATTCAAAGTTAAATGGTCAAACTAGTAATCATTAATTTTAATATATATATATATATATCAACAATGTCATTCTCCAATTACTCAATGTCCCCACAGTTGGGGTACTACTGCCTTCTCTCTCTATATCCACAACACTTTATTTAATATTTGGACCCAAGGCAATGCTAACATTTAGACATTCCATAGTGCGGAATGTCCTTTCATTTTGTTTTCAAATATGTCTTATACATATGTGATATCTTGTGACAATTTTGTCTTCACACTCTCATTATACGTGTCTCTTCATGATCATGTTATGTATATATATATATATATATATATATATATATAAGTGAGGACACATATACATATATATATATATATATATTTATATATTACATTTGAAAAGAATAAAATAAACTACACCTATTCTTACATAAAATTTTATATTTTACTAAAAATAAACAATCCTAATTATCTAATATCAGGGTCGGCTCAACTAAAAAAAGTTAGAGAAAAAAACATGTGCTATAAAATTAAAATAGATCCTTTTGTGATTTTTAACATACAATTATTCTAAAAATAAATTATTTTTTTAAAATAATAGGCCCTAAATTTATTAAGACCCTTTTCGAATGTTTTTGTTGAACATGGTTGAGCCATCTCTGTCTAATATAAATTCTAACATATAATATTGAAATCAAATATGAAAATATACAAAAATATCGAAATAGTTTTTTTAAAGTATTATTTAAATGTATATGCATACATATATAATGATATTAGCTAGTTGATGATGTGGGATGAGGTAACTGCTTAGAGAAGCAACGGGTTCCATTGTAAATTCAGTCATACATACACTCACGTATGCATATATATATTTACATAAATATATAGATAATATTTTTGGTATTTATATATAAGCATAAGAAATAAGTAACTCTTACTTTGTGGTCGCACGCATGGGTGGTCTGGTCCATGTGGTTTCCTTTTTTTTTTTTCTTTAAACATTTTGTGGCCATGTAGGGTTCCTATGTCACCTAGACATATATAAATATACATACATATAAGAGTGAAATAAATGAGTTTGAGAATGTTTTGCCTTTTTAAATTTTTTAAGGTTTTTATATTTTTCAAATTATATTTATAATTTAATTGCAAACATAATCTACGTGGTCTTTTAGGGCTTTGATAATTGTGACGTTATGCTTACTCTATCATGACGTTTTGCAGTAAAATATATATAATTGACATAGAATTCGTCGGTGCGTCCTTCGTCATATATATACAAGAAAAATGGACTAACATATTATTATATTGTGTTAGTTATTTAAAAACAACTTTAAAATACACGATTTCTTCATTTGTACTCCGATTAAAACACTGAAATTAATGTTGTTTGTTTAATATTATTCAATTTCGATAAAATAAATATTTATCAATTTTTTAAGACGTCCCATTCTTAATGGTGTTACAATTATCATTTCGAGCGTTTTATTAAATAATAATAATAAACTGTATTTATAAGATTTTATGAATACATATTATTTTAAGATCTTAAAAATAGTTTAATTTTAATAGTAAAACAAATAATTTTACAGTTGTGTTTGTTATTAACTTCAATATAAACTTAATTATATTTAAAAATTAAAGTTCATTTGATGAATTTAATCTCTTTTATTAATCCTAAAAATGTAATGAAGTCATCTCTTTTAGACTGTTTTCTTTAAAACTTTAATTTATGTATTTTTTTTAAACGCGATATTTATCTATTTAAATATAAAAATATATTTCGCATCACATGTATCCACCACGCTGGTGTGGGTTTGATAAGCGGATCGACTTCGACATAATTTATGATTGCCGGTAAAAAATCATTAAATGATGTATTAATGAGATGACTTTGATCTTTATGCAACGAAAAATAATGACATAATACATTGGTAAATTTCCTCTTTAATTCTATTTAATGAATTTTTATTATTATTGACATAATCTTTTTTTTTTCGTTAATGACGTCCAATTGGAAGCACTATCAATGTCTATTCAACATTGTCATAATCCAAAAAGATATATATATATATATATATGTATGTGGACATACAGTACATTAGTATATGATAACAAAGACACAGGCCTCGTGGGCTTCGATCTCTCTATTTCATTGAGTCCTCACATGAGAATATATCCATCATGCTCAAACCAACTAATTTAAATTCACATAAAAAATAAAATATGTAAGTTTTGAATTTAGATTTATCTGTGAAACAATGTCAATTTGATGTTATAAGCAATGTTATAAGTTGAAAGATATTTTAGGAAAAATACAATGATTTGAGGGATTGTGATATCCTTTTCTCTCTATTTAATTGTTATATATTGTCTTTATAGAGGTGTTAAATATGAATGAGGATAAAAAGGGAAAATTAAAGAAATGCAGAAAGTGAAAATAGTGTAAGAAGAAAGAATAACAGAAGAAAGTGAAAATAGTGTAAGAAGAAAGATTTATAGTAGATTGAGTGTTTGATATACTATGATTTTACGGTTCATATGATGGTAAAGATGCAAGAGAGGGATGATGGTTTGCTTAAGAGAGGAATGATAAATGAAAGAGTCAGAGGGTGAAATAGGAAAGGGGTGAAAAATTTGAATAGTCTTGGAAGTAGGGGGTGTAAAATGAGTTGATGGTTTGCGAGGCAGTTCTAGCTCGAATCATATATGAACGAGCCGAACTGATATTTTCCACTTCGTTTAAAAAACGAACTGACGAGTTGAGGCGGAAACGAATTAGAGCTTAGGCGATCGGATTCACGAGCTGACGAGTTGGCTCACGAGCTGAATACAAAAATACATATTTTCTTATTTTTAACAAATAAAGAAACAAAATATTTAATAACTATTATAAAGATATGTTTATATAATTGAGATTTTATTTAATTTTTGATAGATTTATTTTCCAATTAGTATTTTTTATATTTAATAACTTTGTAATCAAATTAATGTTTTTATATTTTATTTGGTTTGTCGAAGAAAAACATATTATATTAATATATTACAATTCTTTTAACTTAAATAGTCTAGCTCACGAGGCAGTTCGTTTTGAGACGAGCTAAAAGCAAGTTGAGCTGAGCTGAGATTTTCTAGCTCGTTTTGAAAATGAGCCGAGCTGAGCCAGCTCATTTTTTGGCGAGCTCAGTCGAGACAGCTCATTTTACACCCCACTTATAAGTAAGAGAAATGGAAAAAATATTGGTATTATTCTACACTAAACAACCTTGTTGCCAAAGTTGAAAGAGAGGAGTGTTAGTTGGAGAATCATGCAATTTCAAATGGTAGGAAATGGGAAATTTTATTAATCAAATATAGCATACCGACTGATGAAAACTTTACCAAATGGACGATGTAAATATATGAATCCTTTGAAACGATCATTATACCTAGAAAGACACCATATAGTGATCTTTGACCAAACTTGTGATATACATATGATCTGAGATAAGGATAGCCACAACAACCAAAAACTCTTACAACAATATATTCAGGTGGAACTGAAGGTAACAAATTAATAAGGTAGTTTGCTGTATAGAAAGCTTCAATTCAATACTTCATAGGTACTTTTGATTGGAACATCAAAGATAATGCCAATTCTGTCAAATTTCTGTGTTTCCTTTTAACTATCCATTTTGTTCTGGTGTATATGGACATGAAAAAAGATGTTCGATTCCACATTGAGTTAGATCATTACAAATTCAGAGCTAGTGAACTCGTCTCTTCCATCACTTTGAAACATCTTGATTTTACAACTTAGTTGATTCTCCGTTTATCTTTGAAACTTGGAAAAACTGAGTAAAAATCTGACTTGGCTTTGAGTGGAAATAATTGAGAATATTTAGAGTAATTATCCACAAATAAGACGTAATAACGAAAATCTTGATTGGTGAAAACATGGATCGAACCCCAAAGAACACAATAGATTCTTTCTAGAGGTGCAATACCATGAAACTCATAATTTGAAAATGGTAATTTCATAGTTTTGGTTAACTGACACGATTAACGGTAAGATAATTGAGTCTTAGCGGTAAGGATAATACCTCTTTTGCTTTGTAAATGTTTAAGAACATTATTATTAGGGTGCCCCAACGTCTGATGCCAAACCAATGCATTGCTAGTTCTCTTCACTAGTAGCTCTCTAATTCCAATTTGATGCACTGGTAGCTCTATGTAAGTAAATAAAGACAATTCTTCAACTTTTTCTTCCTTGCTCTCTATTGAATCTGAAGAAGCTAATACACCAATAAAAATTTTTGGAGGAGTTTTATTTTCACTTAAGGTCAAATCGTCACGTGTAACTCAACAAAAAAGTTTTTGGTAAATCTAGAGTCACCAATTCTGTTGTAACATTTCCTATGCAGAATCATTTTTTTTGTTAATGACGACTACATATTTGATAATGAGGTGTGTAATGCTAAAAAAGCATTTTTATGAAAATACATTTAAGGAGTAAAACCTCTTTCTCTAAAAGTACATCCAAAACCTTTACCCTTGTGATTATCTTACCACCTCTGTAATATTTTTCTTGTCCTCTACCATATCCATATATGATCTCTTTTCAATATTTAAAGCTAGGTGTGAGGATATATCACTGTGAGATGATTCATTGATCAATCTACTCAACTGAGATATACATCTTCATTTCATGAAAATAATAGTTTATGCTTGGATGATTGAATCACACTTTTAAAAGCATTATATTCTTTGACAAAAAATGAATGAGTTTAAAGATTTTCGTAGGTTATGACACAAGTTTTTCTATTGAGCTTAATTTTTCAAAGATAAACTAAAAATCTCTAAAATATTCTACCATTGTGTTCCTTGATTTAGTCTAAACAAGAAGAGAAACAAGGAGATCAAACACACTAGAAATAGATTTTGGTTAAAATGGTTCGCACGAAGCTTAAAGTCTGCATTTGGTACCTCTGTTACGACACCAGCTGTGGTAACAATGAGAGTTGATTTGTGAGTGACTATCGAACCATCAAAGAATCCAAAGAGATCTTGATTCTTTAACAAAGCTTCAATCTGAGTTTTCTACAATTTTAAAGTAACAAAATTATAGATATTAATGTGGGTAGGAAAATGATACCTCTCCTCAACAACCATAAGAAGCGCCTAGAAAGGAAAAAAAACCCTAAATCAAAAGGTTCTTGATGCCATGAGAGAAAGTAAAAGAAAGGAAGAAAAACTTTTGAGTAATGAAAATTTTATTGATATATTTTTATGATGATTACGATGTATACATTCTGTGCACTTATATACATGTTGAAGAGGAAGATAAATTCTTCAACAACCTCAACAATGGTTGCAACCGAATGAACTACAAAAAAGTTGTTAGGAAAAGAATTGTTACAATTGAAACATTTTCTCTATATTTACCAAAAACTTCTCTTGTTGATCGACATGTGACGAGCTAACCTCAAGTGAAAAAGCTGCTCCAGAATATGTTGCTGGTGTATTAGCTTCTAAGATTCTGTATAGAGCAAGGAAGGCAAAGTTGAATTTACTGATATTTCTTAGTACTATCTTAAGAAGTGGATCCTTGCTACGTTTAAACAATTAGGATAGATATTTCGAGTTTTGGTTCAGATTATTTAGGTTTCAATTCGGTTCAGATCGTTTGGATTTTGAAAATGAAAAATCAAATTGTACTTAAATATATTTTTTTTCTGGATTCTTCTAAATTTTGATTTCAAATAATTCAAGTTTAGAACTAATAAAACATAAATAAATATAAATTGAATTCTAATTCGATTAATTATGGTTTAGGTTTAAGCGGATTGTTCGGGTCCATGACTTTTGTGATTTATTGTAGGGCTGTAAAATGAGTTGCTGGCTCGCGAGCCAGCTCTAACTCGGATTATATTAGCGAGTCGATACATATTCTTTACATTTATTAAATATTATTAAGGAAAAAAATAATATATTATTTACATATAATAATATTATTTTTCTATTTATACTAAATTAATATAATTTTATTAACAAATAAAGAAATAAAATATTTTATTAACTATTTAAAAAATATGTTTATATATTTGATATTTAATTTTCGATAGATTTATTTTCTGATTAGTATTTTTGATATTAATAACTTTGTATTCAAATTAATGTTTTTATATTTTATATTGTTTGTGGAAGAAAAATATAAAATATTAATATATTTTAATTCTTTTAAATTAAATAGTCTAACTCACAAGGTAACTCGTTTTAGATGATTTAAAGGCGAGCTGAGTTGGGCTGAGATTTTCTAACTCGTTTTGAAAACGAGCCGAGCTGAGTCATCCCATTTTTTGGCGAACTCATGGCGAGTTGAACCGAACTAATCCTAATTTTTGGATTTTTCGTAATTTTTGTGTTTTTTTGGATTCTTACTTAAAAGTAAAACTCATTAGGATTTTGAGTTAGAGGACCAAACCAATTCTACAGATTATTCATAATTATTATAATTCAGATTGTTCGCATGGATTTGGATACCCAAAATCCCAACTCTATTTCAGAAGAACCAATTAATATAAATTCATTTACAAGAGTTCAACCACTTCTAAAAATCTGCACCTTGAACGTTTCTCTCTTGAGCTATATTAAGATTATCGAGTTTGAAGTAAGTGACATGACACTACTAAAGAGACATACAACAAAGAAATCAAGAATCCTAAAACTCAATTTACAGATTCTTCTGAGTTGTTATTGTTTTCTTCGAATGGCTTCATGCTCTTTGCATTTGAATCCTCTTGTAAACAGGAAAATGGTTCAAACGGATATACGATTTCTTGTTCAAATTCACATATGTACATAAATATGTTCAAAATCAGTTAGCATGACCAAATAATGTGTGTTCAAGAACATTAACTTGGTTCTGTGTGATGTATAGATATATAAAAATGGAGGTTTTTGTTCTTGTTTTTTGTTTCTTTCTTGTCCGATTGAATGGAATAAGAAGAAAAGAATAAAATGGAGATTTTACCTCATGAAACCTGTGTACATACGAGAGCCTTCATCCACCAATCATGTACAATTATGAGAGGAAAAAGAAGGCAAAAAGAATGAAGTTAAAAAGGTGTTGGTGCAGTTAGAGAGAGCAACCTTAATCAGAGTTCAGTAACCAGGGAAAGAAAGCGAGACGAGATCCAATCTATGCATGAGAAGGCTTAGGAGCGTAATAAATTCTTAGGAGTGTAATACATATATATATATTGAGAGGAGCGGAGATGGAGGGTATTCAGGTGGTGGTGGAATCTCGGGAGAGAGTGGTTTCGCTTGAACAAACTACAAATCTTTGTATTCCATTCTGATTGAATCAAAATCTGTGTTCTTCATTACATCTCTGTGTTCTTATACTGTTTTGTTCATAACATCTTGGTATCAGAGCCTATTTTTCCATGGATCATGACAAAGACAAAGATGTATGCATTGGAGGAGGCTCCACCCTACACACTAACAACACAAGGACTGATCAGAAGAGGTAAAATTAAGAGGATGTACAATGTATTTGTTCGATTGGTAGCGGACAAGCTTGATAAGGCGCCACAATGGTATCAAGAGACATCAAGGAAAGTTTATGTGACGTGTGATAGTAGTTTCATGATTCCTAGGTTTAGTTTTGATTAGAATTCTTGGACTTTACCGAGTTATTGAGTATATTTGAGGATGTCATCTACGATTTCATGTTTTGTGTAGGAAACGAAGACATGAAGCAAACACGAGTGATTACGACAAATCAAGCCCAAAAACGTGATTAAGTGATAAGATACAATATGTGCACAGCCACGGATCCAAATGGAACACCCGAGCATCGAGCGAAAGGAGCGGAAACAGCAAGTAAACACAGCCCGCTTGGGCATGGAAGAGGCCCCGCTCAGGCTAAATTTGCGCAGAATTTCCAGAAAACTTCACACGACTCAGGCAGGAAGAGCACACGATCGGGTAGCTTAGCCCGCTCGAGCGGCAACCTTAACCCGCTCGGGTGGAACATGAGCCCGTGCGGACCACCTTTCTCGCAACAACCTACTTTGAATGTTTGAACGGGCAAATAAAGAGAAAAGAAGCGATCTAGGACAAGGGGACGAAGCACAGACTAGAACAGGGACCCAAATACACAGGAGAAAGAGGAGAGAACACGGTTGAAGGCTTTGGCGACCCAAAGATTCATCAGAAGCCACCGCTCGGGATGATAGGGAAGATGGACATTTACTTCGTTTGTGTTTGTTTCCCTATGTATTCTGAGTAGATCTGTTGTCATGGGTTTGGGATGCCATTGTAATGGATAGTTTGATTCATTAATGCTTGATTTCGGTTTTGTTCAATTGAATGGTTTGTTAGGTTATAGATATGTGCGTAATGCCTTCATACGTTGTTGATTTCATGCTTGAATAAGACTAGATCTATTCGATTGAGATTAGGCACGTTTGAGGGAGATTAGAGATTCGTCTAGGCTTGGAAGAGTCATACTTGAGTCTCGGGAATCAACCTTCAAATGAATTAGATTAATGAGAATCTGACCGATCGGTTCATCTATTTAGGAACGGTAATAATCGATGTAGAACCCCATTGTTCGTCATGCATCTAGGTTGTAGATTTACTACATCGGAAGGTGAGTACATTTATACCTTAGGTAGAAGATTTGGGCTCAGAAGAGTCATTTCCGTTTATAGAGGTTGAGTTCCCATCCGACATTAGAGGTCAAATTTCCTATTGTTCTTCGTGCATCTAGATGTTCCGCGCTACATCGGAAGATGAGTGACGTTGATTTCCTAGGTAGATGATTTAGGCTTGGAAGAGTCATTTCCAGCATTAGTGGACGAATTCCCTATCGTTCTTCATGCATCTAGATGTTCCGTGCTACATCGAAAGATGAGTGATGTTGATTTTCTAGGTAGAGGATTAGATTATAGTTCCCCATCGATTGATATAAACCGATTTCATGTCCCATAGAAACATCCATTGCATGCTCCGATATTCTCGAAACCCGTGATACTCCATCTTGCCGAGTCTAGCTTCGTTACCTTTTCTTTATCTTTATTTTCTAGTTCGATGTCCATCTATTGATCGATCTTCTTCTTGTGATATCTTAGTTCTAACGCTGCACTAGTCCCCAGAGTTCGACCCTTATACTACACGAACCGTTACTTGTGGTAAAATGGTCTTGGAAATATAAAACTCTGATTTCCACACATTAAGTTTTTGGCGCCGTTGCCGGGGACTTGTCATGGCTTTAGAATTAGGATTTTGTTGAGTCGAGATCCAGTCCTTTCAGAATCTTTTGTTTGTTTTTGTTTTCTGCATTTTTCTTTTATTTTGAGTCGATTGCATCTTTTCCGAGCTAAGCATTTGTTTGTTGCTTTCCTACGTACAGATTACTCGGTACATGTCTAGGAGTTCGAGAGGCGAAAAACTCCTCTTCGACCCCGATATTGACAAGCCTACGCGAGCGTTAAAGAAACAACAAAAAGCGAGACATAGTTATTCCGAGAATATTGAGGAAACGGCAAGTGAGCGAGAAGCAGATTTATCTAGTGAAGAAGAGATGGCACAAGAGGAAGCACCGGAAACTTATGGGGCATACACAGCGCCTAAACACACGCAACTTCTCTCCGCATTTCAAGGCCCGAGATAGATCGGAACTGATTTAAGTTACAACCGGCCTTCATTCAGATGTTGAGTCAATCGCCATTTAGGGGATGATCTACGGAAGATCCGAATCAGCATCTCACTCAGTTCAAGATGTTGTGTTCGAACATGAAAGCATACCCCGGAATAAATAATGAAGCGATTATGTTGCTTGCATTTCCTTTCTCAGTTAGGGAGCATGCACTCGAGTGGCTCTACACGCTACCTCCAGATTCTATTCATACGTGGAGCCAGCTCGAAGAACGCTTCATGATGCGATTTTTCTCACCCCACACGATGCAGCTATGAAAGAATAAGATTAATTCGTTTACACAAGAGGATAAAGAGAGTCTTCCAGAGGTGTGGCTGCGATTTAAAGGATATCAACGCGAATGCCCACACCACGGGATGGATAAAAGATACCTCATTGCCACTTTCATTGAGGGTCTTCGTGATGAAGTTCGTGATTGGTTGAACGATGCTTGTGGAGGTTCTCTACATGAACTTCCGTTCACCGCCATTGAGGCCAAGATTGAGAAGATGGCCGAAGGAAGAAACATTATGTCGGGAGAATTTAATTGCCGCAATCTAGCCAAGGGACCGGACAGCGAGGTGCTTGCATTGCGAGCTGAGCTTGCCGAGTTGAAGTTACAATGGTAAACATGCACCAAACGTCTCCCAATTCTCACGGATTCAAGGATGTTGCAGATGAAAACTACGTTTCCAACAATCCATATTCCAACACCTACAATCCGGTCTGGAAGAATGATCCGAATCTGTCCTACAAGAACGCCGATAATGTTTTGAATCCGTTGCAAGGAAGCTGATAACACGTAAAGTGTATAAGTTTTAGGCTAGGTATTAGTATAATTTTCGCATAGATTTGATAGCACGAGTTACATTTCCGATACGATTATTCTTTATATACGCCCATTTTATTGGTTTTCAGGTTTTAAGGCGACAAGGCCTAAACGAGCATAAAAAGACAAATTCATGAACCAAACCACTCAAATTGAAGATACAATTCACTCGGAGCCAAAATCAAGCCACAGAACTCAAAGGAACACCCAAGCATCGAGCGGAAAAGAGCAAAATCAAGAATTGAAGAGTGCCCGCTCGGGCACTGAGCTCTACCCACTCGGGCGAAACCTACGGGGTTTAATTACAACACCTTGCACGACCCGGGCACGAAGAAAACATGATCGGGTGGCAATACCCGATCGGGCGCAACATGGTACCCGCTCGGGCGTTAATTAGTCCTGAAAATCCCCGAGAGTTTACACGACTCGAGCTGTTCAACCACGCGATCGGGAAGCAATGCCCGATCGGGCTCAGCACTCTCCTCTGCACGACCGGTAAAACATGTACCCGAGCGGGCCGCCTTTCTCGCAACAACCTAGATCTAGAGTTTGAACGAGAAAATTAAAAGAACAAAACAGATCCAGACGCAAGGGGGCGATGCCTAAGGCAAGGAAAGGTTTGGAAATCATCAGGAAGGGCTCGGGAGACGCGGGAGAAGGAGAGAAGCATCAATCCACACATCGGTAACACAATAGGGAAGATCGAGGCATCGAGTTTCCTAGGGTTTATCATGTTTAAGGTTATGTCATCTTCTTTGTTAGCAAACTCCATGAGTGAGTAGATTCCCAACTATGGGTTAGGGATATCGGATTTGTAACGGATGTACAATTTATGCGTTAATGCTTAGATCTATTTTATTTGTCTTGTTATTCGGTCCTATAATCAACATCGTAACGCCTATACTAGTGCTGCCCGCTCAGTAACATAGGAATTAATCATTCCTCACCTTAGAGCATGAATTTCCCGTCATCAAGATAATTCGATAGGTCTATGATCTTTAGTTGTTACATCCATGCGATTCCCGGTATCCCGACACCCGTAGTGTTCTTCATCATCAAGTCTCCCATAACCTTCTATCGTTGCTACCACTTAGTTTAGTCTTTTGGATATTTCTCACCACGCCATCATCTACTTCTCATCGTCTTAGTTTAGTTACATTCTTAGGATTGGCTGCATTAGTCCCTAAAGTTCAAATACTACATGAACCGTATACTTGCGGTGAAGTGGTCTAGGAAATATTTAGCTTGAAAATCCACACATCAAGTTTTTGGCGCCGTTGCCGGGGACTAGTTACGGCCTAGACTAGGAATTAGCTAGATTATGATCTAGTCCTTTCCGGAGTCTTCTTTTGTTTTTCACATTTTCTTTTCTTTTCTTTAATCGAGTCTATTCTATCTACCGTGGATCTACACTTTGGTGTTCCGTTTCTTGTTGTGCAGGAAGCCTTGTATGAGAAGCTCCACACAAAAGCCCTTCATATACGATCTCGAGGTCGAGCGAACATTACGGAACCTACGCAAGAAGAGAAGGATTGGAATAGCGGATTCGGAGTCCGAGGTAGAAAGAGAGAGTGGTCACGAGAAATACGCCTCCGAAGAGGAAGAAACCAATAGCGCAAGCAGCGGAGAAGACAACACAAATAACCCCAACATGGCTCCTGCCGATGAAACTTAGGGAGCCTACACCGCTCCGAAGCACACGCAGTTACTTTCGTGCATGGCTCGCACGATCGATAATCAGGTTGAGCTACAACCGGCCTTTATCCAAATGCTCAACAACTCGGCCTTTAGAGGAATGGAGAACGAAGATCTGAACTCCCATCTTACGGACTGCAAGATGCTTTGCAGTCCAACCAAGGTTGGTACGAGAGTTACTCGGGAGGATCTTTACTTGATGACATTCCCATTCTCGCTTAAGGATGCAGCGCAACGTTGGCTGTTCAACTTACCGGTTGCATCAATTGCATCGTGGGATGATCTGGAGCAACGGCTCATTTAACAATTCTTCCCAGATCATAGAACGCTTCTCGCCAAGAATCGCATAAATTTTTTCTTATAAGAAAGAGGCGAGACGCTTCACGATGCATGGGAGAGATTTAAGAACTACCAGCGGATATGTCCACACCACGGAATGGATAAGAAGTATCTTATTACGAGCTTTATCCAAGGTCTCCAAGAAACCACCCGATTCATGATCGTGGCAGCGGGTGGTGGTTCCCTTAGCAATCTTACATTCAATCAGCTCGAGAACTAGATCGAGAGCATGTAGAGGGAAGGAGGCAAGAAGGTAGGGGAATACAACTGCGATTACCCATCAAAAGCGACAGTGAACGAGCTAGGTATCGCCAACCCGGAATTAACGGACTTGAAGCAGCAACTCGGCGAGATACATATGATGTTAGCAGGACTCCATGTGGACCAACATGACGCATCCGTAGGCAATGGGATCGAGGAAGTGAACTACGTAAGCAACCGGACCTACCAGCAAAATTACATCAAGAGCCATCCTAACCTCTCCTATGGCAACACGAGCAATGTAGCAAATCCGCAAGATTTCCAACCGCGGATAATGGCAACAAACCAGAATCAAGGTTTCCAGCCGAGAGGAAGTGGCCAAGACTACGGATATCAGCCGCGCGCACAATCTTCAGGTGACTCTGAGATTCTTTCTATGCTCCAATTGATGCACCAAGAGCAGAAAAGTGCGCTTGGAGGGATTAGGGCTGAGCAAGAGGACATGAGGAAAAGAATGGACGGATTCCAGACACACTTGCGGCTCCTCGAAATGCAAGTGGCTCAGCTAGCCCAAGGTTCGAGCTGACAACCCGGACAGCTTCCCGGGAAACTCGAGGCGAACCCCCGCGAGCAAGTAAATGCAATTTTCCTTAGGAGCGGGAACACGGTAGGGCAACCAATGCCTTCCACGGCTGCAATAGAAGAGCCTTTGAGTGATAAGATCGAACAACCCATCACTCCAGCCGTGGAAGAGAAGGCGACCGAGGAAGAAGAGAGGGAGTTGCCCTAAGTAGCACCTCCCTCGAGGGTACCACCGTTATCCTTTCCGCAGCGCCAAAGGAAGCAAAGTGACGAGGCCCAATTCTCTCAATTCGTGGAACTCTTGAGGAAGCTGCAAGTCACTATCCCGTTCTACGACGCGCTCACGAAGATCCCATCATATGCAAAATTCCTCAAAGACATCATAGTGAGGAAGAGAACCGTGGACAACGAGATGGTAATGGTCACAAACTCCCTCATACAGCCCCCTACCATGGTCGAGAAGATGCCCAATCCAGGTAACTTCGTTATTCCCTGCAAGATCTATGACTACAAAATTGAGCATGCACTAATAGATATCGGAGCGAGTGTGAGCTTGCTACCATTATCCCTTGTTGAGAAGCTCAATAGAGTAGGAGATCTTCAACCCACGCACATGCAAATCACCTTGGCTGATCAATCCGTACAGAGTCCCGTGGTATATTGACGAATGTTGCCGTACAAGTGGGAGAATTCTGGTTCCCCACGGATTTTGTTGTTGTGGACATGGAGATCAATCCGAAGATCCCCGTTATTTTGGGAAGACCATTCCTCAACACTACAAAAACGGTCATCTATTGCGCTGAAGGTAGGCTAGTGATGAAATTTGGGGACGAGTCTATCGAGTTCAAACTCGACGAGGCATTGAAGAAGCTGTATATGACTGAACCCGTAATACACGTTACCACGATGGATGCACCAGCGGAGAAAATTGAACATGTACATCGTGACGTCCATCCCATGGAGATACCACTATCTGAGTGCACTGGGAGTCAATCTCAGTCATCAGCAAGATCGGACGCTTTCACTAAATTCATGGAGAAGCCAAAAATCCCTCAGCAGAGAAGCGACCCGATCGGGCAACATACACTACCCGCGCAGGTAGCATCAAATTTAGGAGACCCGGTCAGGAGGCCATATAGCCCGACTCGGGTAGTACTCACGGGGGTAAATGGTGCAATTGGCCACCCGAGCGGGTGGGTTCATGAGCCCGATCGGGCAGAAGGACTGGATAGGAACCCGCCTAGGCGACCTCACAGCCTGACTCGTGCACCACTCACGGGGCTAAGTGATTCATTTAAGGACCCAAGCGGGGCACTGAAGGAGCCCGATCGGGCACCTGAGAAGAACCAATGTCCGTACGGTTCTATCGAGATTCCAACGCGGGTAACGATTCTACGGTCACACACATCATCTCCTACATCCTCGGTGACCCGCATACACTCTTATCCCGCATGGAATACAGAGGAAACGCTCAACCAAAACCGAGTCCAAAGGAGATACCAAGGAGTCGTGGAATTGAACGAGAAGAACCGAGAATCGCAAGTCAAAAACCTTCCAGGGTTTGAGCCACGTCACGCTGATCAGCTAGAAGACGGAAGAGGCATACCTCCTCTCCCCGACATCACACGCGTATGATGACGCTAGGGTCAAGCTAAAGACCGAAAACAAGCGCTTCTCGGGAGGCAACCCGAGCCCCGTATCCTTTCATCGTTTTCATTTTATTTCTATTTTTTAACTCTTTTTAGTCTTGGACGATTTTTCGTAGGATTTAGGAATTTTTAGTGGTCTTATCGATTTTTATGCTGCATGGTTTTCCTCATATAATTTTTTTTCAGTTTTTGCAGCACTGCCCAGTCAGGCAGACACCTCCCCCGAGCGGGTAGGTCAACACAAAAGACGCCCGATCGGGCGACTCAGAGGACCCGAGCGGGCACCGTAAATCTTCAGCACAGGTAATTTTTATTTCGAGTAACCTGAGCGGCCATTCTCACCTCAGAAATCCCTACCCGAGCGTGCTCCCACAAATTCCAAACCTTCACGCCACAACTCATCCGCCAGAGTCGCTCGTACGCCGCCGCCGTTCATCATCGTCGCCGGTCGACCCTCGCTTACTCGAAATACCCTCTCCCTCCTCTCACTCGAAAAACCTGAAAAATCTCTCAATTTCCCTCGATATCCAGGTATATTTATGCAATATTGAGTGGTTTTGGACTGCTATGGGTTAGATTTAGGTCTGATTAGAAAGGATCTAGGGAGAATTTGTTGATTGAATCACGAATTCGAACGGCTGGGTCGCGATTTCGCGAATCAACCCGATCGGGCTAGGTTAGCACTCGATCGGGTAGTTTGAATTTGACCCGATTGAGCTGTGTTTCCACCCGAGTTGGGCGATACCTACGGGGGTATTTTGACGAAATTGAGCCCGAGCGGGCAACACCTCCTACCCAATCGAGCATCCTGCAAAACAGTGACTAACGCTTATTTTTCTTCTTCGTTTGTTTTGGCAGATGGCCTCGAAGATCTTCCAGAGCTCAGAGAAATGTCGATCCGATGTCTACGATCCAGAACACGGATGGCTAGCAAAGTCGGATGCCATCACGGAACTAACGCCTTACATGCCGTTCACAACGTTCCATCAACAATACAACTACCAGACGACAACCTTCTTATCCGGTCAGAAATCGAGATTCACCGAGCTACAGCCGCAGATTTTCCCATCCCGCTTCCTATCCTCGGAAGCCATGAGTGCCCTCCACATCGAGGAGCACATCGACGTGATCTTCAACACATTGGGATGGATAGGATTGCGGGACACTCAGGAGTACACATACCGCAACCTCACAGCGGAATTCTTCTCGTCATACACGACATTTTTCCCCGAGTCCGGAGATCGGGAGAGAGCATTCATGGAGTTCCGTCTGCTAGGATAGAAGTGCCGGCTTAGCGCGCGACAGTTCGCGATCATACTTGACGCTCCGCACTGCAACTTCACGAAGATGCCCGAGCACAACCGGAGCCGTCAAGTGAAATTCTGGGCCCAGATAGCATACGGTGAATACTCGACGAGGTCAAAAGCTAGGTACATACGCCACCACGCTCTAAGGTACTTCCATTCCTAGCCTCTTCCATACTAGGAAAAGGAGCACAAGGCGGAATCAACCACACGGAGTTGGCATACCTTAGGCGGGTGGTATAGTCAGGCTTTGTTGTGGACGAGTGGGACATTCTAGACGTCGACTTGGCGTCGCTAGTCATGCGACATTTCCACGACATCGCTACCGAGAAATGTAGCAAGAACACGAAGATCATGTGTGGTGGGATTGTCACCATAATAGCACGAAGAGTCGGGATCAACCTTGGCTTCCTGACTGAGGACAAGATCAATGAGGAACCTGAGATGAACCTTCAGAACTTGCGCAACCGAATGAAGATAACGATCGAGAGATATAATGTCATATGGAGCTACAAGGACGAGCACGGTCGAAACTTGGAAGTCGACCTACACGAGATTCAGATGCTAGGTTTGGACGAGGAGGGCTCTCGATTCAGTAATGATCCAGCCATCGGACACATCAGCCCAGGACTAGGTGAGGTAGATCCACCTCCAGCCGCTGCACCAGGACCATCTATGTCTAGACAGCGCAGCCGACGCGCCACTCACTCTCGCCCCCGACCAGAGTACCCTCATCATCGCTCTGACTTCCCTTCCATGGAAGGTGTCTCTGACGTCCTCAGGTATGTTGTGGAGGAGAGTAGGTATCAGTCTTTTATGGCAGAGCAGAGGTACGACATTGAGGTTACAAGGTATGCGGAGCAGCAACAGTTTTAGGAGCAGTCGATACATCACACGTACTACCTCACGGAGTCCGTTCGTAGATTCCAACAGCTCTGCATGCAGCACTATCAGGAGCCGTACGTGCCGATCCCACAGGATTACCATACTGGCGCTATTCCATACCGCCCGCACATCCCGTACGAGCTGCAGTCCTTCTACTTCCCTCCTGGGGAAGGGGCACCCACGGAGCCAGTAGACCCTCCGGCCACCCACGGTGGGAGAGAAAGAGGATTAGACCACCTTTCTTCCTTTTTCCGTTTTCTTTCTTTTTCTATTTCTTGTTTTATGAACTATTTTTTCTTATTTCTTCTTTTTAGTTTTCGCGCTTATGTACGCTCTTTTCAGACTAATTGATGAAGTACTCTTTTCTCTATCTTTTGCGTTCCATGATTCACATCACAGGTCCTTCACAATAACACCTGCATTAGAGCAAGAGAGTATCACAAATTCGAGAAAGATAAACACACCAGGTATATTCGTTCTTATTCTCTCTTATATTTTCTCGAATTTTTGGCATGCGGGTATCCCTCATAGAACTCGAACACCGGGACTGTGTT
The DNA here is from genome assembly GCA_036759665.1 of Gynandropsis gynandra. Taxonomy (NCBI): domain Eukaryota; kingdom Viridiplantae; phylum Streptophyta; class Magnoliopsida; order Brassicales; family Cleomaceae; genus Gynandropsis; species Gynandropsis gynandra. The sequence goes on from CM071865.1 coordinate 26,057,943, forward strand.
CTGTTCAGGTCTGGGGGGGGTACTCTTTTGAGTGATACAGATTTTTCATCATGAGTGACATATTTGCGATTAGGATTAGGATTAGGGTTAGGATTAGGAATAATAGATTGATACCTAGTACAAATTTTCGAGCTTTAGTCATTATTTTGCGACCTTGTCGAATCATGAACAATAGTCTAGGTTTGCTTAGAAGGCTTTTGGATACCGATTAGTCGAGTAGTTGTATTTGAAGCCTTGATCTATAGTTGAATTCACCCCTTAGATCTCGGTACCAAGTAGTCATATCTCCGTGTATACCGTCTAGCCTTTGCTTATTTGATATATCTATACCGTTCATGAGTCATTAGATACCACACCCTTATACTCTGCTGTCATCTAGGATAAGTTTCTAACTGTTCCGAGTTAGGATTGACATGAGTACATCGAGATCGATGGTTCGGGTCTAAGTGGTGGGTAGAGGCGCTGTTTTACGTCCTAAGGGTTAGAGTGATGCGTAATCTAAAAAAATACAATAAAAAGCGATAAAAAATAATCTTCAATAATGCACCTCTTCACTCCACAAAGGTCACACGACCTTATGAGTGTGCCATAGGCATCCTGGGTCTAAGTAGAAATCCATCCCACTTTGACGTCGACGTCCTAGGAACAAAACGTGGATCTAAGTATCGAAAAAAAATTTAAGAACGAGAAAAACGAGTTTAATGATATCAAAAGCTTAGGGAACTGGTATGGAGATTCGCTTGGACGCTATCTAGGGTTGTGAAATAGACTTAGATTTTTGGTAGGATTTCACGGCTCGGAACTTTCAGTAGATATAAGTCTATACTCGGTACGCTTCGGCTTTTGTTCATGTGACGCGTTGATTTGCGGAATGACTAACTTTTTGAATTTTTCGTGCTAGTATCCATCATTATTAGATTTTTCCTACACTTGGCTTTAGTTTCGTTTGAGGACAAACAAAGGTTCAGGTCTGGGGGAGTTTGATAACACGTAAAGTGTATCAGTTTTAGGCTAGGTATTAGTATAATTTTCGCATAGATTTGATAGCACGAGTTACAATTCCGATACGATTATTCTTTATATACGCCCATTTTATTGGTTTTCAGGTTTTAAGACGACAAGGCCTAAACGAGCATAAAAAGACAAATTCCTGAACCAAATCACTCAAATTGAAGATAAAATTCACTCGGAGCAAAAATCAAACCACAGAACTCAAAGGAACACCCGAGCATGGAGCAGAAAAGAGCAAAATCAAGAATTGAAGAGTGCCCGCTCGGGCACTGAGGTCTACCCGCTCGAGCGAAACCTACGGGGTTTAATTACAACACCTTGCATGACCCGGGCACGAAGACAACATGATCGGGTGGCAATACCCGATCGGGTACAACATGGTACCCGCTCGGGCGTTAATTAGTCCTGAAAATTCCCGAGAGTTTACACGACTCGGGCTGTTCAACCACGCGATCGGGAAGCAATGCCCGATCGAGCTCAGCACTGTACACGATCGGCGCGCCTCTGCACGACCGGGTAAAACATGTACCCGAGCGGGCCGCCTTTCTCGCAACAACCTATATCTAGAGTTTGAACGAGCAAATTAAAAGAACAGAACATATCCAGACGCAAGGGGACGACGCCTAAGGCAAGGAAAGGCTTGGAAATCATCAGGAAAGGCTCAGGAGACGCGGGAGAAGGAGAGAAGAATCAATCCACACATCGGTAACACAATAGGGAAGATCGAGGCATCGAGTTTCCTAGGGTTTATCATGTTTAGGGTTATGTCATCTTCTTTGTTAGCAAACTCCATGAGTGATTAGATTCCCAACTATGGGTTAGGGATATCGGATTTGTAACGGATGTACAATTTATGCGTTAATGCTTATATCTATTTTATTTGGCTTGATATCCGGTCCTATAATCAACATCGTAACGCCTATACTAGTGCTGCCCGCTCAGTAACATAGGAATTCATATTTTGTTGGCAGGTTAAAGTATGAATCCGGAACTGTTGAATTGTAGGTTAAGCTCGATTAATGAGAATCTGACCGGTCGGTTAATCGACTTAGGAATTAGGATTGCGCTTGTAACGCTGCCATAGTACGAGTTAATCGCTGCTGGAAGGTAGGATTGCTCATACTTATGGTTAGGAGGTCTAGGCTCGACAGAATCATTCCTCACCTTAGAGCATGAATTTCCCGTCATCAAGATAATTCGATAGGTCTATGATCTTTAGTTGTTACATCCATGCGATTCCCGGTATCCCGACACCCGTAGTGTTCTTCATCATCAAGTCTCCCATAACCTTCTATCGTTGCTACCACTTAGTTTAGTCTTTTAGATATTTCTCACCACGCCATCATCTACTTCTCATCATCTTAGTTTAGTTACATTCTTAGGATTGGCTGCATTAGTCCCTAGAGTTTGACCTTGGTACTACACGATGCGTATACTTTCAGTGAAGTGGTCTAGGAAATATTTAGCTTGAAAATCAACACATCAGAAGCTACCAGCCAAAGCCGTTTCAAAGCCAGCCACAACACCAGAATTTTCAGCCTAGAACGCAAGGGTATAAAGGGTATCAGCCGAGAGGAGCACCAGCGCCACTTCCGCAACAAGAAGAGGGGAACACCGAGATCATGTCTATGCTCGCTCAGATTTTACAAGGACAAAAAGATCAAAATTCTGACCCGAATAGGGTAAGACAAGATCAAGAAGAAGCGAAGAGGCTAATGGCGGAAATGCAGGCGCATTTGAAAATCCTAGCCACCTAAGTGGCATAACTTGTAGAAAGCGCTCCTAATCGACAAGGAATTTTACCGGAAAAGCCTGAGCCGAATGCCCTTGAGCATTGCAATGCCGTCATGTTGAGAAGCGGGACAGAACTTACGGACGTCACACCCTAGAATTTTGAGAAGGGAGAATGCTCAAAGAGTTCAACGATGAAGCCTATTGACCAAGATCATAACAAGGAAGCACAAGTTGAGGATGAAGAAGAACCGTATGTGGCACCGCCACCAAGACGCCCTCCACTTCCATTTCCCTCACACCAAATGGAACGAAATGATAATTCACAATTTGCCAAGTTCGCAGAAAGGTTGAAGAAGATGGATATTTCTATGCCCTTCCACGAGGCAATCATGCAAATCCCTTCCTACTCTAAGTTCCTCAAGGATATACTCAGCAAGAAGCGTAAAGTGGAAGAGGAGACAGTGATGATCACTGCTGCGACACATGCCGTTATCCAACATGGGGTACCACATAAATTACTCGACCCAGGTACCTTTGTCATCCCCTGCAAGCTCGGAACCGTTACCATCCACAATGCCCTTTATGATTTAGGGGCTAGTGTTAACATCATGCCGTGGTCGTTGTACAAGAAACTTGATTTGGGAGAGATGCAATCCATGAAGATGGTATTACAGATGGCTGATTGTTCGGTGAAACACCCGATAGGCATTATGGAGGATGTACCTCTTAAGGTAGGCGACTACTACGTCCCCGTTGATTTCGTGGTTTTGGATATGAGGGAAGATGAGATAATACCGATCATTTTAGGAAGAACATTCCTCAATACTGCCAATGCCATCATTGACGTTAGGGCGGGTAAATTAACAATGAAGATAGGGGAAGATACTGTAGAGTTCGGGCTGATCAAGAACCTCAAGCAACCATTTGTAGTAGAGCCTGTGTTCTCGGTGGATGTGTTGGACAAATTGGAAAATGAAATGTTCAAAGAGTTTATTAACGTTGATGTTTTGAGTGACCTATTGGATCCCACGGCTAGAGGTACAGATCAAGATGATGACCACGGTCACAGACAACCTTCAAGAGCTTCGGAAGAAATACAAGGCAAAGGGACACACGAAAATCCAGCACACGCTAGGAAGCATAGGCTGGACCCTATCCGTGCAACATTCTCGGCCAAAACTAGCAAAGACATGCTAGACAAAACGCTAATCTTGAACAACAACATGATTGGGCAAGAGAAGAGCATGGGAGAGCTGGCTGATCTTGCAAAGCGGATGACCAATCCGAGTGGCATACCCGAGCGAAGGACACGACGCAGGAGGCATCACACATGAAGGCGAGGACGTCCACCTCGATAATGATGAGGAGAGCATTTGGTCAAGCTCACGACCTTAAACAAGCGCTTATCGGGAGGAAGCCCGCCTTTTGCATTTTCTTTTTATTTTTTTTGGGACCTATTCTTATTCTTTTCGCATTCATGTACTCTGTTAGTTGTCACATTGTTTTCTTCTTTGGATTTTGTGATTCTTTTTCACAGGTTTTTCCAACGTCCATATCATCCTTAAGGAGGAGACGCGTACAACGTACAGCCGCATTACCAACTCCGGACTGTAAGATACACAAGGTGCACACGTTCTAACCCTTATTTTCCCGTAGTTTGGTGTGCGAGATTCTCTTAGGTCTTGAACACCGGGACGGTGTTTCATTCAAGTCTGGGGGAGTACTCGTCGAGTAACATGCATTTGATTAGGATTTTTTTAGGAATAAACGGATAGACACCTAGTATGAAATTTTGAGCTTTAGTAATTATTTTGCGACTTTGTTGAATCGTGAACAATAGTCTAGGTTTGCTTAGAAGTCTTTTGGATACCGATTAGTCGAGTAGTTGTGCTTGAAACCATGATCTATAGTTGCATTCACCTCCTAGGTTTCAGTACCAAGTATCAATATCTCCCTGTATATCGTTTATCCCTTGCTTGTTTGATATATTTTATCGTTCATTGATCATTAGATTCCACACGCTTATAGTCCGCTGTCACCTTGGATAAGTTTCTAACTATTTTAGGGTTACATTGACATGAGTACACCGAGATCGATGGTTCGGGTCTAAGTGGTGGGTTGAGGCGCTATTCTACGTCCTAAGGGTTAGATTTGATGCGTAATCTGTTGTAAAAATAAAATAAAAATTGTTCTTGAATGACACACCTCTTCACTTCGCTAAGGTTACAAGACTTTATGAGTGTGCCATAGGCAACCTGGGTCTAAGTACAAAGCCAACCCTCTTCGACTTCGACGTCCTAGAAACCAAGCACTGATTTATAAAAAAAAAAGAAAAGAGAATAAGAACGAGAATAAGAGTCTAATGATATCTCAAGCTTAGGGAAATTGAATGGAGATCGCTTGGACGTTGTCTAGGGGCATGAAATAGACTTAGGTTATTGGTAGGATTGCATGGCTTGTGAATTTTGGTTGATAGAAGTCTGAACTAGGTACGCTTAGGCTTACGTTCATGTGACGTGTTGTTTTGCATGATGGCTAATCCTTCGAAGTATTTGTGCTAGTGTCCATTGTTGTTTAAATCTTCTTGTACTTGACTCTAGATTTGCTCGAGGACGAGCAAAGAGTAAGTCTGGGGAAGTTTGATAACATGTAATCCTTCATAGTATTTCATGATTCCTAGGTTTAGTTTTGATTAGAATTCTTGGACTTTACCGAGTTATTGAGTATATTTGAGGATTTCATCTACGATTTCGTGTTATGTGTAGGAAACGAAGACATGAAGCAAACACGAGTGATTACGACAAATCCACCCCAAAACATGATTAAATGATAAGATACAATATGTGCACGGCTACCGATCCAAATGGAACACCGAGCATTGAGCGAAAGGAGCGGAAACAACAAGTAAACACAGCCCGCTCGGGCATGGAAGAGGCCCCGCTCGGGCTAAAGTTGTGCAGAATTTCCAAAAAACTTGACAACCCTCGGGTAGGAAGAGCATACGATCGGGTAGCTTAGCCCGCTCGGGCGGCAACCTTAACCCGCTCGGGTTGATGGATGCCCGATCGGGTGGAACATGAGCCCACGCGGGCCGCCTTTCTCGCAACAACCTACTTTGAATGTTTGAACGGGCAAATAAAGAGAAAAGAAGCGATCTAGGGCAAGGGGATGAAACACAGACCAGAACAGCGACCCAAATACACAGAAGAAAGAGGAGAGAACACGGTTGAAGACTTTGGCGACCCAAAGGATTCATCCGAAGCCACTACAAAAAACACGGAGTTTCCAACGGACGAGGCAACGGATCCGTCCGTTGGCAACGATTACCAACGGATTTCAACGGATGTGGTGAAATTGCAACAGATTTGTAACGGAAAACCTCCGTTAGAATGGCCGTTGGAAATCCGTCACAAATTTTAACGTAGGGCAACGGAAACCATCCGTTGGCATTGTCCGTTGGAAAGTTTTCCAACGATCGTCCGTTGAAAATTCTAACGGATGCTTGATAGAAATCGCAACTGATAACCGTTGATTTTGTGAATTTCGAGGGCACTGGTTTAAATAATTTCACGTGAACCTGCAACGCCTATCTGTTACAATTTGCAACGGATGTCCGTTGGAACATAAACTATTTAGATCTTACCAAAGAGTGCATCAAACCATCAATAACAAAAACATTTTCGAAAAAAGGTCGTCGTCTTCAAATCGAAATATATATAGATCAAGGGAGTGGATGTATAGAAGAAAAGATCCTGTAACCGAAGAGATTACGCAAGAATTCTTACACGGATTAGAGCAATTCATGAGTTTTGCATCGATGCAGCCTTTGTGTCAAGTGGGACAATGTTATGTCCATGCAAAAGATGCAAAAACATGAAGTTTCGAAGTCAAGAAATTGTTTGCAAACATGTGTATAAGGTGGGTTTCGTTGAAAATTACGAAATTTGGTTTTTTCACGGCGAAGATTGCGGTGTTAGAGATAGTGTGCAAGATGTACAAGTAGAAAAAAATTAAGAAGTTATTTAGGAAGCATCAACAACCAATCCATATGTGGAAATGGTGTCAGATGCTTTTCCTGGAGTTGTTAATGAACAAACGCATGAAGAGATGCCGAACATCGATACACGTTGATTCTTCAACCTATTGGATTCGGTGAAACAACCTATATATGAAGGTTATCGTGAAGGTCAGTCTAGTTTATCTTTATCTTCAAGATTGATGAGTATTAAAACATATTACAATGTGGCTGAAAATTGCATGGATTCATTTTGTAAAACAATGCAGGAATATTTACCGGAAAATAACCAAGCTCCCGAGACATACTACGAAACAAAGAATGTGTTAAAAGACTTGGGAATGCCACATGAGAAAATTGATGTTTGTAGAAACAGTTGCATGTTGTTTTGGGGGAATGATAAAGACTTGTTGGAATGCAAGTTTTGCGGTGCAAGCAGATTTCGGCCTAAAAAACCATCTTCACGGAAATAGGTACCATACAAGAAAATGTTTTATATGCCTGTAGCAAACAGGTCGAGAAGGTTATATGAATAAAAAAAACCGCTGCAGCAATGAGATGGCACGCCGAACACTCCACGACCGAAGGTGTAATGCAACATCCATCGGATGGTCAGGCTTGGAAAGATTTCAATGAAATATTTCCCTAAGTTTGCGTGTGAAACGAGAAATGTTTATCTTTGCCTGTGCACGGATGGTTTTAGTCCTTATGGACAATTTGGAAGCTGATTTTGTCTCCTTATAATTTACATCCCGAGATGTGTTTGAAAAGAGAGGTAATGTTTCTGACCTTGCTGATTCCAGGACCAGAACATCCGAAGAAAAGTTTAGATGTATTTTTGCAGCCCTTAATTCATGAATTACGACAGTTGTGGAACGAAGGAATCCTTGCTTATGACGTCAGTACTAAGCAAAATTTCAGATTGAAAGCGGTCTTGTTGTAGACAATTAGCGATTTTCCTGCGTATGGAATGTTATAAGGATGGAGCACGCACGGAAGATTAGCATGTCCTTATTGTATGGAGGATACAAATTCATTTCGACTAGTCGTTGGAAAGAGAAACGGGTGACCGTTGGAATGTTATAAGGGTAAATTCGCACCCGATACTTAGAAAAAATTTCTGGATTTTCAACAATCCCAACGGACATCCGTTGGAGGGTGCAACGGATGACCGTTGGAACGTTATAAGGGTAAAGTGATGACTGGTGGAGTCGCCAGAAGACACAAACGCAGCGACTGCGTTTTCTGGCGACTCCGGGCGATATCTCAGATGACTGGTGAAAATGCAGGAAGTCGCAGTCGCCACAAAACGCGAAATTTAAAAATCTTATTTTTTGTAACGTTACGTTACGTTTTCAGGCGTTTTTTACTAAATGACTAAACTACCCTTCTCTTCTCATTTCTTCTCATTCCTCTGCCTGGGCGATTTCATCCTCCTGCAAGTACTCCACCACACTCCTCCTCGCCGACTCCTCCTGGCCGACTCCTCCTCACCGGTAAGTCTCTTCGTCGACTCTCTTCGCCTCTTTCCTCTCCTCGCTCGTTCTCTCTTGGCATAAAATTAGGGTTTCGGGTTTTGGGTAAATATCTCGATTCTGGGTTTTCTTCTTGGCTGGGTTCTGGGTTTTGAGCAGCCATCTGCAATTTCGCCATGAAATTATCTGGGTTTTGAGCAGCCATCCAACACCTTCAGAGACCGAACAAG
>CM071865.1:26066861-26080473 GCA_036759665.1 Gynandropsis gynandra
TATGAAATGTCGTTTGCGGTGTGGAACGAAATTCTACCCACTTGATGAATATTTTATATTTTAGCCAGACTCATTAGCTAATTGCGTAAACCTCTTGGCCTTAGATTTTAGCCAGAATTCGTTTCGCTCATTAATAGTCATGATTTGTTTTTGTTGCAGCAAGGACACATGGCTTCGGCAAGTGGTGAATGCGAGAAAAAAAAGGTATATACTATTTCATATGTGCACACATTTTTCATATATGCATTAATTTTGTTATTTGAATGACAATTAGTTGTGATAGTCATTTAATTTGGGATTATGTTTTATCATTTAATTTGACTTAGATATTTTATTTTATGTTTTATATGTATTTCAAATTTTGTTTAAATGATTTATTATAGTTCATTATATCGTAAATATATATATATATATAAATATGTTTGTGTATATATATATGTATGAAAATATTTCATAAAATTATTATTATAATATTATATATGTTTGTATATATATATATTTGTGTATATATATATGTTTTGATAAAATTATTTTAAGTTTTTATTATAATTTATATTAATCATAAATATAGATATATATGTATATATATTGTATATTCAAATATTTGAAAATCATAATTAGAAATTATATAAATAGACAATTTTATTAACAATTGTCCATTTTGGTAATTTTCCTCAAAACGCAAGCGCAACAGTTTTCTACCATTCGCTTCTAGTTGTAGTCGCCCGCAAACGCCGCGCTTCCACCATTCAGACAAAATGAAACAAAACGCCACCAAACGCAAGCGCAGACGCCGCGTTTCCACCAGTCGGGCCCTAAATTGACGTCACGTTTTGACGCTTGACGCCACGTGTAGACGCCACATGTTCGTTTCCAACGGATGTCCGTTGGAAAGCGTAATGATGACTGCAGAAATTGCACCTTTCCCAACCGTTTTTTCAGGTTTCCAACGGTCGTCCGTTGAAATTTCCAACGGATGACCGTTGGAAGCGCAGACGAGCCGCCTTTTAGCCGTCCGTCGCCTCGGGAACACGCATTCTCAACGGCTATCCGTCGCAATTTCTAACGGACGACCATTAGGAATGCGAAACGTCGCGTCAATTTAATCACTCCGTTGCGATGACGTATTTTCCAACGGTCGTCTGTTGGAAATTGCAATGGATGACCGTTGGAAAATCCGATATATATTGCGACGGAACTGTTCTTATTTCAACACCAAATCAGAAATCCAGAATTCAAAACATTACAAAAACTTAGAAAAAATGAGGCCTAGACGATTTATAGGATCGAGGGGCATGTTGGCTGGTTCCGCGGGAGCGCCTCCCCCGCCGCCACCACCACATCGTCCTCCATCTCCAGTATCGGCACCGCCGATATTTGTTGACGAAGACGATATGGTAGACATCGATGCATTGATCGATGATTTCGATGGGCGTCCAACCCTTCCGATCATCGATCCCGAACGTTCTCTTGGAACGTTATGGTAAATTCTATATAATTGTATTTAATTTTATTTAAATTTCATAACTATTATCTAGTTTTTTATTTTTGATATGCAGATTTGATGAGGATGATGTGTTAAAACACACCAACAATATCATCATCCAAGGGTCGTTACAGGACGAGCTCTTCTACTCCTGGCAAGTAACGCCAGAAGTTGTGCGCCAGCGATGGTGTCGCAGCAAGAACCGGTTCCCGACTCAGATGCAACGCCCTCTAGACGTGTATTGAGTTTGATTTCTCGAAAGTCCTCCTACCATCTCTATCACGCAGAAACACAGAAAGTAAAGCTCTTGTTTTTCTTCCCTGCGATCACGGAGACGATATCGACCCCGCCGATTTAAACGAAATGTAATAGGGTAGAGTAACGTAATTTTAGTTTTAGTTTTAGTTTTTTTGTGAACAATTTAATATTTTAATTAAAAACTTTTTATTTATTTTTAAAAATATTTTTAATTTTTAAAAATTTATTTTTTTTATTTTTTTTTCAAAATTTCCAACGAGCATCCGTTGGAACCTCTAACGGGCATCCGTTGGAACCTATTTCCCGCCAAATGTTTTCCCGCCATTTTGCAATGGACGTCCGTTGCTATTTCCCGCCAAATGGCAACGGATGCCCGTTGGAAAGATGAATTTTTCCCCGCGTAATTTGCAACTGACAGCCGTTGCTTTCCAACGGCCGTCCGTTGCAACGTTGCAACGGTGATCCGTTACAAAAGTTTCCAACGGGCGTCCGTTACAACGCTTCCAATGGAAACTTCCGTTGCAAATTCCGTTGAAACGCTGCAACGGATATAATCCGTTGGATGACTGTTGCGAATTGCAACGGATCCTCATTTGCAACGAACCATTCGCAACGGACGGAAATCCGTTGGCGTCCGTTGGAAACGACGATTTCCAACGGATTTTAGGCATTTTCCAACGGATAGGTCCGTTGGAAAATGCCAGTTTTTTTGTAGTGAGCCACCGCTCGAGATGATAGGGAAGATGGACATTTACTTCGTTTGTGTTTTTTTCCCTATGTATTCTGAGTAGATTTGTTGTCATGGGTTAGGGATACCATTGTAATGGATAGCTTGATTCATTAATGCTTGATTTCAGTTTTGTTCAATTGAATGATTGGTTAGGTTATAGATATGTGCATAATGACTTCATACGTTTTTGATTTCATGCTTGAATAAGACTAGATCTATTCGACTGAGATTAGGCACGTTTGAGAGAGATTAGAGATTCGTCTAGGCTTGGAAGAGTCATACTTGAGTCTCGGGAATCAACCTTCGAATGAATTAGATTAATAAGAATCTGACCAATCGGTTCGTCATGCATCTAGGTTGTAGATTTACTGCATCGCAAGGTGAGTACATTTATACCTTAGATAGAAGATTTAGGCTCGGAAGAGTCATTTCCGTTTATAGAAGTTGAGTTCCCATCCGACATTAGAGGTGGAATTCCCTATTGTTCTTCGTGCATCTAGATGTTCTGCGCTACATCGGAAGATGAGTGACGTTGATTTTCTAGGTAGAGGATTTAGGCTTGGAAGATTCATTTCCAGCATTAGAGGTCGAATTCCCTATCGTTCTTCATGCATCTAGATGTTCCGCGCTACATCGAAAGATGAGTGACGTTGATTTCCTAGGTAGAGGATTAGATTTTAGTTCCCCACCGATTGATATAAACCGATTTCATGTTCCATAGAAACATCCATTGAATGTTCCGGTATTCCCAAAACCCGTGATACTCCATCTTGTTGAGTCTAGCTTCGTTACCTTTTCTTTATCTTTATTTTCTAGTTCGATATCCATCTATTGATCGATCTTCTTCTTGTGATATCTTAGTTCTAACGCTGCACTAGTCCCCAGAGTTCGACCCTTGTACAACACGAACCGTATACTTGCGGTAGAGTGGTCTTGGAAATATAAAACTCTGATTTCCGCACATCAACGTGCCTACAAGCTAACAAGGTCAAGAGGAACAATAAACGAGACAGAGACGTTGGGCCCGAGAAACATTCTACTCGACCCAAGCAAACCCGGTGGAAGGGACACGACCGATGTGCTCCGCCCAAGTAGAGAACTGCTCAAACCGAACGAATTCTCTAGACCAATGGAGCATGCAGAAGGACTATCTACTCGACCCGAGTACTAAAGGACTTGACTGAGCGTTGGAGAACTCGACCGAGCAAAACTTTTGCTTGACCAAACATACTTTAGTTTTTGCAGAATTAGGACTAAGAATTAAACGGTGCCCGATCGAGCATTTATACCGCTTGACTGAATATTTGTGTCGGGGGTGGTTAAGTTGTCTTATTTTATTTCGCTTCTATTATTATTAGGTCCCTATAAAAGAGGATATTTTGTATGACTTTATTACCTATGTTTTTATCAATAACGTTGTATTTTTCCTTGCCAATCCTAGATATTTTTCTATCAAACTCTTAGAGAGATTCCATTTGTTCATCGACTTATCAATATTAGATCACAATTGTTGTGGTGTTATTCGCGGTGTTTGAGGTTGTCTAGTTGGGTTTAAATTAGGGTTTAGGACATCCTTTCTTTGAGAAGAAAAGTGTTAGATTCTACTATTCGATTGCTTGTGAATTTTTTTTTCAATTCCATCAATCTTAAAAGAGAACGTAATCTAGGATCATATCAGTGATACAACAGATGCAATCAAATCTTTTTTGTAGATTCTCTTCGTATGAATCATCTAGAACATGGGATGGAGAAGCTGAAATCCTAGTTCCAGTAGACTAATAAGCTAATGTAGAAGCTTTTCAGAGGCTCGTTATCCACTATGGGCGATTGTGGTTTATGATTCCTTTTCACCTAGGCAACATGGGTCTTCCCATGTATGCTAAATACCCACACTTACAGGCATCCGTAAACCAACTGAAAAGGATGTAATGCCCATTTGACCCACAATGTCAAACTTTACTGTGAAGCCTTGATTTTTTCTATTTTTCCACACAAGAAGCAAACTCACAAAAATTAAGTAGACGGTTGGAGGAACCTCTATTTGATGGAGAAATCCGGAGGCATGGTTTGTGAAAATTGACCAATACTTTGCCATGGGTTATTTTTTCTATTCACAAAAGATGCACGATGTCATGTTAGCCTTTGAAGACGACACACAGGCTTTATTCCTGTGGGGAAACTCACTTGAGACATATTGAAGGACCGGATCATGCAGACGTTTACCATTCATTTCAGACTTCACTTCGTTAAAAGCTTTTAACGGGGTTAATTCTGAAATGATTTTAGTGAACTTAAAATTTTTCTCACATGACATTTGAATGAATTTTAATCACAATTGTCCTTCATTTTTTATAATGATAATGTAAACTCCAAAATATCCGTCTTTTATTTTCAATTTTTCTACGATTTAATTGGTCGATAATAAAATATTTTGATTGGTTCATATATTATTATTGTTTTTATTTACTAATATTCTCACACGTTGTACCAAGACTATGTATATACTTGTATATAACGTGTGTACAACTAATAATAATTAAAATAATAAATTATTATTATTATTATTATTATTATTATTATTATTATTAAATCAACTTCATATACATGTTGTGTGCAACTACGATTATGATGATGATAAATATATGTCGTGTACAATATATGATGTGTATAACTACGATTCAAAATAATAATAATAATAATAATATAATGATCAATGATGATGATGATGATAATGATATTATTATTATTATTATTATTGATATCAGATTTTATTAATGTTGATTATTGTTATTATTGTTGTTAGTTTTTATTATTATTGTCATCATCATTAGATATTATTAATATTCTTTAATTATTATTGATATAATAAGGTGTACATACGTTCTACCAAATTTTGTACACACATTGTACCGAATTTTGTTTGTGTACAAATTGTACCAGTACGTTCTACACACGTTGTACCAAATTTTTTTTGGTTACACACTGTATCAACACGTTGTATACATTTGTGTACAACATGTGTACATTAACCAATAATAATAAAAATTATAATAATAAATTATTATTATATTATTATATCAATTTATACACATATTGTGTACAACTAAAAATGATAAAATAATAATAATACTAATAATAATAATAATAATAACATTATTATTATTATTATTATTATGAAATCTTGTTTTTTATGAATTTTATTATTATTATTATTATTATTTCAAGTAGATATTATTATTGTTAATAATAATAATAATACCTTTCTACATGTACAACGTATAATAATAATAATAATAATAATAATAATAATAATAATAATAATAATAATAATAATAATAATAATAATAATAATAATAATAATAATAATAATAATAATAATAATAGTACAAGTACAACGTATAATAATAATAATAATAATAATAATAATAATAATAATAATAATAATAATAATAATAATAATAATAATAATAATAATAATAGTGTCGTAACATTGTGCATATGTTGTGTAAAAAAGAGTAAAAAAACAAACATGTACAACACAGATCTAAAAAATTATCAAGATCTTCTTATCTTATTATTCAATTAGTTAAATAAAATAAATTGAGTATTGATTTGTATTTTGATTGATCTTCAAAATTTTGGATTGAAATTGTTAAATTTGTGTTTATCATAATATTATACGTTTAGTTTACAAAAAATGAAACATTATAATTGTTTATAGCAACAAACTATTTATTATATGATGCTACATGTATTTTGGGCATAAACCTCATTATATGCATTGTCTATTTTAACTTATGGTTGATGATTAAGGGCTTGACTGGTGGAAACGCTGCATTTGCATTTGCGTTTGACGACGTTTCTGTCAGCGATTGGCGGCGTTTGTGGGCGATTGTGACTAGAAGCGAATGATAGAAAACTGTTCCGATTGCATTTTGAACAAAATTACTAAAATAGATATTAATTAATAAAATAATTTATTTTGATTTTGTGATTAGTGTATACTTTTTAATTATAATTTTCAAATATTTGAAATAAAATTACAAATTATTAAAATATTTTAAATATACAATACATATACATATATATGCATATATATATTTACGACTAATATAAATTATTATAAAAACTTAAAATTATTTTATCAAAACATAATCAAATATTTTCATACACTCATATATAAACATATACACATATTTATATATATTTACAATAAATATAAACTATAATAAATCATTGAAACAAAATTTGAAATATATATAAAGTATAAAACATAAAAAGATCCAAATACATGTAAATCATAAAACATAATATCTAAAAAAATGTTTTGAATACATACAAACCATAAAATATAATCATATCTTTAACATTAGCACTCTGTATTCTATATTTCTCATGCTATTCCATCTCTAATGTTTAACATATAAACATCAGCAGTTGCATCAAGAATCTATCAATAGCAATATCATCACGTGATGGACACGTGTTTCCAGTGAGTTCCGGTGTGTAATCCTCAATAGTCTGAGCAACATTAAAATCAATATATTCTTATAATCTCGAATGAAATTATGAAGTTTCATGGTAGCCACAATAGTCTTTTCTTGGTCAACATCCAGAAAACTGATTAGAGTGATATGGTTCCCCTTGGTAAGGATCCATAAAACCCTTTCGATTAGGATATCCAGAGTCTATTAAAAAATATTGTCCCAAATATGGAAAAGTAAATAACTCATCATGTCATACACACTGTGTTAGTATTTTCGTGTCGTGTTTACGTCCCGAAACTCCAATCCGTGTGTAAATAAATCCCATGTTGAAATCACACACTGCCAAGATGTTCATCGATGTATATTCTTTACGATTCTAATATGTGATATTGTCTTTGCCACTAGCGAGTAATAGAATATGAATTCCGTCCAATGCTCCAATACAATCCCTAAAATATGGAAAATATCTTCTATCGTGTCGAATCATTAGAGATATTTCAATAAAATCGTTTCGCTTCCATGAAACATTATTCACATGTAGTCGACATAAGGTAGTAAGTACTTCATCAAACTTATTTGTCACGGTCCACTGAGAAACTTGAAAATCCACTGCTACGACTATTTGCGATATGTTATGTCCCAAAATTTTTAAAGACATGCCCAAAGGCACTTCAACACCCGTTTTTTGAAATTCTTGGGAGTTTAAACTCCTTTAGTTTTCTCAAAAGCCTATTAAACACGGAGTTTCTCATGCGTAAAAATGAAGACATTGTTCATCACTCCCATACATCAGTTGATGCATAATCTGTAGTCTTCGCTCTGGTTCAATTTTGATTTTTTTCTTTTAAACAACATCTCATGGGATTTATGCCAATCAACGCATTAAGTGCTCCATCGTCACCATTAATGATTTCTACAATTGTCTGCAAATCTTCATTTCCTTCTTCCTCATATATATTCAAATTTCAAAAAGTAAATCCAAAAATGAAATATTATATAATAAACGCCTTAAAACTAGAAATAATACATTCAAGCTCCAAAGTTCAAACTCATACGTAAAACCAAATATGATAAGTGTCTTAAGCATAAAACAACTTATCAAAATTTAATAGATTAATAAAGATGACGTTTCTATTCCTTAATATTTCGTGACTCTTTGGTTTGGACCATAAGAAACAGTAACTTTTCTTTTTTCGGAAGAACGAGAAATACACCCCGTATAGTTTCATTTGTCGCTATGAGATTAAACGATACCCAATAAAAAGGACTCATAGGGACCAATTCAGGTACAACCTTGGTAGCAGCCACGACATTGACCATACACTCTTCAATTGAAGGACCTTGTTGTATTGCATGTCTTGATGTCATTAGCCCCAAATACTCATTATGCTCCTCCATTGTTATTGCAATATGTTCTATTATAGTCTCCATAGGTGTGCGCTTACGTTTCTTCTTTTGACCCAAATTTTGCATTTTATTTGGCCTAGAAGATGGTTGGGTTGGTCCGTCTATATGTTTTGATCTATGTGAAGAATTTGCCTTCTCCGACATGGACTCTTCCTCATGTGTATATGTAGGACATTGTGTAGAACCTTGCATCGTAAATTGCATACCATTTCCTTCATTGCCATGATTTTTAACCACTATGGTTACATCCCCACAAACCACATCTAAGAGTGAAATGAATTTTTAAAGGGTTTGTTCGCAGTTTTCAGCCTTCGGGTAAATCTTGAAAAGGAAAAAGCACAAAATATTCAATAAAATATAAAATATGTGAATTTTAGTACATATAAACAAAATTTTATAATATACCTGAATTTTGTTTTTCCACCAATGGTCGGGGGCTTGAAGATTTCCATTTATAAGATCAAATTCTAGACCAGTAGCCCCATAAGTGATCTTAAGGTAGATGTAATAGTCTATCTTCAGACTATCAATCTTATTCTTAATTTTCCAATAAGTTAAATTCATTCTAAATATTTTATTGAACTTTGTAATAATGTTCTACTTACCAACATCACTTAGGTTTCCTCCTTTTGTATGAACGCCTTGTTTCTCTAAACCATCACGATGAAATTATAAAAGTCATTCTCACAGAGAAATCTAAGGTTTTCTTGACCACAACTTGGTCTGAGAAATCTATCTCCCTCCCTTTCGAATCCTTGTCTAAACCAAGCTAAAAAAATCAGGAAAAGGTGGATAAGAATGATATTACCAAACAACAACTCTTCAAAAGAATAACATCACTGGTTCTGTTGAAAGGGTTCGCGAACGCATCACATCGTTGAAACATCTTTCTCCATAAGGGAAACACACAATATATCATCCATTCTCGGACAGTAAACACTTCAGAATTTAACAAGAACTAGATATTACAAATATGTACACATATATAAAGAGAAGACAATGTCAAGAAATGAGAGACAAACTTCTCCAAAAGCAGCATCGAGTGTTGTTCCAAAGAAGCTTTTCAATGTGTCAAAATAATGAGGGCTCCTCTCTGTTACATACCTGAAAATCAAATTCTGAGTCCATAACAGAAGAGAAAGGAACTTAAAATGTGAAATTTTTTACATCAATAGCACTACAAACTGAATTACTCATGCATACATATATACAAACAACAATATTCGTATGAAGTGCGTACCATGGATGAACCCCAAAGCAAATGTTGAAAGTGAGAAATGCACATATGATGTGTTATCAAAGTTAAACAAATAACCTAAAATACCCGCAACTGCACGTCACGTGTGTAGTACTTCAGGTGTCGATCCTACAAGGACTATGCAACACAACCTAAATTCAAACTACGAATCAAACTTGCTAATGAACGAAATATGGAATGTTAGAATGAAATACTAAAAACAAGTAAATTAACGAGTTTCTAACAATGAGACAAACGTTCCAGGAATCCAGTTTCACCACAAGACTACCGAAACCTACAATCAACCTATCTATCATGCAATCCCAGTCAAGTTATCTAAGGCAGACGATCCTAATATGATATCTACCCTCTCTCAAGGCATAGACACGTGATCTAGTCAATTTATCCGCTACTTTCATGGCTGACACCTTGAACTAAACCCATAAGATCTGTGATTCATCCGTTTTACCCTTAACCGCTGCTACCCTACTTTCGTGGCCTAACCTCAGTTGTTCTAAATCTGATCTTCTAGGATTAGAATTCTTCTTTCGGTCCTTCTCCTATCCCCTAACACATGCATTTACTTGGCCTTCATAAACACAAGTCATTTAAGCACTCAGATATGGAATAGATAAACGAAACAGGAAGATGCATTTAAAAATAGATCAAAGTGGTTCCGGGATAGCCAAGGGCTAATCCCTTCTCCTAGAACAAAATAAAATACTCGCTCATTCGTCCGTAAACAATCATAAACGAAATATAAGGTCTAAGGAACATGAAAACCAAACGAAACCCAAGTGTGTGGTTGATCTCCAATGCTCCTTGTAAGTCTTCTTCGCAAGAACCTCCTCCTTCTCTCTACTCTCTCTTTTCGATTAAGAACTGAAAACTGAGTGAATGAGCTCGACCTCTCACTCCTCTCTTCTTCTTTCATTTCCTTTTTCTTTCCTTTTCTCCCTCCTTTCCTTTCCGGCCGTCCAGTTCTTCCTTTTGTTGCAGCAACCACCGATTGTTGTCTTTCATGAGTTTCCATTCTTGAATAAGTTGGACGACGTTTCCATTACTTTCTCATGAAAAATATCACTTATTCCTCTTCTCTAAAGTCATTTCTTGCCGTTGGAGCTTGGTAATGCCGACATCATCCTCGGAATGCAGTGGTTGGAGACATTGCACGATATGGAGTTAATTGGAAGACACAAATGATGAGGTTTTAGATGGGTAGGTAGGTCATGATGACTCTGCAGATGGAACCCAAGCTTTATAATTCTTCAGTATCACTCAAAACCTTATGAAAATCGATACAGTTTGAGGGACATGGAGTGTTGCTAGAATTTGGAGGAATGTGATGCGTATCAGAGTTAAATATAACCTAATCTACCCGCAAGTGCACGGCACGTGTGTAGTATTTTAGGTGTCGATCCCACAGAGACTACGCAACACTACCTAAACCCGAACTACGAATCAAACTTGCTAACGAAAGAAGGTGAATAAGGAATGAAATACTGAAAGTAACTAAACTACTTGGGTTCTAACGATGAGATAAACGTCCTAGGAAACCGGTTTCACCACAAGACTACCGAAACACACGATCAACCTATCTATCATGCAATCCCAATTAAAGCTATCTAAGGCGGACGATCCTAACATGATACCTACCCTCTCTCAAGGCATAGACACGTGATCTAGACAAGCTGCCCCCTACTTTCATGGCTGACACCATGAACTAAACCCATAAACTCTGTGATTCGCCCGTTCACCCTCAACCGTTGCTACCCTACTTTCGTGGCCTAACCTCGGTTGTTCTAAACCTGACTTTCTAGGACTAGAATTCTCCTTTCGGTCCTTCTCCTAACCCCTAACACATGCATCTACGTGACCATCGCAAACACAAGTAAATTAAAGCACTCAGATAAAGAATAGATGAACTAAAACGGGAAGATGCATTCAAAATAGATCAAAAGAGGTCTCGAGATAGCCAAGGGCTAATCCCTTCTCCTAGAACAAACAAACTACTCGCTCATGCGTCTGTAAAGAAACATAAACATAGTAGAAAGTCTAAGGAACATAAAAACCAAACAAAACCGAAGTGGTGGTGCTTGATCTCCAATGCTCCTCGCTTATCTCCTCGCAAGAATCTGCTCTAACTTCGCTGAATTCTTCTCCTCTGTATGCTTGCTGTAACGGCGTCTTTTTGCCTCCTTTTAAGCCTCCTAAGTCGGTCCAATTGTTGCCTAAAATGTCCCACGAGTTCCCTTATGTTTTAAGTTAAGTTTACTTAAGTTTTGAGAGGTTTCGGGCCGCGACCCGCTCGGGTAGTGAGTGTACCCGCTCGGGTGCGGCTAGGGCAGTTCGTGCGCGTCTTGTGGTGCTGTAATGATGCCCGATCGGGCATGGCATGTGTGCTCGCTCGGGCACAAGGCAAAATGCTCGGGAATGCTTGCCCGAGTCGTGCTAAATGGTCCACACAATTGGCCGTAGGTTTTGCCCGATCGTGCAAGGGTTGTGCCCGACCGGGTGAGGCTTTTCCATGCTCAATCTCGTCCCGTTTGTCCCGTGATGATCCCCAAAGTTGCTCCTTAGCTCCGTGCATGTTCCTTTAGCTCCAAAATAGTCCAAATACGCGTAAAAACCTGTAAGAACATGAAAAGCACGAAAGCAAGTAAAACGGATACAGAATCATACGTAAAACATCACATATGTATCAAAAACGTCTCCTAAATCGTGCAAGAAATACGTATGAAAACGAGATGATCAAAATCCCCCAGACTTGAATGTTTGCTTGTCCCTAAGCAAACGTAAACGTGGAATACATGGGGTGTGAAAAATACGAGAATTCCCCTTCTCCTAGAAATACCGCTAAAGCGAACCTAACCGATCAACTAGCAAATCGAGAGCAAATTCGGCCTAATCGAGTTTTCAGCCTTAATCCTAAGTCCACCACGGTTACCCATAAGAAAGTAAATCAAAGGAGACTAGACACACTACCGTAACTCCCTCCACCAGACAAGACTTCAGACTATGCTAAACCTAGGTCAACCGAGGATACTTGTTTCTTTCTTTCCGAGCTTCTTCCTTTCTTTTTTCTTTTCTTTTTCTTTTTCTTCTTTTTATGACTTTTTCTTTTCTTCTTTTGTTTCCTTTTTATTTTTCTTTTCCATTTTTTTTTCTTTTCTTTTCTTCTTTTTCTTTGCATACACACTAGGCTTCTAGGACGTCGGATTTGAAGGGACCCAGCCTCTACTTAGACCCAGACTACCGATGACGGTATACTCATGCATCTCGTGTGAGAGTGCAGCGGAGTAGGCGGCTTTTTGTGCCATGCCCTTAGGACGTAGAAAGATGATCGCCAACCCACCACTTAGACCCGAGCCACCGAAGGAGTAACAAGGTCGATGCACTCATATCGATTTTTGATCATGCTTATTAGGCACTATTTCTATCGACAGCGGAGTGTTAGTGTG
Organism: Gynandropsis gynandra; assembly: GCA_036759665.1. Taxonomy (NCBI): domain Eukaryota; kingdom Viridiplantae; phylum Streptophyta; class Magnoliopsida; order Brassicales; family Cleomaceae; genus Gynandropsis; species Gynandropsis gynandra. The sequence continues at coordinate 26,079,928 of CM071865.1, forward strand.
TGCTTTTAAATCTGCAAAACAGCTCGATTTTATATGATCCAATAATCCTCAATATGACAAAAGTAAAGTGTCATCTACACGAAGTATAACCATCTGGGTAGAAAGAATAAACGATAAACTAGCCTAGCAACCTCGTCTAAACCTCCCCACAAGCAACACTAGGATTCCCAAGAACTACGACCTATTGTTTTTCAGCCGACTAATAAGCTCTAACGCATAGGAAAACCTAGCTCAATCATGCAAAGTCTAACGGAAAAGGTCAACCTCTTAAGCATTCCTAAGTTCAGGGTTCATCTCAAAACGTGGCACCGGACAAGTGCCTTGGGACGACTCTGACTCAATGAAAACAAAAACGAACTAAAAATCGCAAAAATAACCTAAAAACTAAAAATCAAAGGAAAATGAAACGAAATCACCTGAAAAACGTGAGCTGCTCCCCCAGACTTGAATTGAACGGCGTCCTCGACGTGAAGCTCCGATGGAGGAGGAAGGAAGTGAAGCACGTTTGTGGTGTTATACTTTTTTTTTTTCTTTTCTTTTTTTTTT
>CM071865.1:26094245-26145111 GCA_036759665.1 Gynandropsis gynandra
TTCATTAGTTTGACGTTGTAAATGTATTGTTTGATTGGATTTTGTCATTTTATCATCTTAAACCCGTAAATTCGCCGAGTTCGCATCTATTCATTGACGTGTGGAAACGCGAGTTATAAATTAACCTAGTCCACTTCACCGCAAGTATACGGATCTTGTAGTACCAGGGTCGATCTCAGGGACTAAAGCAGCTAAACTAAGAACGAGACTAAACTAAGACGAGAGATGATAAGATGGGATATGGTCCTAATTTACCTAAAGCTATCCTAATGGTGACAACGAAACTAGGGTAAGAGTGAAACTAGATATGGTGAATACTACGGGTGTCCGGGATACCGGGAATTGCATAGCAGAACGACTAAGGATCATAGATCTATAACCTACTCTTGACTACGTGAAATTCATGCTCTACGGTGAGGAGTGATTCTTCCGAGCCTAAACCTCCTAACCATGGATACATGCAATCCTACCTTCCAGCAGCGATTAACATATACCATGGCCAGCTTTATGACCGCAATCACTATCCCTAAGATGGCTAACCGACCGGTCAGATTCTCATTAGCCAAAGCTTAATCTACTACTTAGCGGACCGGATTCGTTCCTTAACCTTCCAGCAAGGTTCGAGATCCTGTGTTGTTGAGCGGTCAGCACTAACGTATGATTGATATTGCTAAGCGTAGAACCGTAAATCAAGAGTAAATAAATAAAACTAAGCATTAAAGTGAATCATCGTTCATACATACAATTCCGATATCCCTACCCGCAGTAGGGACTCTACTCACTCATGGAATACATGAAAACAGAAGATAACACAATCCTATACCTGATAAACCCTAAGGAATTCGATGCCTCGACCTTCCCTATTGCGTTACCGGTGTACGGATCGGTGCTTCTCTTCTTCTCCGATGCTTCCTGAGCTTTCCCAGATGTTTTTCAGTCCTTTCTGGCCCTGTTCGTCGCCCCCTTTGCCCTAGATCCATTCTGTTCTCTTTATTCGCTCGTTTGAAACTTAGATCTAGGTTGTTGCGAAGTTCGCGACCCGCTCGGGCACATAGGTTACCCGGTCGGGTACAGGCAGCCCGACCGTGTTGAGTCGTGAACCCGATCGGGTGAAGGTTACCCGATCGCGTGACTATGCGGACCCGAGTCGCGTAAACTTACGGGGCTGATAGAGGGATAGTTGCCCGAGCGGGTACTCAGATTGCGCCCGATCGGGTGGTGATCACCCGATCCTCTTTGCTCATGTGCCCGGGTCGTGTCAGATGCATGAATAAACCCCGTAGGTTTTACCCGAGCGGGTGCAAGAATAGTGCCCGACCGGGCACCCTCGTGTCCTTGAAATCTCTCTTTTCCGCTCGTTGCTCGGCCGTTCCTTTGGGTTCTGGAGCTCTGAGTAGATGTGTCCTCAAATCATGTGGTTTTTGCAAGGAATTCTTCATATTGAGCTCATTTAGGCCTTGTCGCCTAAAACCTGAAAACCGAGAAAACGGGAATGTAAAACTCGAAACCGTATCTGAATAGTAAGATTCGATGTAAGAAATATGCTAAAATGATCTAAAAACCTATCCTAATAATGATACACTTTCAGTGTTATCAGTATCGAACTGTTTGCGCATTAGAATAGGTATGGAGATTGCTTGGATGTTGTCTAGGGTTAGTGAAATGAACTCTGGACATGTGTAGGATTGCACGGTTAGTGGCTTTCGGTAGATAGGGGTCTAAATTCGGTGCTTAGATCTATGTTAATGTGACACGTTGTTGTGTAGGGTGGCTGACTTTTCGAGTTGATTGTGGTAGTTTCCGGTTGTTGTCTAACTCCTCTCCTGCTTCTTTTTAGTCTTGCTCGAGGACGAGCAAAGGTTCAAGTCTAGGGGAGTTTGATAATGTCTATTTTGTTATAGTATTTTAGTGTCGTTTTATATTTAATTTCATCATTCATTGGAACTTTACCAAGCATTAAAGCATTATTTAGTCCTCTTTTAGCGTTCTCTCGTGTTATTGCAGGAAATGAAATATCGGGATACAAACACGAGTAAATGAAGCAAAACTAAGCAATACCACTCTCCTATCAGCTATGCACGGTCAGCATCCAAAGAATCATAAGCAAGAGAAGAAAAAAAGAAGCAATGGCCGCTTACAAAAAAATGGAAACAATGGCCGCTTATAAAAATGGAAACTTTCGGTGGTTGGAGCAAAAATGGAAAATTTCGGTTCCTAGAACAAAAGTAAGAATAGCACGGTTGGAACATGAAAAGGAAACATGTTTTATATAAAATAGAAGCAAGCTGCTGGAACAAAATGTAAACTTCCAACCTCCTACACAAAAATGGAAAGATTGCCACCTATCGAGAAAATGGAAACTAGCGAAAAAGGAAATTTAGCAAAACAAGAAAAGGAACGTGTTGGCTACTTAAACCAAATGAAAATATGGTTAGAGAATAGGAAGAGGAGATACATGACTGGAAAATAAAGGGGCAACGTTGACAATTACACATAAATGGAAAAACAAGAAATGGAAAAACTCGAAAAAGGAAAACTGCAGTGGCTGTAAGAAAAAGGAAATTCCAGCCACTAGAGAGGAAGAAAAGAGGACGACCAAAGAGGAAAGATTAGAGAAAAGGCAAGAGGAGAAAGAGGGCTAAAAGGGGAGAGCTTCAGCAGCAAGAGACGTATAGAAAATTAGAGAGAAAACAGAGCACACGAAGAGAGAGTAGAGAGAGAGCAAAACGCGTACAAGGGCAAAGACGGGACGACGAAGCCGGAGCGTGGAGGAGCTGTTGAAGACGTCGGTAATAGAATAGGGAGGGATCTCATTCTTTATTGATAACACGTAATCCGTTGTAGTATTTACGTGATTCTTAGGTCTAGTTTTGAGTAGATTACTTAGATTTCACTCATTTATCGAGTTTATTGGAAGACATCATCTACATTTCGTGTTTTGTATAGGAAACGAAGACATGAGGAGAAACACGAGAGATTATGGCGATTTAACCCAGAAAACGTAGCTGAATGACAAGGTTCAACTTGTGCAAGGCCATGGATTGAAGTGAACACTCAAACACCGAGCAAAAGGAGCAGAAGCAACAAATTAAGACCTGCACGCTCGGGCATGAAAGGTGTGCCCGCTCGGGCATTGAGGCAAATGACCCCCGTAGCTTTGCACGACTCGGGCGCTCAAGGAACACGATTGGAAAGGGAGTGCCCGCGCGGGTAGAAGCTGTGCCCGCTTGGGTCCTTGTTTTGCTCAACTAACTCCTAAGTTTTAGAACGGCCAAATAAGGAGAAATCAGATCTGAAAAGGGGGGATTCGAACCAGATTCGGAAGGAGAACATTCAGAGACATCAGGGCAGAAGGAAAAAGGAAGAAAGGACGGAACAAAGGATCGGGAGCAAGGAGGATCTATTGAAGACATCGGTTGATGAATAGAGAGCATTCTTATTCTCTTTCTATGTCGAATTTAGTATTCTCTTTTGTTCCTTTTGCTGTGTTCATGTCTGAGTAGATTTAGTACCATGGGTTAGAGAGTATTGCCAGTATGTAACGAAGTCTTGTGCTAAATGAATGGTGGATCTTAATGCTTTCATACTTGTACGCCACTTGAGATGAATGAATTTGGTACTTGATCATGTTTTCAGATTGATTGGTTGATCTTAATGCTTCATTCCTGTACGCCACTTGAATGAATGATATTAGAAGTCTGATAAATCTACGCCAGGGCATTAGACTTTGGAACTTAGCCATGATTTAGGGTTTAATCGGTTTAGAATCTACGCCAGGTCAATCGATTGAATCTAGGGATTAGGATAGCGGTCGTAATGTGTCTATGTATGTGAGATGCGCAATAGATATATTGGTATACGCGTGCTAGATAGTGGACAAGTCTACGCCAGTCAGTTCCTATAGGAGAGCTTGAATTCCCTGAACTCGTGATAGTACCTAAGACCAATTATCTTGTTAGAACTTCGTTACATCGTTGTGCAACTCTCGATACCTATGGTGCTTAGTCATAAGTTTATCCCATTGATTAGTTTAGTTTAGTTCATTCCCAATACCATCATTATTCAATTACACGTCTTATCTATTAGTCCAATAGCTTTAAGGTTGCATCAATTCCTTGTGTTCGACCCTAGTTACTACACGATCCGTATTCTTGCGGAAGCGTTAGATCTAGGTAATTTATTACTTGAGTTAACGCACATCATTTATCCATGTTGAATATAGTTATCTTTTGTGTTTCGTTTTCTAAGTTCATGTCCGAGTAGGTCCATAGCCATGGGTTAGAGAGCTTTGCCGATTTGTAATGAAGTTTTGTTCTTAATGCTTGGTTATAATATTCGTTCTTTTTGGATTGATTGGCTATTTGTAATGCTTTTATTCTTGTTGGTAGCTTGAATGAATGATTATAAAAATCTAATTGCATTGGAAGATGAGTTGGATTTTGGAACGTAGCCATTATATGAAGTTTCAATTGATTTAGAAACTTGGCCGGTCGGTCGATTAAACTTAGGAATTAGGATAACGATCTTAATGCGTCTAGTAGGTGAGATACACAATTGGGAGATTGGTAAACGCATGCTAGATAGTGGGTTTAGGCATCGTGAGAGTCATTCCCTAGAAAAGAGCTTGAATTTCCCGAACACGTAATGATATCTATAACCATGATCTTGTTAGAACTTCGTTACATCATCGTGCATCTCTCGAAACCTGTGGTGTCTACTCTATTGAGTTTTATCTCGTTAATTAATTTAATTTAGTTTCATTTGCATTCCTATCACTTATTGATTTCATACGTCTTATTCATTAGTTTATTAGCTTTAGAGTTGCATCAATTCCTCGTGTTCGACCCTGGTACTATACGATCCGTATTCTTGCGGAAGCGTTAGTCTAGGTAATTATTACTTGAGATTAAACACATCAATTACCTCCACCCATTCCTGAGACCATGCCATTAATTGAAACTAAGAGCTGGTCCTATTTGTGTAAGGTCATTTCGATACCAATCGAATGTCAAATTATCGTTATGTATGTTGTTGGCATTATACAACCCAGTTTTAATGCATTCTCCAAACCTGTTTTGTTGGTTTAGAAAAAAGACGATATGCACCATTTTTGTGCAGATTGTAAAGCCCTTAACAAGGCCAAGATTCCCTAAAGTTTCCTCATTCTGATGGTAGACCGGTTACTTAACCAATTATATGGAGAGACAATATTTTCAAGGCTGGATGATATGATCCTAGATCGATGTTCTCGGTTAAGTGGATGGAATTGGAATTGAAAACCACTAGCAATCCGATTGTAGGACCTATAATTTGTCTTCGCGAAGAAAAGACATACTAAACCCTAATTACAACTCGACTAGAGAACCTCATATTCAACAAATGATGGCACAACACTTGTGATCTAGTGTCAATAAGTTAGTGAACAACTTCGAATCTCTTTAAGAGTTTGGTAGCTAAATCTCAAAGATTAGCAAAGAAAATATATTCTCAATTCATTATAACTTAGGTTTTAATTCATATTCTGTATCCTCTATTAATAAGGATCAAATAATAATGAAAAATAATAAAATAAGACAATTTAACTAAACCAGGCACAAATGCTCGATCGAGAGGTGAAACTGCTCGATTGAGCACTGTTAAGCCTTAAACCCTACTTCCAATGATTTTAAGTACATTCCCAAGAAACAACTATATTCACTCAAGTTCTCTAATGCTGGGTCGAGTCATGCCATGCTCGGATCACGCAATCAAGCCTTTCGCATGCTTAATTGGTCCAGTAGATTCGCTCGGAATGAGCAAACCTCTACTCGGGCTGAGTATATTGGCCCTCTCCTGTCCAGCGGATTTGCTCTGGTCGAGCATAACAATGTCTTGGCCGAGTGCCTTTGGCTCTCCTAGATTCTTGCTCCAGTCGGCCTCCTCTCATGCTAGGACCCCTTGTAGTCTTTGCTAAGTGTTATTTTATGTCCTCGTGGGGTTACTACCCATTCTTTCATGCCTAATTGTGTGAAGATGTCTCGAAACTCCATTTCTTTGTCCATCATTGTTGTCTTCATGCAACTTGTGGTGGATCCAAGATCTCGCATCATTCCTTCCGCCTTTAAAAGGATTTATCCTCAAATCAATCGTTCAATTTATGAAAGATTAGGATTGGTGCATTTGAGATCTCTAAAACTACCATCTCCTTGCATCAAGGTGTGATTTGTGTCACTATATGAGTTTTTCTTTGCGCACATGCACCCAAACCTCATCTCCAGGTCACAACAAATGTAGTTCTTTGCTTTGCTTGATGGTTCCTTCTTCCAAAAATTGTGTCAAGAACCGGGTATACTCTCATAAGCCTATGTCAAGGTTTTCCTCAAGACCTCACTATTTTTGTGATGATCTACCTCATGGTCACTCATAAGCTCACACCTCTGGTTCCTTAGAAGTAGTTTCACGGTATCCTTCAAGTCATGTACTTTTGAGATAGGTCGTGCTATAAGTGATTCTTCATGTCTTCCATGATGTTCTCTGAAATTCTCATCCAAGTGGTGAGACATATAATAAACCCCTTATACCACATCTTCCTTCGGTTCTATCACCTGTTCGTCACCTGCCCTTACCAACATTATCCGATGGTTCGAACAATCTTTAGTGTAGTGACCTAAACCTTGACATTCGAGACATATTATGTGACTGTTATGCATAAGAATTTTATTGGTACCTTGTGATCTTGGTATTGATGTCTCATTGTAAGAGTTCTCTACGATTCGACTACCTGACACCAATTGTTGTGAACGTTGATTCACCTCTCTACATAATAAGATTGTACAAATCTAATGAACATGGCAATTGAAAACCATATAAGTTTTTCTCTCTCACTCTAAGTATACTTTCACATCGTTCTATCTAATGAACATTGGAATCTCCATCTTAATGTTGTTAATTTCATTAACGATTTTATCCCTTGTGCGTTGGTTGGGCCTTATGGGGCAGTTGATGCTTGTCAAGTTAAACAAGTTAACCTAAAACTACCCCCAAGTGCACGACACTTGTGTAGTAATTTAGGTGTTGATCCCACGGGGACTAATGTAACACGGTCTAAGAATCAAACTAGAATCAATGCTTGCTGCGATTAAATAAGGTTTATGAGATGCAAGTATGATGATGAAAAGGACCAACGAGTTTCTAACAAAGAGACAAACGTTCTAAGATCCGGTTTCACCGCATAGCTTCCGAAAATTATCTCTGATCTATCTAATCATACGTTCTCTATCAAGATATCTAAGGTGGACGATCTTAATGTAGATCCTCCCCTCTCTCAAGGCATAGAAACATAGTTCGATTGAGTCATCCCCTACTTTTATGTCTGACACCCCAACTAAACCCCATTACGATTCGTGATTCGCCCGATTCAACCCTCAATCGTTACTACCCTACTTTGATAACCTACTCTCGGTTGTTCTATGCCTGATCTTCTAGGACTAGAATTCTCACACGTGCATTTACGTGGCCTTTGTAAACATAAGACAATAAGCGCTCAGACATAGAATAGATAAACAAAACGGGAAAATTCATTCATAAACAAATCAAAGAGGGTTCCAGGATAGCCATGGGCTAATCCCTTCTCCTAGAACAAATCTAATACTCGGTCATGAGTCTAAAAATCATAAACAAAATAAGTAGAGTAAGGAGCATAGAAATATCAAACGAATGATGATCCCGAATCAATTCCCGACTCCTTGCGTGATCCCGTCAAGAGGGCTCGATGGATGAATGTTTGCTGTGAATGGTGAAGAATGTATTATGGATGATGGATCAATAATTGATTCTGCCCTTGACGTTTTATAATTTCAAATCCAAGCCTTAGCCGACGTATTTCCACCAAAATCGTCGGTAGGTCATTCTACCAAGTCATGCCCGACTGTGCTCCATGTCATGCCAGGTCGGGCATGCTCCATCACGTACAAATAGACAAACCGTTTTGCTCATTGCCCGACCGTGCTCTCCTCAAAGCTCGACCGTGCTGGATGTAAAGGAGGGTGCCCGACCGTGCACTTGGCATGCTCGGCATGTTCAATAGTCTCGGGGATGAAAATGTATGAAATGCCCGATCGTACACCATAGGACGCCTTACCGTGCTGCCTCACTGAGAGAGTGTCCGATCGTGCACTTGGCATGCCCGGGTCGTGCACATATCTCGGGCATAAAATTCCACAAAGATTCTGACCGTGCATGATGCCATGCCCGGTCGTGCACTTGATTATGGGTGAGAGTTCGGTCGTGTACTTGATCATGCTCGACCGGGCTGTGTCCCTTGATGCATGCTAGGTCGTGCTAAGTTGTGTGCTCGACCATGATTTATCCATTTCTCATTCCGTTTGATCCATCGTGACCCTCGATGTCGTATTTTATCCTGTGTATGCTTCTTAGCTTCAAAATGAAACGAATACGCATTAAAACCTATAAGAACACGAAAATAAGGAAACACGTAAAACATATACAAATTCACATATAAACTTCGCAACTATCATCATAAAAGTGTCTAAAATCATGCGAGAATCAGGCATCTTTGAAGAGGGTCGGCCAATACAAACCCGATTGTAGCACCTTTGAAGCGGTCTTAGACTTGCAGAAATGGCCCCCATAATCCGATCCATGATAATGGAAAAGGATGATCTCTACCTCCTCTTCGGGAATGCATCTCCAAATGACCCCATCCACGCATCTCCTATAGAGAATCAGATCGTCCTATTAGTAATGTTTGAAGTCCGCAAAGAATTTTCTGTGCGCATGAAAAAGAGATCATGGCGTAGCATACCGCTTGCAAGAAAATTGACAAAATCAGCATACCAAGGATCGGGTTTATTGGAAGTAACCATGCATATGTGGTTGTCTCTCAAGGATTCGTTGATAGGTATTTCATCCTCCACAATGATGCGAGAGAGATGATCTGCAACAATGGTCTCTGCCCCTTTCCTATCTCGAATCTCAAGATCAAACTCTTACAAAAGAATGATCCATCGGATAAGGCATGGTTTGGCGTCTTTCTTCCCTAAGAGATACTTGAGTGTTGCATGATCTGTGTAGACAATCACCTTTGAACCAACTAGATATGATTGGAACTTGTCAACGGCGAAGACGACAACAAGGAATTCCTTCTTGGTTGTGGTATAGTTTATTTGAGCATCGTCTAGGATCTTGCTAGCGTAGAAAATGACATGAGAATCTTTCTCTTTGCTTTCCCAAAATAGCTCCAATCGCATAGTGTCTAGCGTCGCACATGATCTCAAATGGTAGGTTCTAATGCGGTGGTTGAATGATGGGCGCTGAAGCTAATGCTCTCTTGATCGTGTTGAAGGTATCGTGGAATTCCTTAAAGAATTCGAACATGAAATCCTTGGCCAGAAACTCCGTCAACGGTTTTGTGATCTTTGAGAAGTCCTTGATGAACCTCCGATAGAAACCAGCGTGCCCTAGAAAACTTTGAATCTGTTTCACCGAAACCGGTGGAAGAAGTTTTCCAATCACCTCGATCTTAGCCTTGTCCACTTCTATGGTCCACGAAGATATAATACGTCCAAGAACAATCCCTTCCTTCACCATGAAATGACATATCTCCGAATTTAGGATGAGATTGACCTCTTCACATCGCTGCAATACTGTAGAAAGGTTAACAAGGCAATCATCAATAGTAGAGCCATAAACTGAAAAATCGTCCATAAAAACTTTCATAATGTGTTAGCTGGAGCGTTGCAAAGGCCAAAAGGCATACGACGGTAAGTGAACATTCCATAAGGACATGTGAAAGTCGTCTTCTCTTGGTCTTGAGGGTGAATAAGAATCTGAAAGAAACCCGAGTACCTATCCAAGTAACAAAATTAGGCGTGGTTCGCTAAGCGTTCTAGCTTTGGTCGATGAACGGGAGAGGAAAGTAGGCGTGGTTCGCTAGGCGTTCGAGCTTTCGAGCTTTTTCATCCATAGCAAGAAAAAGGTAACATTAGCACCCTTACTCCCTCACAAGTACATAATATACAAGTAAAACTAAACCGCGAGGAAAAACCAAATTTTATACTAGTTCTATTTGTAAGGCTTTGCGTAATCAAAGCTTGGTTTTATTAATAGTCTATGAAGATGTTTGGATAAGACAAGGTACAATTGAGTGTTCCTTGAAGATTACGAACATCTTAGAGAAGTATCATGACTTGTTTCCTGAGAAAATACTGGTCGGGTTGCCACCAATATGGGGCATTGAATACCAAATTAACCTCGTCGCATGATCACCATTATCGAATCAGTCAGCATACCACATGAACTTTGATGAGACAAGAACTAAAATGATAAATCCAGAAGCTAATGGAAAAAGACTACATCCATGAACATTTGAGTTCGTTTTCTGTTCTTGTACTAATGGTACAAAAGTAGGATGAGATTTTGAGGATGTGTGTCGACTATTGAGCCATCAACAACACCAAAATAAAATATTGAAATCCTATTTTACGGTTGGACGACGACTTGATGAGTTAAGTGGGGCAACACATTTCTCTAAGATTAATCTCAATAGCGGATATCACCAAATCTGCATGCAAGAAAGTGATGAATGGAAGACAACCATCAAGAAGAAACAAGGACTGCATGAATGGCTTGTCATGGCTTTCACACTTTCCAATGGCCCTAAGGACAATATTTTTGTTTAAAGTTAATGTCTGAGTGAACATGTAGTGCACATTGACCAAGTGTAAGAAATGTTCCGAAAGGAATAACTGAAAGAACATGGTTGTGGTTCCACCATGGATCATATGAGGGAACAAAGGAGCTGAGGAATAAACACATTTAAATGGAAGTGAAAGGACAACCCATGGATGGACCAAAATGTCAAAAGGACCTTTATCAAGACTATGAGGTTCGCCTACAAGGAGAAAAGGCCGAGAGAAGCAAGAAGTTGAAGTGGCTAAAGGCGCTCAGCCCAAGCAAACTCGCTGGACAGAAGAGGGCCGATGCACTCGATCTGATTAGAGGTCCACTCGATCCGAGTGAGTCCTCTGGACCCATGGAGACAACATAAAGCCTGAACGCTCAATCTGAGCATGGTATGACTCGACCAAGTGTTTATGAACTCAAACAAGCATAGTTTTTGTTCAACCGAATGTACTTTACTTTTTGTAAAATTAGGATCTAAGATTTAATGGCACTCGATCTAGCAGTTACACTACTCGACCGAGCATTAATGTCAGATTTAATTAAATTGTCTTATTTTATTTAGCTTCTATTTTATTTGGTCTCTATAAATAGAGGATCCATTTTATAATGTTATAACCTAAGTTTTGATTAATATTTTTTTTTTGCTAATCATAGAGATTTAGCTATTGAGCTCTTTTAGAGATTTTTAGTTGTTTACCGACTTATCAACACTAGATCACAAGTGTTGTGGCATTGTTTGATTCTAAGGTTCTCTAGTCTTTTTGTAGTCAAGATTTAGAGGACGTCTTTTCTTTCGAAAAAGATGTTCTAGGATCTAATATCGGGTTGCTAATGGATTACGTTCTAATTCTATCCACTTAACAATAGAACGTCAATCTAGGATTATATCAACAACTCTATGCATACCTAAAGAAGTAATATTTTCGCGTTGAGCAAATCGTTTTCCTAGGCTTTTTTTGTAAAGTCATAAGGGCTATGTGTATAAGAGGATAAAAGCAAGGTCATATAAGAATGTTCCATATCAACCACTATTGCACATGTACGAACCTTTCATGGACTAGCAAGTGCCTATCATTGTTTCATGACATATTTTAGCAGCATAGCTGCACCACTCATCTCGTTTATAAAAAAATGATAAAGGCTTCCAATGGGAAGAAGCACAACTATGGCGTTGGGAGCGATTAAGATGAGGCTCACAAATGCGCTTATTCTAGTATTGTGAAACCGGACAGCTGGATTAAGTCAAAAACTCTATGTGCTAGCTAGGTGTTTTAACCTTGGACTTTTGCAGCTACCCATTTGCATTAGTTTTGAGTCAGTTTCGAAAACCCTCCCTACTCGGGTATTTATAGGGAATTAAGAGTCCTATTTCGAATAGATTTTTTTCAGTTTTAGTTTTCTAGGGAAACTATGAAACCTAATCATATTCTAAATAGGATTGTAAAGTTTCATATTTACTTTAATTCGAATTAACCTAATTATATCCTTTAACTCTAATCCTATTCGAAATAAGATTAACTAATGAACCTTAGGTTCGATTTCGAGATTAAGTCCAACGCAACTCTAGGCTCAAAACGTCCAAATCCATTTGTTCTTGTGTGCGACCTAATAGGTCCTTATTACGTTGGTAGTGAGAGACATCACAAATAATGAGCGGTGTCTAGCAACACATCATTACTACCCAAGTAACGAGAATGTTAGTGACTCAACATAACCATTCTCGTGATTGATGTTACCGAGTAGTCTAATCTAGGGGTGGCCAATCTGGGTTACCCGGTTCGGACCGACCCGGATCGATCCGAAAAACCCGGATCGTTTACAAAACAGGTTATCCTAAAACCCATATGGATTCAGATTTTAGAACCCGTTCGGGTTCGGGTCGGTCCGATCCGGGTTCGGGTTAAAACCGAGGAATCCGAATTAAAGTTTAGGGCTAATATTCTAGGTTATTTTCTGAGAACCACGCGACTAATATTTTAGGTTTTTAGAATTCATTTTATTTTGGTATTTTTGAAGTTAATTTTTATGAGTTATATTATCTAACTTAGATATGTATTTCTTTTTTTTTGTATGTTAACTTTTTTTTAGAGAACCCGAAAAACCCTTACAAAACCCAAAAAACCCGAATAACCCGAACCCAAATAACCCGAATAACCCCAACCCAAATAATCCAAATAACCCGAATAACCCGAACCCAAACAACTCAAATAACCCGAATAACCCATGGATACCTGAATTTAATTTGGGTTATTTCGGGTTTACTGCTTCATAACCCGAATACCCGAACCCGAATCGAAACCCGAAGAACCCAGACCGAAAACATTCGGGTTCAAATCGGGTTTATTTTCGTAAATCCGAGGAACCCGAACCCAGATCGAAACCCGAGGAACCCAGATCAAAACCCGGATTGGCCACACCTAGTCTAATCCCCTTTTCCTTGATGTCTATATAGAACACGAGCCATGGAATATATCATATTCATATAGTTCAATCTAAGGTATCTTGATTTCTAAGTATATTGTTTAAAAAAAATAAACTTGATATCACATATCAATTTTTTTTAGCACAGCAATGCATTTCATCATCTCACTAAAGCAAGGAGCTCACGACATCACTCCTAACATATAGGAGGGACACGGCCGGACTGAATGTTGTTTTGTTTGGTTTAGTGGTATTTGCTCGTGTTTGTATCCGATATCTTAATTTTCTGTAAATACACGAGAAATGCTAGAAGCTAACTAAATAATGCTTAATGCTCGGTAAAATCTATATAAGTGATGAAACTAACTATAAAAATGGACGAAATACTATAACAAAATAGACGTTATTAAACTCCCCCAGACTTGAACCTTTACTCATTCCCGAGCAAGACTAGAACTAAGCACGAGAAGAGTTAGACAACAACCGGATATTAGCACAAGCAATTCGAAAAATCAGCCATCATGCACAACAATGTGTTACACGAACATAGATCTAAGCGTGCCTAGTTGTGGCCTCTATCCACCGAAAACTACTAACTATGCAATCCTACACATAACCTAAGTTCATTTCACTAACCCCTAGACGACATCCAAGCAATCTCCATACCTATTCTCTTGTGCTCACATGAGATACCATTCTTAAGATAATCATATTTTTTTCATTTCTCTTTTACTTCTTTTTCAGTTTCCACAAATTTTTTTCTTTGAAAATTTGTGCTCGGTTTTTACGACATCGAAGTTGATGAGGACAGTCTTCTACTTAGACCCAGGTTACCAATTGGCATACTCATAAGGTCTTGTAACCTTAGCAGAGGGAAGAGGTTGCGTCATTGCAGATTTTTTTTTTATTAAACTATTGTGATTACGCATCGACTCTAACCCTTATGACGTAGAAAAACAGCCTCGAAGCACCACGTAGACCCAAACCATCAAGACTGATACATTCATGTCAATATAGGGCTGAAATAGTCAAAGAACTCATTCTATTGACTGCAGATTGTAAGCGCGTGGAATATAACGATAGAGCAAATCCAATAATGAACGACATACTCGGAGATATAAGTACTTGAGATTGAAACCTAGGGGCGGAATACAAATATAGGCTATGGATTCATGCACAACTACTAGACTAATCGATATTTTGAGGTATTTTTCAGCAAGCCCAGACTTTGTTCCCGATTCGACAAAATTGCACAAAGATGACTAAAGTTCAAAATTTCTTACTAGATATTCGTTCGTCTAATCCTAACGAAAATAATATAAATTCTTAAAATAAAATTTAAGAACTCGACATCTAATCCTAATCACCGGTGTTCAAAATCTATGAAAGGAACTCACATGCAAAAACTCGGGAAAATAAAGAAGGTAGGAATGTGTACACCTGGTGTGATCTTGTTGTCCCAAGTTGATGTAGCTAGATATATTCGTCTCTCCTTTGTTGTGGATGATGTCGAAGTGTAAAACCTGTAACAAAAAGTCACACAATCCGAAATAGAAAGTATGATACATCGAGGCTGCTAGTAGAGTGCAAGCGAGTAAAAAATTACGGGGCTCGGATTGTCTCTCGAGAAGTGCTTGTTTAAGGTCACGAGCCTGACCAAGATGCGCTACTCATCAGGTGGACATCCTCGTTATCGTCGTGTGTGTAGCATCTCGCGTGCATAGGATGCCCGTTCAAGTGTAGCACACAGATCGGTTGGGCTCCTTGCACAATCAGTCATATCCTCCCCAAGCTCGATCGTGTTGTTCCCTAAGTTAGGAGCCCATTCATGCAGTTCAAATAGCTTGGTCGTGCTGTCCATAAGTCCGATTGTGCACTCCATGAAACCGAAAGGGCGTTCACCTTGGGTACCTTATCGATGCTCCCATTGGGTGATGGGCGTTCGGTGTGGTTTCTCAGCGTGTCGAGAGTGTTTTTGTACTGATCCGCACTACTCGTAACTCGGTTTGCACAAAACTCTGCTCGCATCGCGCTGAAGTTTAAAGACTGTTTTGCAGCGTTTTCTTGGTCCAAATTCAAGTCCACTCGAGCCATACTCATGTGTATATGATCTAAACACTGCTCTAGGAGTGAGTGGTCCGAATCTCCTCCATTAGTTTGAATTTCGTTCCATTGTGTTTGGGACGCGATCTATTGCGCTCGGGTTGCGCGGATTCTGCCCGTGTCTCATTGAATTTTTCATCCACGACTTCTTCCTCCTTTACTTCGTCTAATAGCTTCGTATAGTGTATTATGTCGTTCATGTCTTTATATAGCTCTTTTTCAGCTACTAAGAGAGCCATCTTAAGGGAATCCATATTCCCAAACTCTTCAAGAACTTCCTCACCTAGTTCCTCTAGGACGTCAATGTAGAATACCGAATCCACCATGCACGACTGCTTGAGTGTGTCATTTCGATTAAACTCCACTTCTTCGTCGCCAAACTTCAGTGTTAGTCGTCCTTCCGCATAATGTATGATTGTTTTGCGCTGTTAAGAAACGGTCTTCCGAGGATTATCGGGATTTTCTCATTTTCCTCCATGTCTAAGACGACGAAATCAACCGGAATGAAGAATTTCCTGAATTGTAATGGTATTTCTTCCAGCAAGCCTTCGGAGATTCTCACACTTCGATCAACCATTCTAAGTGCCATTCATGTAGGTTGAAGATCTATCCTGCCCCTAAGATCTAATTTCTCGTATAACGATAATGGTAGCACGTGTAAAATTTCATAATCACCTATTTTACAAGCAATCACGAATATACATGGATCGGGCATCTTCTTTCGTAGATTTGGTTGCAGCATTGAGTTTGTTACCATTATTGTTTCCGTCTCCATTTCTCGTTTGTTCGCAAGCACCTCTTTCAAAAACTTAGCATATGAAGGCATCGTCTTCACATTTTGTGGAATGGAATGGTGATGTGCGTCTTCTTTAACATCTCATCAAACTTAGATAATTGGGCATCCTCGTTCTTTTTGTGCTGACATTGGGGAAACGACAAAGGAGGAGGTCTTGGATCGGGGTTTACATATTTCGGCTCCTCCCCCTCCTCGGGTTTTTTTTTTTTGTGCTCTTCAACATTACTGCCCTTTTCCACTACTGTACTAGACGTTTCACCCTTTTCAAATGTTAAAGGAGTGGGCTGATCTATCATTTTCTTGTGTTGACGTTTTAAAATCGCAAAGGAGGCGGCCTCGTGGCTGGTTTTACGTACTTTGGCTCCTCTTCCTCCTCGGGCTTCTCCTTAAGCTTGTTGATAGCCTTTTCCGCTGCTGTGATAAATGCTTCACGCCTTTCAAATGTCGAAGGAGAAAGCTGATCCACCTTTGCCTTACTGATATTTGGATGAGCCAAAGAGGCTTCGCCAAGTTAAACACCGGACGCCGCGACATAAGAAATCGATGGAATAGTTATCCACGAGGAAGGATGAAGATGCATCTTCTGTAATGTTTAAAATTCCTTAAGGTACTTCTCAATACCCTGAATACGTTACAGCTGGTTTTCGATTCCCATGATTTTAGTGTCCAGGAAATTAACTTGGCCACATGATGTTGAATATCTGCCATTTTAGATGTAAAATCAGCATTCATAGTCTCTAAATCATCATGTATGTGATTCATTCTCAACTCATTTTGCTGAAGGTCCATGATAGAACAGAGTTTGTGAAGAATAAGACTTAACTCTGATACCAAATTGATAGGAGAACTGCAAACTTGTATTTCATCAATGAAAATAGAACAGATTGGTGTTTTTGAAGAGTTGTCTAGCTCTTTCTCATACATCATTCCCTAATTTTTACGATAGACTTTGCTAGCCACCCATTCCTCACTATATGGGGAATGATGTATGAGAAAGATACCCTGATAACAGAAAGTTATCCAAAGTTTACAAACCAAGAACGACCTGCACAAAATAACACTACCACACACAAAATAGAAAGTAAAGAAAACAAGGATATATCTCGTATTGATTTCTTCAATCTGTTGTTGTACATCTTCAATTGTTCTTGAATTTCCTTGTAAACATTGAACGCCATCATCTCATACCCCAGAAATGATCACAGTGAAAAGTTTTATAATTGATGGCATTAAAAATAATGGTTACATCAGCCCCAGGATAGATGAGGAAAGGGATGTATATCAATGAAAATGGACATTTCAATCAGGTGATGCTGAACGAAGCAGTGAAAATCCTGAACAACCCTTAAGCAAGCCCCATCAAATCAAATAGTATTTTTCATTTGATTATATTAGCTTGAATGTGAGCAAGATAAGGCAACAAAGTAGCAGAAAAGCTTGGGGACCAACACAAGTAGGAGTTTTCCACGCTACATAGTGAGCAAAAAAGAGGGAAAAAGGCTCGATTAGATTCTAGAACAATATAATTAAACGGATAGGCGCCTTCCTTCTGAATGTCTTGAATTCAGAAGGTTCCTCTAGCCAAATTGAAATTGTAACCCTGAATGCTTGTCTGCAGGTTGCCCTTCTTTTGAGAAAGTAACCATCAAGTAATAACTCTTCAACTGGGAAATGGGTCATCAATTACTTGACCAACGTTAAGAAAGTTTCCTCTTTTCATCATAAACTTAACCTAAATATGAACCGCGATCCTTGATTAGTGTAGTTGTTCATCGGAACTCAGTTCCCAATATTTCTGGAGAATAGAAACTGATGAAGTTGACTCTCTCCGGTGTGACATCGACGAAGACACTGGAAAGAGAGAAACAGGAAGGGAGTTAGGGTTCGACGAGGAAGAAGCTCCTGGAGAGAAAGGGGAAGAAGGTTTCGACTTAGGGATTTCAGACAAGGAAGAGGAGTTTGAAGAAGGAGAAAGGGGAAGAAGGTTCCTGGAGACTCGGGTTTGGGTTGGGTTCGGGTTACTCGAGTTTTAAAAAATTGATCCAAAAAATCCATTTGATTTTCAAGACGGGTTCCTCGGGTTTCGGGTTGGGCTCGGATTGTTCTAGTTTTGAAACAATGAACAAAAAAACTCGAATTGTATTTGAATTCTTTCGGGTTCTTCGGGATATCATTTCGATATGAGCTGATAGAGACGTCATATAGCAAATAGGGAAGACACGATATATAGTAAAGACTTAGGGAGTTTTACCAACTCTATGTGTTTCTCTTCATCATTAGTGTGATAGATGGCTATGTTACCTCCTCCTGCATGCCAGTGAACAACACCATTAATCACTCTCCCAAACGTCCAAGGACTAAGATATAAAGGTTGCGGGCAGGATAGAATGGAGAAGCTCCACGTGGTAGTTCTCGAGAAATATGTCTCTATGCAAACAGTTTTCGACTCATCAATCCTACATTGGCATTTAGCACGAATCATTTTATAGTTGATTCCCTCAAAAGGACAGTCCTCAACTATAAAGGCTACACACAATTCTTCAAAGTAAACCCTAGGATGAGAGAGTTGGTGCGACTTCTGTGTATCAGGATCCCACACGTAGTAGGTTTTTGGGTGACGGCCACAAAGAAGAATTTCGTTTGAAGAATTGATGTAGTACCCAAATCTTTTCAGTGTCCCCGACATTTCTAGCTCATCTCCCTCTCTACTAGTTGACAACAGCGGAAGTGCAAGTCTGAACGAGGGCGGCGAGCACCATCTCGGCGTCTACCCAGGTACAAAGAGTGGCAAATGACATGAGCTCTCGACATGAGCGACGAATGGAGGATGAGGTGCGAGCCGACGGAGTGAGAGAGTCGACGGAGTGAGAGAGCCGACGGAGTGAGGATGAGGGACGAGAGAGTGAGAGAGAAGGAGTCGACGGACATGTTAGGTTAGGGGAGGGTTAGGGGTTTTTTCGGGTTCTTCGGGTTCTCCCGAACCCAATCCGGACCGACCCGAACCCGTTCGGATTCCAGATTCTGAACCCATATGGTTTTCTACAAAACCCGTTTATCTCACGGGTTGGGTTTTTCGGGTTGGGTCGGTCCGGGTAACCCGAACCGCCCACCCTTAGCTTTACTTGGTCAACACCTAACTGGAGCGGGCCGAGCCGGGCCTGAAGGAGATGTGGGCTGAAGAAGCAAGGGAGCTGAGCCTGAAACTTAATCTCGGAAGCCCACCACACAGAAGTAGCCCAACGAATAATTCAGCAAGTTTTAGCACGTTTTCAGTTTCAGCAATAACTCCAACAACGGTCACATGCAACGTTTCCATGCCAAAAAAAAAACCAAATTGGTAAAGAAAAGGCCAAAATTTGGACAAATATGGAAGATATATATATAATATGTTTAAGGGATGTATTTTGGATATAAATATGTAAACCAAACCCTAATTAATAATATGAGAGCATATTTTCAGAAAATCTCTCTACATTTTTTTCACAAAACACCATTAAATTTGATCATCAACAAAAGCATTTCACAATTCATTTTCTGTCTGCACAAATCTAAGAACTAATGGGATCAAGAAGAACAACCTTAGATTTATTACAGGCCATTAAAATCAACAGAAACTAAGAATTCAATCTTCAAACAAACCCTTTTCGAGGAAACAATCGAAAACTCTGAAAACTGAGAACCGTTAGAATTCCAACATATTCATTTCAAATTAGCCAAATTTGGTGTACTATTTCCAGCTTTCAGATTTCATCTGTTTTGGTGGTTTTCAGCATTTCCGTTGAAGATGACCACAGTTGCTGCTCCCATCGATAATGTTTTGGTGATGCCGCAGAGACACAAAGCTCTGACACTTAAGGTCCGCGGGAACTTTTCAATAATTTTTGTAACAATGATCTCTTTTTATGAATTGGGTAGTGTTATTAGACTATAAATAACTTGAAAGATATGAACTTTTATGTTCCTGGAACGAGAGCCCTCCAATTTCAAAATTTCCAGATTTGAATTGAAACTACCCGAGTTTAGTTCAGATGGATGCCCACTAAATGTCACAAATTCGGAGTAAAGATCCTCACTTGTTTACCTTGAATCAGTGTTGTAAAAGTCGTTAGGCGCTAGTCGGGCGGTCAATCAGCGTCTAACGACTAGTCGAATTAATCGGCGATTAGTCGGTGACTATGCGTTTTTCGTTTTTTAAATATTTATAATATATTTCAATTTCAAAATTATAAAATATAATATAATAAATAACAAAAAAAGTCTTTTATTACTAAAGCAAAAACCAGAGAGAGAAAATCATAAAAACGATTTTTAAATATTTTATTTTAAAATAATTAAATTTAAATATTATTCACCAAATAAAATTACTTTTCTTGAAACAATATACAAAAATTATTTAATTATTTGATTAAACAACAAAAAAATTAAAATTAAAATTATTTTTATTTATTTGTAGTTATATTTAATATAATGCTTAAGACTGTAATTTTAAAATCATTTGATTTAATTTAAATATTCTTTAAATTAATATTAGATCCTTTTACTTTTAAATATATCCCTAATAATAAATAAATAATTTAAATTTTAATTTGTTTAACTTCCACTAAAAAAATTTAAAATTTTTAAAATTATTTTATTATTATAAATTGTTTAAGAATATAAATTTAAAACTGAATAAAGTTCAAAAGCTAATAATAAATTTATAATTCAATTATTAATTTAATATAACTTCCACGAGTACCAATAACTTCCCACTTTTAGTTTTAAAAATTAATTTTTCCCGTAAAAGCACTATAACTTCTATTCATTATTCTTTTATATATGTTCATACTCTCATAAATTTACTTCAACGACAAAAAACAAATTTACGGTACTCTTGTGTGTAAATTTTGCAAATTTAAAGTAAGTATTTTAATAATTCTTAATTCTATTTGTTTCTTTCATTGATATTTTTTAACTAATTGTTTTTTTAAATTTTATAATTGAAACAATGGTTCTTCAAGTGTCACCTATCAAACATATTGGAATACACTGAAAAAATTGTAAAATAAAAGTTTGATTTTTAAGAATTTTAAAAATCAGTATGACAATCGGTAATAATCGATTACTACGGTTCAAATATTTTGTAAAAATAGATATTACTTATTACATAATGAATTTGATGCTATATTTATTCTCGTGTTATTCTTTGTGTTCACCCTTCAAATATTTATTGTAAAAATTTAGAATCAGATTCATTATGTAATAAATAATTAAAATATTAATTTAAAAAATTTTATATTAGAATTATATAACCATTTAATCGATTTAAGTTAATAGAAATATAAATTTTCATAGTTTAACTTCCACTAACAATAACTTCCCACTATCATGTTTATAAATAATTTTAAATTTTAAAATTATTTTATTATTATAAATGATTTAAGAATGTAAATTTAAAATTGAATAAAGTGTAAAACCTAACATTTAAAATTATTTATAAGAATTTTCAAAATTATTATTACTATTAATATATAAAAATTAATTTTTAAATTTATTTATGATTTCAAAAGTTTTAAAATTAATGATTAAATATAAAACTAAAATATTTTTTTAATAATTTTATTATATTTAAAACACAATTTATTTTAAAATATAATAACAATTTGATTAAATTATGAAGATAGTAATGTTTAAAACTATATATAATTGTTTTTTATAGTAGTAAGTATATATAAAAATTATTTACAATTTTAAATTTATACTTTGATTAGATCATATTATTTTCATTTAGATTATTTTATTATTATGATTATATTTTATAAATCTTCATGGAATTATTACTAATTTAAAATGTTAGTTTATATATTATAACTTAAAAATATATAAAATCATTGTATAATTTTTTATAAAATGTTATCTAATTTTATTTAATAAAATATTGAATAGAATTAATTATGAAATAAATAATTATGTAATAAATAATCGAATTCATATGCTAATTTTACAAATTTAAAATTATAATTATGTAACTAATTTTGACATAATATTATTTAATTTATTTAATTAAATCGATATTAACATTTTTAATATATATATATATATATTATATCTATTTATGTTAGATTACACATTTTTATAAAAAAATTATTTTATTTATTAAATTTAAATTATAACTTCTCACTTAAATTTTACAGTGGAAAGGTTTAAAAAAACAACTTCCATATTTATAACTATTAATAAAAATCTTATAACTGTTATATAATTTATTAAATTTTTATTATAGAAATCTTCATAAATATTTTTATAGATATTAATAAAAATTTTATAATTGTTATATAATTTATTAATATATTCATTCTTTTATTGTTTTTAGTTTATTATGATTCAATTACATATATCTTCAATGTATATTAATGTACTTATTCTTTTGTTATTTTTATTTTAACTTTTTTTGTAATATTAAATTGTAAGATTATTAAAAAATTAATTTATATGTTTCTTTATAATTCATATTTTTGTTATGATTGTTTAAATTGTTTTTCGTATATCTTAATTTTTAAAATATTGGTATACGATGTAAAATAAATCACTTGCAAAAATTAATTTTCAATAAATAAAGCATATAATCAAGTAAATTATGTAAAAAATCATTCGATTGAAAATTTAAAGATATATATATATTTAATTTATTTTTTTTGTATGGTATATTAGTAAAAAATTTTAAAATATTTTATTTAAAATTATTGAATCGAATTAATTATGTAATAAATAATTATAATTTTAAAAATTTAAAATTATATTATACACAACGTAAAATTAACAAAAATATTATTTAATTTTAATTAATTAAACTGATATTAACATCATTTTGTTTTAATATATATATATATATATTATTTCTATTTATTTTAGATTACACATTATAAACAAAATATTTAATTATTAAATTTAAATTATAACTGCCCATTTAAATTTTAGGGTGAAAGTTTAAAAAAAAAACATCTTACATGTTTATAGTTATTAATAAAATTTTAGTGTCTCAATTAAAATCAAACAAATAACGTTAATCAAATATCAAGATCAAAGATATAGGTTAGCTATTTTATTAATATATTCATTCTTTTGTTGTATTTAGTTTATTATAATTCAATTACATATATCTTCAGCATATTAATCTATTTATTTTTTTGTTGTTTTTATTTAACTTTTTCTGTAATATTAAATTATTAGATTATTAAAAAAATTAATTTCTATGTTTCTATATAATTCATATTTTTGTTATACGATGTAAAATAAATCACTTGCAAAAATTAATTTCTAATAAATAAAACATAGAATCAAGTAAATTATATAAAAAAATTCATTCGTTTAAAAATTTAAATATATATATTAATTTTTTTTTGTATGTTATATTTATTAGTAAAAAAAAGCTTAACAATATTTTATCTAAAAATATTTAATCTAATTATGAAATAAATAATTCATATCCTAATTTTAAAAATTTAAAATTACAATTATATAACTAATTTTGACGTAAAATTAACAAAAATGTTATTTAATTTTAATTAATTAAATAGATATCAACATCACTTTGTTTTAAAATATATATATATATATATTATTTCTATTTGTTTTAGATTACATATTTTATAAAAATAATTTTTTAGTTAAATTATAACTTCCCTCCTTCCGGGGGGCCCGAACCATCAGTGAGATACCACTCTGGAAGAGCTAGAATTCTAACCTTGTGTCAGGACCTACGGAGAAACGGACCCGATTCATGAATAGGGGAACCAGAAGGAACCATAGCTACTAGAATGCAATCTAACTAAACCTCAAACTCTGGTCTTTTCTTTTGTTCAGGGAGAAACTTGATATCTTAGTTCGGACCTTTCACCAAAGATGTGAATTAGGAAGGATCGATCGCCGAAATATTATACTGAAACTCCTGGATCCGCAACGCAAACGGAGCCCTGCGCCCCCCAGTATATGATTCAACAGGAATCACACAAGGGTAGATTGATACAATATAAACCTCTGGTAAATGCACCTCAACCAATTCGACACGGACCAAGAGCCGAATTCAGAGTGACACACGACGGCGACTGCTTGTCGTCGCCATAGTGTGTCACTCGAACCAGATTCGTCTTGGGTCTTGGCCCGTGTCGAATTGGGTGAGGTGCATTTTTTAGAAAGGGAGTGTGATAAAGACGAGTCCCAGTAAAAAAAAATCGAATATTCCATCAAGACTTTGCCTTTTTTTTTAGGAATTTCTCATATCCAAGGGCCTGTAGCAATTGGATAGGTATTACGGCTAGCAAAGGAGCAGATTCTTCTTTCTAGAACTTTGGTTCAAAATCTTCTTGATTCATCCGCCCACGAAAAAATGTTCCTCACCCAATTTGACACGGACCAAGACCCAAGACGAATCTAGTTCGAGTGACACACTATGACGACGACAAGCAGTCGCCGTCGTGTGTCACTCTGGATTCGGCTCTTGGTCCGTGTCGAATTGGGTGAGGTGCATTTTTCAAAAGTAGTATTCCTGCCATACAAGCCACCTATTTTATCTAGTGCTAGAAGCTTCGCTAGAAGCACCAAGACCCAAGACGAATCTAGTTCGAGTGACACACTATGGCGACGACAAGCAGTCGCCGTCGTGTGTCACTCTGGATTCGGCTCTTGGTCCGTGTCGAATTGGGTGAGGTGCATTTTAACATTGAACTTGGTAAAATGAAATGGTTGAATAATTGAAAAATGAGATTATTCAGGAATACACATTGAATGCGAAGATTACGCATTAAATTTCTTGTAGTAGATCCATAATCAAAAAAGTGTTTGTGATTGTTCCAGAAGAAATGAAACAAAAGATAGAATGAAAAGGTTTCAAAAGCAACTTTCATCTTTATAGTTATTGATAACAACTTCCATGTTTGTAACTAATCGCATATTTATTTTATTTATTTAAAAAAATTACAATATTAAGTTTTATACTTAGAAATTATATATTTACTATAATAAATTAAAATTTACTTTACTACTACGTAAATTTTTCATGTTTACTTAACAATCATAGATATTTTAAGAGATTATTATTTGTCATATATGATATATGTCATGTAAAATTTCTTATATATATCAGGTATTATCACATATATATGTTTTATTTTAGTTTTCATAGCTCATAAATTCTATTATTTGTTGTTATTACTATTATTATCACTAATAACAAATAAATGTTTTTTTCATTTTTTCAGGTACAAAAATTTATTGTAAATTCTCAAATGTTGTTATTTCTATTATCCATTAATTATATATAATTTATTTTTTTACTTCTTCATTAAAGTTTGTTTTATTTATATGTCTTCAATTATTAATTTTTATTTTTATTTAAATTTTATATTAGATTATAGTGAATATATTATCCATGAAATTGTTATGTTTTATTTAATTAATTAAATTGAATTATTATTTTAATTTAATCAATTAATAAAAGCCACATGATCATATATCACAGTAAACATTTCAAAGTTTTTGTTCATTGAATCACTCTCTCTTGAAAAATTTATTGAACAATATTTTTAAAAATTATACACTATATACTTTCATAAATATTGTTATAAAAACAAATATGTATAACTTAAAATATTATTAAAATTATTTAATTACTTAAACTAATTACTTTTCAATCTTTATTTCAATCTAACGTTGAATATACTCATTATTTATTTTCATCTAACGATAAATATATTTAAATATGAATACATAATTAATACGTAAAAATTATACATTTTATGTTATATTCAAACTATTTATTAATTTCAATTTTAATAATTTGAAAATATGTCTAACGTTGAATGTACTTATTTTTTATTTTTATCTAATGTTGAATAGATTTAAATGTTAATATATAATTACTATAAATTAAATAATTAATCAATGCAACTATATACCTTTCATCATTAAAAAATTATATATCTTATATTCAAATTCTTTATTATTTTCAATTTTAATAATTTAAAATCCGTGCTATGCACGGGTAATATCTAGTATTACATATAAAATATAAAGTCATATGAATTCATTAATCATATCATAAACATAACAAAATATTAATGAAGAACTAAATATCTATTATCCACAGTGTAATTGAGGAATTTTGATGTCGGTACCAAAATGACATTACCTTTGAATCACTGATTCTAAGCCACGACTTTACGGTATTGTTGAGATAGACAAACATACGAATAGTTGAAGATGACATACGGACGAATGAAGACGAAAATAAAAAATAGACGAACGAAAATGAAGACGAAGAAGATGGCTACGAACCAACAACGAACGACGTTTAAAACTATATGAATGACGAACGAAGACGACCAACGACACTAAAAAATGGAAGAACCGTATAGTAAAAAGAGAAACAACTTAAAAAAATAAAACGACCAAAACGACATCATTTTGATTTAAATTTTTGTTAAAATATAATCAAAACGACGTCGTTTTGATATTTTAAAAAATAGGATCGATTTTTAATTAGTCAGGCGGTCGGACACTGTCGAACGCCTAGACAGCGACTAGTCAGCCGTCTAGACCGACTTTTAGAACACTGCCTTGAATATTGATATTGTATTCAAACAGAATAAAGGTAAGAAACACAACAGTGTTATGAAGTGAAAAACAGATCAATCTTAAGAGCTTGATTTTAGATTTAACACCCATATAACAACACAAACATCTGAGTTTTTGTACACCAGAAGAAACCTTAATCCAGACAAACACAATCAGAGTGTTTCCTACAAGAAATCTCTTCGATTGGCACATTTACGATGTTGTTTTAGTTGATGATCTTCAGACCTAGTTGGAGATTCAAGCAGGATCGTCCCATTTCCACCTTCGTGCCACCCCCTCAAGTACCTTGGCTCTTGCTTGGCTTGCTCTCGCTTCATCCTCTATCCATGATCTGCAATTCCATTATTCATTACATACCCACATTGGAAATCAATCAATCATATATCAAAACTCTTGTTCTGGATCTTCCCACGAAACCATGTTAAACTTCCTTAACATCAGAACTTTACAACTGGGTCTTCTTAAGAACAGTTGGAACTCCAGTGCCAAGTTTTTGAAAGAAAAAAAAATGTAAGCTTTAACTCCAGTTCTTTCCAAGTGGATATTTTAATGAATCACAAAAACATGAAGACTCATTACCTGAGAATTCGAAGCGCTTCTATTTCAGCTTCGAGGATAGATCTTTTGTCCAGTAATGATTCGAGTTTGGATTGCAGGTCACTCAGCATTTCCTCTAATTTACTGTGTTGACCTAGATAGACAGACTTTTCAGATGTAAGCCTTTTGGACATCTCATCAACTTCTTCTCTCAAGCTGTGAAGCAGCTGCCGCTGACAATCTATTAATGCTTTTTCTTTCAAATGCTCCGCAAACCACTTCTGTTGAGCAAGTTTTTCTTTCTCTAATTCATGCACTGCAATGCCATACATCTCTTCCATTTCAAGCCCTCGGGTTCTCTCCTCTTGCAGTTTTTCTTTCCAATAATGTTTTAATTCTCCCTTTGCTAGTATCTCGGATTTGATTTCTTCCATCTCAACTTGCTGTGAGAGCGTCTCTGCTTCTATCCTTGATAGCTCTGCCGAAATTGCTTCCTCCATCCTACCGCACGTCAATGTCACAGCTGCTTGTGCTTTTGTTGCAGGTCTATTGGGCTGAAACCGCTTGATCTTTCCTGTAGCAATGAAACATAACGTCAAATCATCACTACCAAGTTACAAATTATGTCCTTTTTTTGCCTTATCTAGGATATTTCATAATGTGTTCATCATAAGTTAACTATGTAAAATCCCCTCAGATTAGGGAAATACAAAAATAAAACATTTTCAGCAGATGGCGGTGGAATACCAAAAACTTTTCTGATTGTGCTCTTGTCACCCGCCAACATGTCCACGAAAAATCCCAGGGCCATATTGAGATCAATATCCTTCAGATCTATATAATCTACCTTTATCCTTGATATCTGGACTGTAAACAAGTTAGATTTTTAAGGGATGAAATATCTGTGAAGAATAAGCTCGGATCGATATTATTCACAAATGTTAAACCGTATCATACCTCTTCCATAAGTTCTGGATGACAATCATACTCCAATTGGGATTTCCAGTTTATGAGGTCTAGTCGAGATACAAAACTGCGGTACCAGATATGTTATAAGTAGAAATCACAAAACAAAGAAAAGTTGTGAGCAAATGATGAAAAAAAAAATCTTCTCGTACAATAATACTTGCAAATGAAAGAATAGCTGACAATGAAAATAATAATAAAAAAAAAAAGATTACGGAAAGTCCACTACTGAAGTATTCTAGATCTTTGAGATAAATCAAACACTGAAGCAAACACACCTATTTGTGCATGATGGAATGGAAGGCATACCTTTCAGGAGCAAAACGGATGCTCCCCGCTTTACTCATTTTATGTTGAGACACTTCCTCGCAAAGCTTGCTGAATATAATACCCGCTTCAGCCATGGCTTGATGACATGTCAAAATACAAAACCATTAGCATTATAGAAAGTACCTACTACAGAAACACATAATAAGAAAGCCATTGAAGTAGTAAACACGCTAGAAATGTCCCTAGAGATTTTACCTTGAATGTATTCGAAATCAGGGTCTTCATGATTCACATCATCAAATGCTGGGATTGACGACCCAGCTAAGGCAACTGCTGGAACAATCCTATGATTTGGACTTCTGCGGTAAAAAGAAACTTTGAAATCTCCATCAGTCGCTCTTAAAACATAATTTGTCATGTTGGAAACTTTTAAACCAAAAGGCTTGCAGAAAGGGTCACTAACCTCTCCAGTAACAAATTTGTACGAACTACCCATCTAGCATACTCGCGCCTGGTGCACAAGTCATCAGCCCTTGCATCATCTTCAATGATCTGAATACCTTAATTACAGTGGCATCTCATGATCAGAACTGGACATTGACTTCCATGAATATAAAGCCCAAAATTTTATGAGTTGAGCATTAGATGGAAAACTAAATACAATGCACCGCATGTCAGATCCATTGATAGAATGGCAGTAACGGAAGGACGGAGAGCAAGCTTCTGTGTGACAAACCTTTAGTTTCTTTAAAACCGCAAATGCTTCCTGTTGAGTGGCATCCACGGCAACTGGCACCACGACACGTTGAGTTTTCGAGGTTGATCCTAAGTAAACAAAGCAAACAAATATTACGATCGTACTAAGTATCTCCAGGTTCTACAACAATGCGTAGAGGCGCAAATGAATAGAGTAATCAGTCCATAGCTTCATAAAAATTCTAATATCAACGAAGAAAACGCGAATGTACCTGAAGCAACATTATCACAAGCATCATCAATGTGCTGCGGACCCGTCTCAGTAGCAAAATTCTTCTCATCAATGGGAGGTGAACCCACGCTTTCGCTCTCATTCCAAACAAAACCAGGACATAAAGAATGCAATGGATTCCTAAATCCTGACCTAAACCCTGGCAAGAAAAACAAAAATAAAAACCAGGAACGGTGAACAAAGAAAAAAGGGAAAAAAGTTACCAGATCAACTACCAAATAGGATTTTCCAAACAACAACATTCAGCTGCTAGGAAAAATTTAAAGAAAACTGACCTTTTCCAGAGACTGTGAAGTAAGCAACCGTGGCCAAAAGTGCAACGAGGGATGATCCAACACCACCTATCACAATCTTCCGCACCTCTAACCCTGTAAAATTTATTATATATGAAATAAAGTTACAAAACTATCGGTAAATGTCAAACCCCAAAAGCAGAAGGATAGAAAAATACTACCTTGTTTACTTTTATGCTGATAACGAGGGGAATGTTCTTCAAAATGAGACCAACCACCATACCCATCTCCGGAAGAGTGAGAAATCCAGGAGATTCCGGAGTGAGAAGCGGTGGCATGGAATCTCGGCGGCTTGTGAAGGACACGGAATGGGTTGACGCTGAAACGATGAAATAGAAGCGATGGAGTGATTTTGGGGGGAAAGAGAGATGAATTGGGCGCCGTCGTAGCAGCAGCAGAAGAAAACATTTCTTCTGTTACCCTGATTAGGGTTCTTGTCGAGCTTCAGAAGCTTCAGTCCACAAGAAGCAACGACGAAGAAAAAATTTGGTAACACAGATTCTGAGATAGGAGGATAAAACCAACACTAGAATCGTTTCGTATAACCAAATCAAACCGGTCAAATTTATACCGGTTTGACCGCTTCGGTTCGCCCGGGAGGTGTCTAAAATTTAGTTATTGCTTATTACGCACTTTATCCGCGCAGAAGAATAAAATTAATATTTTTCCGACTAGCGATTGGATCGGGGTCATTGTTTCACCGGTTTTATATGGTTTGTTAATAAACCGGACCGGACGACAATCCACGTCACGGTTCGACGATCCAACCGATTCGTTTCGGTTCCAAAAACAAAGCTCACAACGTGTTCGTCGAAACGCCTAAGTGAAAAATTCTTTCGGGAGTCTTCTCCTGTCCCGCTTCGGTTCCACATTCAAAACCATCCGTCAGGTACCAATCTCCAGCAATACATATATCCGGTAGTATGATCATATATGATCATAAACAAAACTCTATATACACTTTACGCCCGTTTGTTGACGTTGTGCTTAGTGTCACTGTATTTATGAAGGAAATTTGTTAACTTAATACATCAGATGTTATCTTTTATAACAAAAGAGTTTGAAATAAAATGCATGTTTCAAGATTGATTCTGAAAAATTCGAAAATAATCAAAGGGTTTTGAAATTTTTTTTCCTACATAAATTTCCACCCATATATACATAAGCATTATATATATATATATATTTATAAACGTATATATATATATATACATAAACATTACATATATATTTATAAACACATACATATATATATATATATATAAACACACTATATACATATCTATCTATATATATATATTTATATAAGTATATTTGTATATATATATGTAAGTATATGTGTGTATATATTTGTTTATGATTATATTTGTATGTGTAGATCAAATTACCTCAAAAATCCTTCAATCACTCGAATTTTTCGAAACTTTTCTGACTCACATAATGAGAGTAAACATGGAAATCAAACAAATACATTTCACAGAAAGTTCACTCTAATCATTATTACTTCTGTAATATTATATTTTTGTCCTTAATTTATTTACAAAAAAGAAATAGAATGGATTCAAAGACATTGTGTGATTTTTGTTAATAATTTTTAAATTATGGAAACAAGCACAAATCTATAATTGATTTGATGGATGTGAAATGTGCAATTCAATTTTCAAAATTTTAATACAAATTTTTCTCAACATAAATGCTTGGTTGGTGAACATAAATTGCATTTTCATCTATATTTAAAACTCTAACTTCCTTTTGAGAAAAAGTGTTGGTTATTCTCAACTTTTTAAGAAAATAATCTCAAATGGCACTAATGAACAAAATGGCAGGATTCATCCAGAGTACAATGGTCCGTGAAGAGAGCAAAATCAATGGAGGATACACAAGTGATGCACAAAGAAAGCAAGCCTCGAACGGACGGACGGAAGAGATGAGTCGAACGGGAAAGACAATCACGTGGACGCATGGGACGCTATGAAAACATGCGGGACGCTGACGAGGACGCGCGTGAAGCTTACGAGGACGCGGATATGGGGACCGTTGATGAGACTTGCGGATTAACGGTCGCGTCCGATATTCTCGGGCCGGCAAACTTGAAGATGAGACTTTGTACGAAAACACCTAAATGGAGGCCTTCCCGAAATCCAAATTCGATGAAACAAAGACTATTGGAACCAGCACTCAAAGAGCTTTCAAATGAATATCGGATCACTACCGGAACGTCACTTTTGCAGCAACATTCTGGCGACGATTCCGACGAGACCTCTAGTGCACATTTAGAGCCGAATTCCGAGGTTTCAAGCATGTTGAAGGAGCCTCGGACTAGATCTAAGTCCAGGAGGCTACAAGAGAAGATTCAAGACATCTTAGAAGCCCAAGAGATTGAACAAAAACATCATTTGAAGGGTTTAAAGCCTCACAAGCCCATGGACCACACAAAGACCCATCATGATGAAGTGTCTTGGATTTGTGTCATTCAAATTCAAATTGTACCAAGAACACCTATAATTTAGGGCTTATTTCGTGCATTGTCAGTAGGAATAAGATCTAGGAAGATTAGTTGTCAATAAGAGTCTTAGAATTTTTGAACAGGAGTGTAATGTGGAAAGTTTGTTTTGGTCTTCTTTTTTTTTTAAGGAAGGCACACATGAATAATAAAAATAAGTCATTTTCGAACCAATTACAGACCAAAGGAGCTTAACTCATTGTTCTTGAGATTGAGAGATTCATCTCACACAAATCTTTCAAGTCCTGAACTTGCTCGATTCGACTTATCAAGTAACGAACCACGGTTGCTTAAGGCGTCTTCTATCATCCTAAGAGTTCTAGAGGTGCATATGCTCAAGGGTTTTGGACGGTCTCACTGAGATTTGGGCCAACGTTCTTCAGTATGTATTCGTCTACGGGTTCAAAGGCATCCATCCACACAACCGAGTGAAATGCACGATCCGGTCGCGCATCAGTTGGTATCAGAGCCTGGTTCTCACGGTTGTATCTATCCAATTATTATTCATTTTATTCCTAAAAGATTTGGTTGTTCTCTCTCTCTAGTAGGTTCAGCCAAGGAGTCATTTAGGATTTAGAGTTTAAAAAAAAGAAACGGCCAAAGAGCCTAAGAAAAACAAAGAAACGATCAAAAAGTCTAAAAAACAAAGAAACGGCCAAAGAGCCTAAGAAAAAAAGTAAAGAGAAAAGAAAGAAAAGTAAAATAGAAACAAAG
Source organism: Gynandropsis gynandra (assembly GCA_036759665.1). NCBI lineage: Eukaryota > Viridiplantae > Streptophyta > Magnoliopsida > Brassicales > Cleomaceae > Gynandropsis > Gynandropsis gynandra. The sequence continues at coordinate 26,127,131 of CM071865.1, forward strand.
AGCCTGAAGGGCCACTTCTTAGAGGCTGAACCGAGGAGAAACCATCCTAAGTTCATCATCAAAGAGCGACTCAACACACGAGAAACACAACACTCGTGGCAAAGCACTTGGACCCGGACGACGAACACGTAAAACGTGAACTCGAAGATAGAGAGTCCTAAGGAACCTAAGATCATTCCACCAATGGATCCCAAAGGAAATTGGTAGACCTCACAATCATCGGGAACTAAGCTTGATAAGAAGGTTGAGTGATTATCTTCGCTTGAATTCGTTTGTGCGTTATTTCTCAATTTCTTTTGCGTGAGTACTAATTTATTTTGGTCACATTTCCTTTGATTCATCATGTCCAACGAGAGTGAAGGATCAGTGAATAGAGCACCGGAGCCTCAAGTGACACGAGAGAAGTTTCAAGCTCTTCAAGAGCAAATCGTGAATCTCACGCGTCTCCTCACAGTTCAACAACAACCACCGCCGCTCGAAAGGGGAAAACCGGCTCATCGTAGGTCTAATCATGATCAATCCTAAATTCACGAGTACACCGAGCAACGAAAGATCAAACTAGACACTCCTAAATTCAGTGACTACGCTTTGATTTGGTGGGATCAAATCATTTATTTCAGAAGGATGAATGGTGACCAACCGGCCAACACATGGCGGCAACTCAAGCAAATCATGAGAAGCCGATACGTACCTTCATATTATTATGAAGAAGTGCGTAACAACCTGAATTTCCTTGTGCAGAGATCCTTATCCGTGGAGGATTATTACAAGGAGATGCAAAAGTTGATGGTGAGGGCACAAACTCAAAAGGACGAGCGGACCACCATGGACCGCTTCAAACAAGGCCTCAACATCAATATTTGGGAGCAAGTAGAGCCATATCGGTGCTAAACACTCAATGAGCTGCTGGATCTCGTGATATTGTACGAGAGACAGCCACTAAGAAGGTCGAGGCACCAACGATACAAAGGAAGCAGCTCTAACACGGGGCAAAGTTTTTCACAAAACAGCCGTCCGGACCAAGCCGAGCAGCGACCCGCACGCACAGATGTGCGTCCAGATCAGGCACCACCTAGCACAGACCGAGCACAACAATCAGAACCTCGACTTGGGCAGAATCTGAGGGGAAGCGACCGAGCATCGAGGCCTGACCCCAGACCAGACGTCCAATAGTCTAGGACAGGGAGCACCGAACTGCAAACGCTTCGAAACCGAGACATCACTTGTTTTCGGTGTTCCAGACGAGGGCGTTATGCGCGGGATTGCCCAAACCGACGCTCCATGATAATTCTCGAAAACGGCGATATCGAGTCTGATCATTCATCCGATCGAAAGCAACAAGCAGAGGAGATAAGCTCCAAGGATGAGAGAGACGAGGATCCAGCGCTTGGAAGACTTTTGGTGACACGATGGGTCCTTAGCACACAACCTAAGGGCGATGTGGCCGGACAGCGGGAGAACATCTTCCACACTCGAGGTCACATCCACGACAAGATATGCAGCATCATCATCGACAGTGGGAGTTGTACCAATGTTGCGAGCACCATTGTTGTGGAGAAGCTCGGACTCACCACTCCTCAGCATCTGAAGCCACACAAGCTCCAATGGCTCAACGATAGCAGAGAGACGAAGGTCACCAAGCAAGTTCGGGTACTATTTCGGATTGGAAGATATGAGGATGAGATCCTATGTGATGTGGTACCCATACAAGCAAGTCACCTCTTGTTTGGCCGTCCTTGACAATACGATGCAAAGGCGCAACACGACGGCTACACCAGCCGATATTCCATCTGACACAAGGGCAAGAAGATCAACCTACTTCCCTTGTCACCGAAGCAAGCCTATGAAGATCACCTTCATATCATGCAGCAAGCTAGGAAGGTTAAGGAATCCAACAAGTCGCTCATCATCACCAAGGGTTCCAATAAGGCATTGCTCGGAAATCGGCCGATGGTTCTCGTACGGTATAAGGAGACATTATTGAATGAAGAGGCTACTAACGTTTTACCGCAGCCTTTTAGTTTAACTAATGCACCTAGTACATTCATGAGGTTGGTGAATCATGTTCTTAGGGATTTCATTCGCAAATTTGTGGTAGTATACTTTGATGACATCTTAGTATACTCTAAGAACATTAGACAGCATGTAGAGCACCTTAGAGCGGTTTTAGGTGTTCTTAGAGTGGAAATGTTATATGCTAACATGAAGAAGTGCACTTTTGCTACTAACAAGTTGGTTTTTCTAGGCTTTGTTGTTAGTGAGCAGGGTATCCTTGTGGATCAAGAGAAGGTCCAAGTTATCAAGGATTGGCCGGCACCGAGCACGGTTGGAAAGGTCTGAAGCTTCCTAGGCCTCGCAGGATTTTATCGACGACCCGTCCGCAATTTCAGTACCATTGTGGCACCCATGACCGAGCTCGTGAAGAAAGACCGAGCCTTTGTGTGGGGAGACACACAAGAGAGAGCGTTCCAAATGCTCCAGGAGAAGCTGATCCACCCACCTCTCCTATCTCTCCCCGACTTCACCAAGATATTCAAAGTTTTGATGGGGATCAATGACAACACCTATCAACTTGATTTTCGAGATAAGTACAACATTAGCTCATCATTCAATATCACTGATCTTAGCCCTTGTATTGCAGATGAAGCAGATTTGAGGGCAAATCATTTTCAAGGGGAGGGAATGATGAGGATATCACAAAGAAAGCAAGCCAACGGACAGACGAAATGGATGGGTCGAACGGGAAAGACAATCATGTGGACGCACGAGACGCTGACGAGGACATGCGGGACACTGACGAGGATGTGCGTGAAGCTTACGGGGATGCAGATATGCGGACCGTTGATGACACTTGCGGACTAATGGTCGTGTCCGATATTCGCTGGCCGGCTAACTCGGAGATGAGACTTTGTACGAAAACACCTAAATGGAGGCCTTCCCGAAGTCCAAATTCGATCAAGCAAAGACCATTGGAACCAGCACTCAAAGAGCTTTCAGATGAATACCGGATCACTACCGGAACGTCACTTTCTGGTGATATTCCGGCAAGACCTCTAGTCCACACTTAGAGCCAAATTTCGAGGCTTCAAGCATGTTGAAGGGGCCTTGGACTAGATCTAAGGCCGGGAGGCTACAAGAGAAATTCAAGACATCATGAAGCCCAAGAGATTGAACAACAACATCATTTGAAGGGTTTAAAGCCTCACAAGCCCATGGATCACACAAAGACCCATCAAGATGAAGTGTCTTGGATTTGTGTCATTCGAATTCAAATTTGAATTCAAATTGTACCAAGAGCATCTATAATTTAGGGCTTATTTCGTGCATTGTCAGTAGAAATAAGATCTAGGAAGATTAGTTGTCAATAAGAGTCTTAGACTTTTGAATATGAGTGTAACGTGGAAAGTTTCTTTTGGCCTTCTTTCTTTTTAAGGAAGGCACGCATGAATAATAAAAATAAGTCATTTTCGAACCAATTACAGACCAAAAGAGCTTAGTTCATTGTTCTTGAGATTGAGAGATTCATCTCACTTAAATCGTTCAACTCCGGGACTTGCTCTATTCGACTTATCAAGTAACGAACCACGGTTGCTTGTGGTGTTTTCTATCGTCCTTAGAGTTCTAGAGGTGCATATGCTCAAGGGTTTTGGACGGTCTCACTGAGATTTGGGCCAACGTTCTTCAGCACGTATCCATCTACGAGTTCAAAGGCATCCATCTGCACAACCAAGTGAAATGCACGATCCAGACGCGCATCAACAAGAGCCACAAGTTAAAGTGCATTTTCCTGTATTCATAGAAAATCCACCAAAGATCGATGGAAAGACATATAAAATGTGGAAATAAAGCAAGAAATGGTTATGAGACCACCAAGAGTCCTCATCAAAAGGACAAAGATTGAAGAAGAATATACATCTGACTCTGAACAAATGCTAGACCCATCAAAACTAAAAGAAGAATCGAAACATACTAAATCGACGTATGAGAGAAAAAATACTAGTGTTGAAAATCGATCTCTTACTCCAAATGCATTTGAGATCTAACAACAAGTACCTAAAGGGGAAGACATTGAGTCGAGAGAAATTCCTATGAATCTCGTTAGTTCTCAAGTATACGTACCTAGACACAATCACTTAAACGAAATGGAGATTTTAAGTGAAAGAAGTTTGAATGTGGGTCAATTCATACATATCAGTATATGGGAATTGTTGAACAACAAAGGGCTAATCGAAACTGTAACAAATGTGGTACAAATGTGCACTTTTATGCAAATTAAGTGTTGATATAGATAGGTGAGGAACAAGATCATTCAAGCAAATCTTTGCATGGGGAAGGAAAATTAAGTTTTGCGCAGCAAAGATATGAATGTTGATATCAATGTTGATATGAATGATGTTGCCATTGTCCTTACCGGTTCAGATAATACAGTTTGGAGTGGTCAAATTGCTAATGCAAAACTTACGTGGGAACATGTTATTGAATAAGATTTGTAGAACCAACTAGATTTCGACGGAGAAGACTAATGGATTTTGTCATGATATTGCAGTTTTACCATAATGCATCAAAGAAGTTATTCAAATAAATTTAGACAAAGTCATTTAGGATTAGATTTTAGTTTGAGGCATGACAAGCAAAATGAGGTTTATTCTTCCATTAACAAGTCTGAATCATAACATCATTCTAAGATAAGCTCCATATATCATATGAGCTGATGAAAGAAGATAAAGAATTTCATTATGGATTATCTTTGAACAAAGGTATATTAATAAAATGATTGCAGCAGTTGGGGAAGTAGGACCAAAAGATGATCAATATATAAGAATCACAAAAACGAAAAGACGTTTGGCAGCAGTTGCCAAAAAAATACATCAACTACAAAAAGAGTTAAAAGCTATAACAAAGATAATAAGAGTAACATTTTTCCTATATTTCGTTTTTATAAAATTACATGATTGTTTTTACTGACTATTTGAATACCTGATCACATAAACAATGGGAGAAAAAGAGAGTTTCAGCTTTGAAAGAACAAGGAACTGAAGGTTTTCAGAAAATCAAGTTAGACTATTTGAAATTTGTGATATAACTAGATGTAAAAATATTTTCTTATGTGTGTTAAGATGATGTTGCTGCTCATTTTTTGAACTTCTTACCTATATAGAACAAATGTTATGGATAGAATGTATTTTGGTTGATGGTTTTATGGATTAACTTGGTAGATATGTGTGTTATTTACATGATCAAAAATTTAAAGAGAGAGATTATTGATATCTGAATTAACATTTTTTTTCTAGAAAAGTGTTATTATTGTCTTTGAATTTCAGACTGTTGAGCATTACAAATAAGAGTTCAACATGATAAAGTGGATTAAGGAAGTTCAACTTTTAAAGATGAAGATTGTTGAAGTCAAAAGAATCAAGGCACTAAAAAAAGTCGAATATCAACGAACAGATCAACGGATTTGTCCCCTATATTGTATGCAACAGATTATAATGGAAATTGGGAAATTATCAATGACCAGAAGTCCCTTGCAATCCGCTAGTATTTCCAATGAACAATCAACATATAAAATCCATTGCAAATTTGCTAGTGTATCCATTGGAAGGCCGATGAAAACCGACAATTCATTCCAATAGATGCCCATTGCAAAGTTTAGAATTTTGATGCGACCGTTAGAATAATTAAACTTTACGAGCATCCGTTGGAATTTTCACTATTTATACAACAAACTCAAACTGCTTACCACCAAGCCATCAACACAAAATATATTTTCAAACAATGTCGTATTCTTTAAATAGATATATATATATATATATATATATATAGATCGAGAGAGTGGATGTATAGAAAAAGATCCCGTAAAGATGAAGTTACCTAAGAATTCCTACACGAATTGAAGAAGTTCATGAGTTTTACGTTGACACAACTTATGTGTCAAGAATGTGGGACGATGTTAATTTCTTGCAAAAGATGCAGAAATATCAAGTGTCGAAGTCAAGAAATTATTTACAAACACCTTTACAAGGTGGGTTTCATAGAGAATTACCAAATTGGGTTATTTCACGATGAAAATTGTAGGTTAGAGTATGCAAGAAGCAAAAGCAATGTAAAAAATTGCTGAGGTTCATTGTGAAATATCGACAACCAATGCATATGTAGAAATGGTGTCAAATGTTTTTTCTAGTTTTGTTGAGCAAACACATGAAGAGATACCGAACAACGAGGCGCACCGATTTTTCAACAAATCAGATACGACGAAAAAAATTATATATGAAGGTTGTCTTGAATGTCAGTCTTGTTTATCATTGTCATCAAGATTGATGAGTACAAAAAAATAGACTACAATGCAGCTGAAAATTACATGGATTCATTTTGTAAAACCATGCTTGAATATTTATTGGAAAATAATCAAACTCCTAAGACATATTATGAAACAAAGAATGTTTTAAAAGATTTTGGAATTCCACATGAGAAAATTGATGTTTGTAGAAATAGTTGCATGTTGTTTTGGGGAGAAGATAAATACCTTTTGGAATGTAAATTTTGCAATGCAAGCGGATTTTGTCCAAAACAGCCAGATTCACGAAAAATATGCATCATATAAAAAGATGTTCTATATACGTGTAGCAAACAAGTTTAGAAAATTATATGAATAAAAAAACTATTGCGGCAATAAGATGGTATGCAGAACACCCGTTGGGTGAATGGATAATGCAGTATCCATCGGATGATAAGGCTTGGAAGGGTTTCAATGAAATATTTATTGAGTTTGCGTATAAAACGAGAAATGTTTATCTTTGTTTGTGCACCGATGGGTTTAGTCAAGATGGACAATCTCGAAGTCAATATTCTCTGTGGCTAGTGATTTGCCCCAGTATAATTTGCCTCTCGATATGTGTGAAAAAAGCCATGTTTCTGACATTGATGATTCCATGTCTAAAACATCCGAAGAAAGTTTCGATGTCTTTTTGCAGTTCTGAAAATGAATTAATAGATTTACGGAACAATAAAATTATTGCTTATGACATAAGTGCGAAGCAAAATTTCATATTGAAACAGACTTGTTGTGGAAAATTATTGACTTTCCTACCTATGGTATGTCATCTAGATGGAGCACACACGAGAGACTGGCATGTCTATATTATATGGAGGATAAATATTTGTTTCATCTAGACATGAGAAGAAACCATATTGGTTTGATTGTCATAAAATATTTCTTCCCCATGGACATACATTCAGAAAAGATAAAAAAACATTTTCGAAAGAATATGGTATAAAAAAAGATGCACCATGCATGGAGACATGAACATAAATACTTTACAAATGATTAAACACAATGAAAGATTTACAAGAATTGGTTGAATATGGTGGAGATCATGGACATCGAAAATCACAAGGCAAAGGTGAATGACATAACTGGTAGAAATATAGTATTTTTTGGGAACTACCATATTGAAAATCACTCATATTGCGTTACAATTTGGATATTATGTATATTAATAAAAACTCTTTTTTGATAACATCATCAAAATTGTTATGAATGCGATGGGAAAACGAAGGATAACATATAGTCCATGAAATTTTTGAACACAATATGTTGAAGATCCGAGTTGGAGTTACGGATGGAAGATCACCTATCTCAATATTCAGATTGTCTAGGCCATCGAAAAACATTATTGAGGTGGTTAAAAGAGACGTTAAAATTTCCAAATGGATATACATCAAACGTTGTTCGATGTAAGGATATTGTGGGTTCAAGGCTCGTTGAGTTGAAAAGTCACGATTGTCACATTTTTATGCATCAACTCATTCCAATTATGATGTGTTATACAAAATTAACATATTTTTATAGATATATGTTCGAGAAATTTAACAAGAGATGAGTTGAAGTTATTGAACATTTGCCAATATATTTACCAGATGAGGCAATACTCGGTGGCTCGGTTCAATTCAGATGAATGTATCCTTTCAAAAAGATTTTCTTTCATCTAAAAACGAAAAAACAACGATTGAAGGATCTATTGTTAAATAATACTTGTTGGAAGAAGTCACATATTTCAGCATATTTTATTTCGAATCACATATTTCGACGAAACAGAGAAGATAAGAATAAGATCACACAAACTATCTATATCAATATAATCCTGAATTTGGTGCAATTCTTGATATCTTACACCAATTTTACGTACAAAAGGAAAATTCGAGGAATATTGGTTTACACTAGAAGAGTATAATCATGTCCACACATATATATTATTAAATTATCAAGAACTATTACCTGTCGTTAGGTACAAAATGATGACAATCGATCTTTTAATTTACATATATATATATATATATATGTGTTAAAATACTTTTACTACAAGATATTTGATGAAGAAGTAATGGGTATATTTGCTCATCTCAATATTCAAGTTGTCTAGGCCTGCAAAAAAACATTATTGAGGTGGTAAAAAGAGACGTTAAAGTTTCCAGATGGATATGCATCAACTATTGCTCGGTGTATGGATATTGTGGGTTCAAGACTCGTTGAGTTGAAAAGTCACATTGTCACATTTTCATACATCAAATCATTCCAATTATGATGTGTTATACAAAAGTAGCATATTTTTATAGATATATGTTCGAGAAATTTAACAAGAGATGAGTTGAAGTTATTGAAAAAATATCTGTGAAGTATTATGCTATTTGAAAAGAGTTTTTCTGCCCTCGTTCTTGATATTATACCACATTTGTCAATATATTTTCCAGATGAGGCAATACTCGATGGCTCAGTTCAATTCAGATGGATGTACCCTTTCAAAAAAAATTTCTTTCATCTAAAAAGGAAAAACAACGATTGAAGGATCTATTGTTAAATAATACTTGTTGGAAAAATTCACATTTTTAGCATATTTTATTTCGAGTCACATAGTTCGACGAAATAGAAAAGATAAGAATAATATCACACAAACTATCTATATCAATATAATCCTGAATTTGGTGCAATTCTTGATATCTTTACACCAATTTTACGTAGAGGAGGAAAATTCGAGGAATATTGGTTAACACTAGAAGAGTATAATCATGTCCACACATATATATTATTACATTATCAAGATCTATTACTTTTTAATAGGTACAAAATGATGACAATCGATTTTTAAATTTACATATATATATATATATATATGTTAAAATAGTTTTATTATAAGATATTTAATGAAGAATTAATTGGTATATATGCTCATCTAAACACAGATGAATTCACCACAAATAAAGGTTAAACATTATACCTCGTGGTTGAGAGATTACGTAAGTACACGTATTTTTGTATATGTATGTAAAATGATTTATGTTATAAGTAATTATTCATTTTTATATTGTATAGGTTAAGGGCTGAAATGAAAATTTTCCTACTTGGTTAAGAGCTTCAGCTAATGGTCTTGCAAAAAATGCATTGTGTTGACCAATTATGTTTACTAGGGAATACGCATTCCACACTTACGAGCAAGAAAAACAGAGAAGCATGTTCAATTACGACCTTGCATCAATAGTGAAATAGAGGATGATAATTTCTACAATATTTTGTACCAAATCTTCAGGTGGAATATCATGGTCTCATTGGATGAAGATAATACTTTTTAAATGAAAGTGGTTTGACCCAACCATAGAACGTGGTACACGAAAAAATCGATGGGGGAGGAATTGACATCAACTCGACACGACAATATAGAAAGTAGGATTCATTCATCACAAAAGATCAAGCATATCCGATATGTTACATGCACTATCTAACAACATTAAAACGTCGAAAAGAGGACTGGTGGACTGTAGTCAAAATTAAACCATGGGGTGTTACAAACACAGAAGAAAAAGATCCATTATCACCCGATCACCCTTAGCCCATACTGTTAATTGATACAGACACTTGGGAATATATTCTCGCAATAAATGACATGGCGAATACATCCGCGATTATGAATACGTTGAATCAGAATATGTAGAAGATGACACGACGATGAATTCTATGAACTATTGAAGGAAGACTTGCCAATTGAAGAATCAACTAAAGAAGACATTTGAATTGTGTAATTGTAATATCAAAATTTTGTAATTTGATTTTTTACATCATGTTTTCCAATTTCAACGGGCATCTATTGACAAATGAAACGTACGCTCGTTGAATCATTTAATTCTGTTTGACACTTCAAAATTTTCACGGTTTTTCAATTTGTAACGGGCATCCGTTGGTAATTTTCAACGATGACAGCTGAAATAGGTACAACCTACCAATAGATGAATGTTAGAACGAATACAAGTTTCCAACGGATGCCCGTTGAAAGTTTACAATGGGAATCCGTTGGCAATGGTAATGATGGCAATGCTCTGCTAGTCTCCTTGTTGCATCGAGACGATTGTTTCCAACGAGCATCCGTTGGAATTTTCAATGAATGTCTGTTGAAAAGCAAATGTACAGTCATTTATGTTATCCATTACCTCGGGAACACAAATTCCATCGGGCAACCGTTGGAAACTCAATGGTCATGTCACATAATGACTTCAGTTGATTGAATACATTTTCCAACGGGTATCCGTTGGCATTTTCAATTTATGCTCGTTGGAAAATTTTGTATTTAATTCGTTCAATGGTTCATTATCAACACAATCTCAAAATCAAAATATCTAATTCTCTCAAACACAAATCCTAAAAACTTAAACACAATGAGAGTTTGGTGATTTATCGGTCATGGTTGTTTGTTGGCGGGTTCTGCTGGAGCCCCGCCACCACCACCTCCGCCCCTATATCAGCCTCTTTCACCTATATCGGCACCACCATAATTTGATGAGGAAGACGATATGTTGGATATTGATACATTAATCGACAACTTCGACGTGCATCCCACTATTCCCATCATTGATGCCGAACATCCTGACGGAACGTTATGGTAAGATACTATTTATTTACACATATAGATACTTCAGTTAGTTATCAATCTTCTCTAATGATTTTGTTTACACGTGTATGTTTGATGTGGATGATGTTATTAAACACACGAACAATAACATCATCAAAGGTTCTTTATAAGATCGACTATATTATTCATGGCAGAGGACGCCAGAGGTTATACATCACCGATAGTGGTGTACATTTATCGTAAATGTGTTCAATATAACATTTAATTTAATATTATTATCAAATAAATTAATTAATTTTAAGTTTAATTATGTAGCGTGTATATATATAACTGAATAAGGACACATTTTACATCTATATCGCGTGGATGCGCAATATGCAAGCTCAATTGCATTTGATGAGGAATAACCCTAAGCACAACTATTATAACAAGAATGTCAAATTGACATAGGCAACGAACGAGATATTCAACCAACTCGTCCAACATTAGGAGTCAGAGGAATTCAAGACCAAAAGCGAAAAGGCCAAAAAATATCAGTACGACGAGAAAGTTCTTGGGGATTGTCTGCATCGTCGTACCTCGGGATCGAAGTCGTTCCGAAAAGAAAAAAAATTGGTAAATAATATTCATATTTATAATGTAAATTTTTTTTATGTACAGTTGTTAACTAATAATATTATTATAATGTTACAAATGCATAGGGATAGAAAAGAACCAACTTTTCATGAACTGCTTGTTGAGATTCACGCCAAGAAAAGGTCCACCGTGAGGGAAGATGTCGACAAACTTGAACTTGTTGACCCCCAAGTAGAGCCGATGGTGAAAGTTGTGTCAGATAAGATCACATAACAATCACAAGAGATTGATTCATCTTCTGATGATCTTAGTCCTCAAAAGGAAAAAATTTATTTATAGCCAAATAATAACATTATTGTTAATAATTCTTTAATTATATAAAATATTTTAAATCGATATGGTAACTTTAATTTGTTTCATATTAATTGCAGTTTGTTAAGTCGTATAAGGGACGTCTACACGGAGTAAGTTCTATACAAAAATATATTGTAGAATACACCACGACGGTACCCCTACGGTTTAAGAGACTTACACGCAAGAACGATACATCGAGCAGTTCGAGACTACACTTCGAGCATCGCAAGATGAGCTTCGAAATACACGAGATGAGTTTCGAGATATGTGAGCGCAGAATGCATCATATGGAGAGTATCATCGAGTTGATGATCGCTCGAGCGTATCAGCCACCACCACGGGCGGGGGCAACAACGGCGAAATAATAACCGATCATCGACTCCGATGCAACCCCTTCTGGAGGCATTGGCGAGGACGAGGATAAAGACGAGTGTGCCGGTTTAGATGAAATGTAGTAAATCCATTTTAAAATTTTATATATATTAAAGAAATTATTTATTTTATTTTTTTAACAAATTTGTCAAATTATCAACGAATACCCGCAAATAAAAGAACAATGTTTTCAACGGTCATCCATTGGAATATTTTAAAATCCCCGTCAATTTTATTCCAACGGGTATGCGTTGTTAATTCTCGTCAACATTTTCAATGGATACTCGTTGCAATTTTCCAACCAATATATCCGTTATAATCCCTTGATAATTCTCAACAGATAATATACGTTGAAATATCGTCGTAAATCGCAATGAATGTGATTTTTCAATGCTTGATTTCTAATAGCCCGAAATCTGTTGGAATAGATGATTTCCAACGAAAAATTAACCATTTCTAATAGATATGATTGTTGAAAATTGCATGTTTTTTATAACGAGGAGGTTCCTAAATTACAGACAAATGCATTTTAAATAATTTGAATCAAAGATAGAATGTTCATGAGTTTTTGGCAAGAGTTGTTAAGTGCGATTAGTATGAAAAAAAATGATCGTGACAAATTTGGAAAGTGTTCCATCTTTGGGGTAAACGAGTGTTAATAGTTTTAGATACAATCCAGTATTTGTAGTGAACTTTATTATAATATGGGAAAAAGGTCAATTCCCCCCTCAACTATCATGCTTTATTCAAATTCCCCACTGAACTATCTGACACAGCCAATTCCCCCCTCATCTTACAAAATCCATCCGATTCTCCCCTCAACTATATCAATTCAGCCAATTCCCCCTCCGTTATATAAACAGTATAATGGTGTTAACCGACCCGGTTTTGACCCGATTTTGACCCAATTTTGACCCGATTTTGACCCAAATCAAATACCCAATTTTGACTCGTATTATAACCGATTTTAGCCCGATTTCGACAATTTCACTCAATTTTAACCCGATTTTACCCAATTTTAAGCCAATTTCACCCAAATTAACCCGATTTCATCAAATTTAATTCGATTTCCACCCAAATTTAACCCGATTTTATCTAATTTTAACCCAATTTTACCCAAATTAACCCGATTATCGCCCTATTTAACCGATTTACTCACTTTTATCCCGATTTACTCTTTTTTAATCGATTTGACTCGATTTTCGATTCACCTCAATTTCATCCAAAGTAATATAATTCCAACCCGATTTCACCCAATTTAATATAATTTCAACTCAATTTCACCCAAATTTTACTAGTTTTCACCGAATTTCAATCCGATTTAACCGATGGTTAAAAGTGAGTAAATCGGTTAAATCAGGTTGAAATGCGGTGAAAACTAGTAAAATTTGAGTGAAATCGGGTTGGATTATATTAAATTGGGTGAAATCGGGTTGTAATTATATTACTTTGGATGAAATTGAGGTAAATCGAAAATCGAGTTAAATCGATAAAAAAAAAGTAAATCGGGTTAAAATTGAGTAAATCGGTTTAATCAAATTTAAAGTGAGTAAATCGGGTTAAAAGTAAGTAAATCGGTTAAACGGATTGAAATTCGGTGAAAACTAGTAAAATTTGGGTGAAATCGGGTTGGAATTATATTAAATTGGGTGAAATCGGGTTGAAATTATATTACTTTGAATGAAATTGAGGTAAATCGAGTTAAAGCGATTGAAAAAGAATAAATCGGGTTAAAAGTGAGTAAATCGGTTTAATCAAGTTTAAAGTGAGTAAATCGGGTTAAAAGTGAGTGAATCGATTAAATCGGGTTGAAATTCGGTGAAAACTAGTAAACTTTGGGTGAAATTGGGTTGGAATTATATTAAATTGGGTGAAATCGGGTTGGAATTATATTACTTTGGATGAAATTGAGGTGAATCGAAAATCGAGTTAAATCGATTAAAAAAGAGTAAATCGGGTTAAAAGTGAGTAAATCGGTTAAATTGGGCGATAATCGGGTTAATTTGGGTGAAATTGGGTTAAAATTAGATAAAATCGTGTTAAATTTGGGTGGAAAACGGATTAAATTTGATGAAATCGGGTTAATTTGGGTGAAATTGGGTTAAAATTGGGTAAAATCGAGTTAAAATTGAGTGAAATTGGATTTAAAAATTGTCGAAATCGGGTTAAAAATCGGTTATAATACGGGTCAAAATTGGGTATTTGATTTGGGTCAGAATCGGGTCGGGTCAAATGGGTATTTGATTTGGGTCAGAATCGGGTCAAAATCGGGTCAAAACCGGGTCGGTTAACACCAATATACTGTTTATATAACGGATGGGGAAATTGATTGAATTGATATAATTGAGGAGGGAATCGGATGGATGTTGTAAAATGAGGGGGAATTGGCTGTATCAAATAGTTTAGAGGAATTTGAATAAAATGGGGAATTGGTTTTTTTCCTTTATAATATTTATGATATAATTTAGAATAGTTAACTGTTATAATTTTAGATATTTCATTTAAATTTTTCAAATATATTTTTAAATTGATTAATGAATAAAATGTAATAATTATGGAAAATACCTTCGTAAATTTATAATCCAAGAGTAAAAGTGTAGTCTTTAACTTTTCACGTTTATTATTTCTTTAAATATCCAAAATTTAAAATATGTATTTGAAAATTTGAATTAATTTATAATGTTGAAGTACTTGTACGAACACGCAGCTTCATAAATTAAGAGTACTTAAAATATAATTAAAGTAACACGATCAGGAGTTAGAGTACAAGTAAAGACCACTTTAATTATATTAAAAATACAAATTACAAATTTAAAAAACTGAATAATACGAGCAGTCCACGTTCTCATGTCCCGAATGTCGGTCTCAACCCTAGATTTCTATCCAACGGCTCAAAATCACGTGCGATTAATATTTTCACTTCTTCGTCTCATGATTTATCCAATCGAGAACTGGAACGTGTCATTTAACTCGAGTTGAATTTAGTTAAACTTTATATCAAGTTTTGATCATTAATTTTTTAGATTAGTTATAATTTTTGGATTATCGAATAGAGGAAAATTTATGTGTAAATCATAAGAAATACTTTTTCGTGTCTCTTTTACTAATTAAATTATCAAAAAAGGATGTGAAGTCGTTAACTTAAAACACTTCCAAATTATTAAACTTATAATAAGAGAAGACATGTTTTGACCTTAAATTAAATACAAATTGTATCTACATATAAATACACACATAGGGCTCTAATATAAGTACTTGGAGAAGTCAATTATCTGTACTGGGCATTTCTTCATACATATATATATTGAAAGACATGCACATACGTACATTTTCCCACGTAAAGTCCAAGTAGGGCATTTATTTAAACTAAAAAATAAAACTTGGATCGTATTTATTTATGTTTTGCTTATCTTAATTTTATTGCCATGCGACTCGCTTGAATGCGTTGACATCCCAAAATCCAACAATCCCAAAAGTCCCTTGCCTTGCGCTTCACTTCTCCATCTCCTCATTTCCCTTTCTTTTTTCTTTTCTCTTGTTTGACCCATTTATTTACAAATACATATATAAGCAAGCATTGGTATAATGTATCTACATATACACACATCTAGGTTTATATATGCTCACATACATATATGTATGTATTCCACAAATCCCAAAGACCAAAAAAACCTTCTTAAGCCTCTCTCTTTCTTCTTGCCTTTTCTAAACCCTAAAAGCTAAACTTTATTCTTCTTCTTCTTCAAAACATCGTATGAATATCTCAAACAAAACAAGAATTATAGTAGCATATGTCATACTAATATTGGTTATTATGAGTTCTTGCAAGGCCACAAGGATTGGGTTAATGAAGGTTCGAGAGATGGAATCAAGAAGAACAAGACACGATATGAGTTTCGAATTTAAAGGTCATATGTTTCACTTCATGTCCAAAAGGGCACGTGTTCCGCCTTCGGGACCTTCAAAGAGACATAATTCCATGGTGAACTCTCTCCACTTTTGATATTTTATGATGCATTTGTTTCTGTCATGTGTATTATTACATATATATATAATGTAGGATATTCTTGATATTCTTAATATTTTTTTGTCTTTATGTTTATGATATAACACGAAGATTGTGATTTTAATTATGTTGGTAAGATTTTTTTACCGAGACATATATTCTCTATATGGCCATGAAAATGTCAAAATTTCCTAATATTTTGATTAATTCCAACTTTCTATGTTAATATCATTTTATATTCGTAATAACCCCAAATGAAAATCAAACTCAAATCCAAATTCATCATATTAAAATTTTAAATTTGATTGTTATAAGAAGAGATTTCTCGTCGTTAGAGAGAAAATTTTACACATAGCTATATATATATATATACATACGCAGTATACTTTTATTCCTTCTGTTCATTCTGTGGTTATAAACTTTCCGATTATATTCCTAAATAAAAGTGTGCATGAAACTAGTATAATTTCAACTTCAATTATATTGGAATGGGGACAGAGTTTCAGTTGCGTAAACAGAATGATCTTTAATATTTTAATAAATAGGAAATTTCAATCCTACACGTTCGCCACATTAAAGAGTATACACAATTAAACATTATCGATTTTTTAACAATTAAAGAAATAATTAGAGAGACAAAATCTACGATTGTTTCGGCAATGCTAGCGGGATCAAATCTCGAACCTCCATAATCCTAGAAATTTAGAAAATCATTTTCTTCATATGGTATTTTTTTCAACTTTCTATTGATGAGTTCTTTAACTTCAGAAAAGAAATATAATATGATCAAAATAATTCTCTAAATTTTCCAGAGGGTTAGGTATTGAAATGATTCATCTATAAAATAGAAAAGAATTTTAGGTTTTGAAATAGTTTTTTCTATAACAGTGAAGAGAATTTTAGGTACCGAAATTCGAATCTACTCGATTGAAGATTATATATTATAATGTAAATCCATGGATGAGGGGTATTCAGCTTTTGGATTTCCGTGAATATGAGGATTTGGAAACTAAAATATTTTGAGAGCATCACAGAATAATCTTTTTTTCTCACTAACAAAAATAATATATTCAAGTTACTAATGCAACAACTAAAAACTACATTCCACTACTTTTCCAAGATGCACAAAGTCAATTCTACATCTAAAGATATAGCTACAAAGTCGACATTTTCAAAACAAAATTGTGTGTATGTATATAGGGGGAACTTCAAAAATACCCCTGTAGAGCTAAAGTGCTTCAGAAATACTCTTGGCTGAAAAAAAGTTTCAACTTCAAATCTACCCTTAAAATATTGATAATCCCATATTACCTTTGACGACAATTTTTCTCTCTCCTCTAGGGCACCTCTAATTCTCGCGCGAAAATTACTGTTCCCCCAAACCACAACAGATTCGGCGATAGTAGCTTGGCATCAGATTCAGATTCGCTGCCAATAGATTGAAATCCTTTGTTGTCAACAAAGAAGCTTGCAATTAAGCACGTTCCGCAGAAAAACCAGGTATGTATAGTGAGTTTTTCGTGTTTCTCTTGTGTTTATTGCAATGTCAAAGGTGACAGAGTGGGTCACAGAGTCGTACGGTCTCACTGGGTCACAGAGTCTCATCGAGGGGTCAAAGGGATCAATGGTCGTCGCAGGGGTCCAAGGGTAAATGGGTCGAAAAGGGTCAAAGGGTCGCAGGGGTCCAAGGGTCAGATGGGAAAGGGGTCGCAAAGGGTTCAAAGGGTCGCAGAGGTAAAGGGGTCGTAGGGGTCCAAGGGTCGCAGAGGTAAAGGGTC
>CM071865.1:26157267-26188614 GCA_036759665.1 Gynandropsis gynandra
ATCATCCAAAAACTCAAGAGAGAAGCCACCTAGAGTGAGGAAACTTAAGAGAGCCTCTTTGTGAGAGAAGAGAACAAGCTTGGGAAGAGTCAACCCTCAAGCTTGAGTGAGCCACCGAGTGTGAGACAATTTTGTAATCCTACTATTATTGTATATAGTAGAAGAATCTTCAATTTGCGAATTGTACTCTTGTGCTCCCATTTCTTGTTTCAATCCTAAGTGCCCATCTTAACTTCACGAAGCGGGAAAGTCGAGTTTTTCCCAACACTTTGTGGTCCTCGAGTCGCCACCTTCGTCGTACTCGAGTCCTAGCCTTCGTGGTCCTCGAGCCTTCACATTGTCGTCGTACTCAAGTCCTCTCATTCGTTGCATGGTCTATCATATTTATGTTTTGTTGTCTCCTCCACATCGTCACCTTGTCATCTTCTCCACGTTGCACCTTGAGTCCTCCTGTTCGTTGCCCGCCTCCCTTTGTCGCCTTTTTACTCGATCTTGTTCTTCTCGTCGCCTCGTCTCCTATATAATTTTTGGGTTTAATCTTATATTTGTGGACCTATATATGTGAATAATTTTGGTCCAAATTAAATGTGATCGGATTAAAGTTTAATTGATTGGACTTTGTAATTGAATTGAATGAAGAGGGCTATATGCAATGAGAGAGTTATATTCATGATGGGCGAAATTAAACGATACAATTGAGAAACGAAATTAACCGGTTATTTTTCGGTTTATGGTCCCTGATTCACGTGCCTATATAAATGAGATTCATTTGGTTTCTCAAGGGGAATTCATTATTATCATCTACGGTTTTACAGAAAATTTTAGAGAATATCACTTTTCTTGATACATCCCATCGGTGTCAAGTTTTTTTGTTATTACACGTAGAATCAGAAGATCTATTCCGCTGCATATCGTATACCATAAATCCAGGTATTTATCTCAATCTTCTGTTTTCGAGTTTTCTCAAATCTTGATATAATTCACAATAGAGTTTCGAGGTTTCGGAATCCGAATCTGGTGAAATCGGGTTCTTTCAAGTGGTATCAGAGCCTAATCTGTTGTATTTACATCAAATTAAGAATGATTTAATGTGATTTACATTAAATTTGGGTTTGAATATGATAAATTAAACAAAATTTTGGATAAAATTTAAAATTGGGATGGAAAACTCACGGTGATGTGAAAAACATTTTTGTTATTAATTTTTTTTTTAAAAAGGAAACTAATTGGAGCATAATGTGAGATTGTGCACATTACACGGTCAAAACTACCATTATCTTTTTTATTAAAAAAAATAATTCTGGCTGAAGGTTTTTTAATTTTAAAATTTGGGCTCGTTTTTATAATTGGGCTTTCAAAGAGATTTTTTTTAATAAAATAAAATTGGACACATGCCCCTTTAATTGATATAAAAAAAGACGACCCATTTGAAAACAAAAAAGGGGCCCATTTAAAAAAATGGTCTTCGGCATAATTAAATTAAGATTCAAACCCCAAACCTACTCATTATAAAGACAATTCTCTGCCAGTTGTGCCGACGGCTCTATCAAATTATTTTAGAGCACTCGGTTTAATGGTCTAATTGTGAGAATATTTCGGTAATTTTGAATCGAATCCGCTGACTAATACGCATAAGGATGGATTTATATATTTCAGTTAATTTGTGGAATTCATTTGGATTAGAATTGGCACAAATATTATTTATATTTATCATATGATAATTAAGGTGAATTTCGTTTACTATGATTAATTACACATACAGATAGCGTAATTATAAGGTTATATCACAGATTTTGGATAAAAGTTATTCACTGAATTATGATGATGATTGTTATATCCTTTGATCAATGTATGTGATTTACTCAAATTTCTCAACATCCTACCAAAATAGGCAATGTTGAGAAAAATAATTATTTTAATTACATTGAGAGGGTTACATAATATAATTCATGCGAACTTTGATAAACCCAAAGGTCATTCATGGTTTGGCAGTGTTATATTGTGTGTGCATTGATAATTAGTGTATATTTTTTGGTATGACATAAATGTGATGGTATACCCAAAGGTAACCATTACATGAGATGTTTGATTTACACTGATTATTTGATGCGTTGAGTCATCTAATGCAAGTCAAAATTATTGTCTAAAGACTAATTTTGATGTTGCGCAGATGCCTTGTGATGGGATTGGATCGTGTTATCATTCAATTAAGGTTTTATTGAATGGAAGTCTAACACACGAACTATCTTTTGTTTACAGTTATGCTTTCGACATTCAGTATATGTGCCAACGTTAGTTCGACCCATATGTTGAATGGATTGAACTTTGCTGAATAGAAGGAGCACTTATTGATCGTGCTTGATTTGATGGGTCACGACCTTGCGATTAGGGAGGTTCGTCCAGCGATTAGGAATTCGAGTTCTGTTGAGAATCGTAACAAACTCGAACGCTGGAAAACCTCAAAACACATGTCTTTGATGACCATTAAGCATTTCATTCCTTCGATTTTAAAGGGTATGATTTAGAAAAGAAAGAAAGGTTATGAAACCGTTGATTCGAGATTAATTCATGTGCAAAAGAAACATAATAAGGTTAAAAAAATGTTTCTTTTGTCACAAGATTGGTTAGATATGGAAATATTATACAAATTATCATACTTGTCGCGCAAACAAGGATTTGACTCTCACTTTGGTTTGTTATGAGATCAATTTAGCTTCTATACCAAGTCATACTTGGTGGGTTGATTCTGGTGCTACAACTCACGCAAGTATTACTATGCAGGGTTGGAAGTGGAAGCTATCAGACAATTTAGACTTTTGATGAAGAGTGGCCAATTTTGGGATTTGAAGGGTGTTTTCATAGTACCGCCTTTTATGCGGAACTTACTTTCGGTTTTCTGTTTTGGACAAATTAGGGAATTCTTGTTCATTCAGAGATCTTAAGTTTACCCTCTCATTTCATTCGGTTATAGTTGGAACCGGTTCTTTATCTATTTTGGATAATCTTTATATGCTCGATATCATCCCTTCATATAATGAAATCATGTAGGTTGGTTCAGGAGATGTGAAGCGTAAATTGATTGATGAAAATTATGTTGTTTATGGTATAAACGATTAGAAAATATCTTGAAACCGAGAATGGAAAGTTTTATACTAGACGGAATTATTAAAACTCTTGATTTTTCGGATTTTGACCATTGTGTCAATTGTATCAAGGGGAAGCAGATAAACAAAGTAGGTAAAGGTACATATCGAACTTCAGAGACTTTGGAATTTATACATACGGATGTATGNTTTTAGAGACTTTGGAATTGATACATACAAATGTATATGGATCGTTTCCTATTGTTTCTTGGAATGGTCAACATTAATTTGTATCATTCATAGATGATTACAGTCAATATGGTTGTCTTTATCTTATTCATGAGAAGTCAGAGGTTTTGGATGTTTTCAAAGCGTTTAAGGCTGAAGTTGAATTTCAACTTAATAAACGCGTTAAGGCCGTTCATTCTTATCGTGGTGGTGAATACTACGGTAGAAATGATAGATCGGGTGAACAACGTCTAGGACCATTTGCCCAGTACCTCGAGGAGTGTGGAATCGTTCCCCATTACTCAATGTCAGGTACACCTAGCATGAATGGTATTGCGGAGAGACGAAACCGTACACTTCAGGAAATGGTGAGAAGTATGATATCGTTCTCTACTCTCCCAAAATCCCTGTGGGGTGAGGGATTAAAGACAACGGTTTATATCCTGAACAGAGTACCAACTAAAGCAATAATTAAGATGCCTTACGAGTTATGGACGGATAGACATCCTAGCTTAAGGCATTTTCACATTTGGGGATGTCCATCAGAGGCTCGATCGTATCGACCCAATGAAAAGAAACTTGATTCCAAAACTGTGAGTTGTTACTTTGTTGGATACTCGGAAAGATCTAAGGGATATAAGTTTTATGATCCCACGAAAAAGACGATATTTGAGACGGGAGTAGCGACGTTCTTTGAAAACATCGAACCTGAGAAAAGGGACGATGAATTTTGTTTTGGAGAGGATAAGGATGAAACTTTTGTGTCACAAAAGATAATGATTCCTATTCCAATTATTGTAGCTGGCAATGATTTGGATTATATTGCTCGAGCTACAAATCAAGATACTCCAAATGTCGTTCCTGAAATCCATGAGGAACAAGTTCATGAACCTTAAGAACAGTTACATCAGGAAATTGTACCACGAAGGTTTACTCGAGAGAGGAGAAGTCCTATTTTTTATTACTGTATAGTATTTCTTCAAGAACATGAAGATGGCATTGGATTGACGGAAGATGATCCAGTTAACGTCCGTCAAGCCATTCAAAGTGTTAACTCTCAAAAGTGGACCGATGCCATGATAGAAGAGATTAAATCTATGGATGACAATGGCGTTTGGGAACTTGTACCTTTGCCTGAAGGTGCGAAATCCGTTGGATGCAAATGGATATTCAAAACCAAACGGGATTCACAAGGCAATGTGGAAAGGTATAAAGCACGTCTAGTCGCCAAAGGATTTACTCAAAAGGAAGGCATAGACTACAAAGAGACTTTCTCTCCGGTTTCATCGAAAGAATCTTTGAGAGTATTGATGGCACCAACAACTCATTATGATTTAGAGCTGCATCAGATGAACGTTAGGAGAGCTTTTCTCAATGGTGACATTGAAGAGAATATCTATATGGTGCAACCAGAACACTTTGTGGTCGAAGATCCAAAGAAAATGGTTTGCAAATTAAGGAAATCGATCTATGGATTGAAGCAAACGTCTCGTCAATGGTATTGCAAGTTTCATCGTATAATCATCTCATATGGTTTTGAGGTGAATCTGGTAGATGATTGTTATATCACAAGATCAGTGGGAGTTTATTTTGATAATCCTTTAGGTGGATGATATCCTAATTGTTGCAAACGATGTAAGCTTCATATGCAAAACTAAGAAATTTCTTTTGGAGCAATTCGAGATGAAAGATCTTGGTGATGCCTCTGTTGTATTGGGTATAAAAATACACCGAGATCGCTCTCGTGGTATATTAGGTTTATCACAAAAGAGTTACATCGATAAAGTTCTTGAGCGGTTTGGCATGAAAGGATAAAAAGGTATAGATACCCCTGTTTCTAAGGGTGATAAATCGAGCCTTAGACAGTGCCCACAGACTGAATCGGAAATTCAAGAAATGAGGAAGATTCCTTATGTTTCGGATATAGGGAGTCTAATGTATGCACAGGTTTGCACACGACCTGATTTGACATACATTGTTGGCGTTTTGGAAAGATACTTAAGTAACCTCGGGGTTGATCATTGGAAAGCAGCCAAACGGGTGATGCGATATCTTCAGATTCAGATAGGTGTCTCGATAGTCTTCGATCCACTTCAGGTTATATATTTCTCCTTATTCGTGGGGCTATTTCTTGGCGTAGTGCTAAGCAAAAGTTTATGGCATCATCCACAATGGAGGTAGAATATGCAACATGTTATGAGGCATCCAATCAGGTTTTATGGTTGCAGAATCTTGTCACTAGGTTGCACATTATGCTTGGTGGGGCTAGGCCCCTAAAGTTTTTTGTGACAATCGTTTTGCAGTATTATACTCGAACAATTACAAGAGTACTTCGAAGTCAAAGCACATCGAAATTGAGTATCTTGTTGTTTGTGAAAGGATACCGAGTGGGGTAATCTCGATAGAGCATATAGGTACAAACTCCATCATTGTGGATCCGCTGATTAAGGGTATTATTCCTAAAGTCTTTTGGGAGCATATTGCTCATATGGGTATTGTCCTTTGTGACAATATTACGGTTTAGTGGGAGTATTGTATCTATTCGAGTTTTCTCTTGGATTATGATGATGTATGCTTATTAGATTTCACTTTTATGTTCCGAAACTATTGAGTTTTAAGCTTAAGGTATTCACTCTGTATCATTCGGTTTAAGTTGATCTCGATAAGGTAGGACCAGTTGGAGATAGACACGTATCGATCACTTCACGTGTAATCTTCATGCTATGCATCCACATTCAGATTTATATATGTCATTCTTCTGTATTAAGTTAGTAATCAAATGTGGGTCTAACTGCGTTGATATTGTGGTTAAATCTCTTTGGTTCTACGTTGGTATGGTTGCTGGACGAGATTGGTGTCAATACCGGTTTGATGACAACAATTGATGAGCTCTCTTAAGGTTATTCCATGGTTTGATGGTCACATATATGGTCCAAGTGGGAGATTATAAAATTGTTGGGTTTAATCTTATATTTGTGGACCTATATTAGTGAATATTTTGGAATAAGTGTTGTCATTCAATTTAGTCGTAATTAAATGTGATCGGATTAAAGTTTAATTGATTGGACTTTGGTATTGAATGGAATGAGGAGGATTATATGCATAGAGACCTTTGGTAGTATCGTTTATATTTCATGATGGACGAAATTAAACGATACGATTGAGAACCGAAATTAACCGATTATTTGTCGGTTTATGGTCCCTGGTTCACGTGCCTATTTAAATGAGATTCATTTGGTTTCTGAAGGGAATTCATTATTATCACTTACGGTTTTACAGAAAATTTCAGAGAATCTCAGTTTTCTTGATGCATCCCATCGGTATCAAGTTTTTCGGTTATTGCACGTAGAATCAGAAGATCTATTCCGCTGCATATCGTATACCATAATCCAGGTATTTATATCGATCTTTTGTTTTAGAGTTTTCTCAAATCTTGATATAATTCACAATAGAGTTTCGGAGTTTCAGAATCCAAATCTAGTGAAATCGGATTCCTTCATCTCCATCTTCCGTCGCTTGCTTCCGTCATGCTCCCCCGCCCGGTTCTGTCATTCTCGGCGGTGCACATAAATAATAAATTCTCTAATAAGTGAGTTTGACGAGTGAGCGAACAGAAAAACAAAGAGAGAAAACTGAAAAAAAAAATCATCAGACGACAGAGAATAATGGATAAATTTATCGGTGGCCAAATCCAACGGCGGACAATGCATAACATTGCAAAGAAATGAACGACATCAATGATAACATGTCTAACACGTGCAGAGAATATGATTGAAAGGTAAAAAACCTTGCACACGTTTCAAATAAAAAATATCCAACAGTAGACAAAAAAACCACATATCCAAAATAGTGATCAATGTCCAATAATAACATAGAGAGTTGCAAAGAGAATAGATATTGCTTGAATAGAGTTTACGTACAACACACATATATATATATAGATTTTGGTATAGTAACCCTAATTGTAGGTTAAATTACATATTTGTACATATACCCTTAATATGCCCCCTCAAGATGGATCATCTGTGATGAGTCCAATCTTGATACAAAAGGAACTAAAAGTTGCCTTGGGAAGTGTCTTGGTAAGAAGATCCGCGAGCTGATCAGCCGAAACCACATGGGATATTCGTAAGAGGCCACTTTGCACTTGAGTCCGAACGAAGTGATAATCAAGAGCAATATGCTTCATCCTCGAGTGAAAAACCGGATTGGCAGATAAGTAAGTTGCGTCAATGTTGTCACAATAGATGACCGGTGCAACAGAAAAGGTGATGCCGAGTTCAGTGAGGAGATTAGAAACCCAACGAACCTCAGTTGAAGTTGGAACGATGGACCTGTACTCATCTTCGGTAGAGGAACGAGGAAGGAGTCCCTTTTGTTTCTTGGATGACCAAGAAATAGGATGACGCCCAAGGTAAACAATGTATACACCGGTGGATGAGAGGTCATCACGATCACCTCCCCAATCAGCACTACTGAATGCATGTAAAGATATCGGATTGTCAGCGGAGAAATAAATCCCATTGCTCTGTGTTCCAACTAGATACCGAAGAACCCTCTTGATGGCTTGCCAATGATCGGATGTTGGAGCATGCATAAACTGAGAGAGTTTTTTTACGACAAAGCTGATGTCCGGTCGAGTGAGTGATAAATATTGAAGACTGCCAACTATCATACGATACTCAGACAGATCAGAAAGAGGTTCACCGGCATTCAGGGTAACATGTGTTGTAGATGCCATAGGA
The DNA here is from genome assembly GCA_036759665.1 of Gynandropsis gynandra. NCBI lineage: Eukaryota > Viridiplantae > Streptophyta > Magnoliopsida > Brassicales > Cleomaceae > Gynandropsis > Gynandropsis gynandra. Next base: position 26,165,324 of record CM071865.1, read on the forward strand.
GTAGAGACGGGCTTTGAGGTAGCCATATCTGTTCGATGCAAGAGATCATTGATGTACTTCCTTTGGGTTAGCAAGAGTCCTTTAGTGGTTTCAGTTGCTTCAATGCCAAGAAAGAAGTTGAGGTTGCCAAGATCTTTGAGTGAAAACCTCGCAGCCAAGGAACTGATGAAATCACGAACATGGCTAGTGGAACTTCCCGTGACAATAAGATCATCAACATATATGAGCACAAGTAGTCGTATATCACACGAGTGAAGGGTAAAGAGAGACTCATCTGATAATGAGTTGACAAAGCCTTGTGACACAAGGTATTGTCGAAGTTGGGAGTACCATGCTCTGGGAGTTTGCTTGAGACCATAGATGGCTTTGTTGAGCTTGCAGACTAGAGTGGGATTGTCACGATCAACGAAGCCAAGAGGTTGAGCAATTAAGACTTCATCATACAAATCTCCTTGGAGGAAGGCATTATTGATGCCGAGTTGTTGCAGAGGCCAACCATTAGACACTGCCAGGCTCAAAACAATCCGAATGGTCACTACAAAAAAAAAACTCGGTGTTTCCAACGGACAGGCCAACGGATCCGTCCGTTGGAAACAATTAGCAACGGATTATAACGGATTTGTTGATATTTTCAACGGACCAAAGTTCGTTGCAATCCGTTACAAATGCAATCCGTTACAAATTTCAATGGATTTGTAACGGATTATTTCCGCTGCTAGATCCGTTGAAATCTGTCGCTATTATTAACGGATTGTAACGACTTTTATCCGTTGGCAAATTCCGTTGGAAGACCCGTTAGAAGCCGGGGAAAAAATTGCAACGTGCGTCCATTGGCATTTGCAACAGATGCCCGTTAAATTTGGCAACGGATGCCCGTTGAAATTGTTAACTTCTTGATTCACCGTTTTAATAAATTCACGTGAACCTCCAACGGACATCCGTGGCAATTTCCAACGGATGTCCGTTGGAATGTTCACTATTTAGATCATACCAAAGAGTGCATCAAACCATCAATAAAAAAATATTTTACAGCAAAATGTCGTCTTCTTCAAATCAAAATATATATAGATCGAGAGAGTGGATGTATAGAAGAAAAGATCCTATAACCGAAGAGATTACGCAAGAATTCTTGCACGGATTGGAGCAATTCATGAGTTTTGCATCGATGCAGCCTTTGTGTAAAAAACGCGGGACAATGTTATGTCCATGCAAAAGATGCAAAAACATGAAGTATCGAAGTCAAGAAACTGTTTGCAAACATCTTTATAAGGTGGGTTTCGTTGAAAATTATGAAATTTTGTTTTTTCACGGTGAAAATTGCGGTGTTAGCGATATTGTGCAAGATGCACAAGTAGAACGAAATGAAGAAGTTATTTATGAAGCACCAACGACTAATCCATATGTGGAAATGGTGTCAGATGCTTTTCCTAGAGCTGTTAATGAACAAACGCAAGAAGAGATACCGAACATTGATGCACGTCGATTCTTCAACCTATTGGATTCGGCGAAACAGCCTATATATTAAGGTTGTCATGAAGGTCAGTCTCGTTTATCTTTATCTTCAAGATTGATGAGTATTAAAACAGACTACAATGTGGTTGAAAATTGCATGGATTCATTTTGCAAAACAATGCGGAAATATTTACCGGAAAATAATCAAGCTCCTGACACATACTACGAAACAAAGAATGTGTTAATAGATTTGGGAATGCCACAAGAAAAAATTGATGTTTGTAGAAACAATTGCATGTTGTTTTGGGAAAATGATAAAGACTTGTTGGAATGCAAGTTTTGCGGTGCAAGCAGATTCTGGCCTGAAAAACCATCTTCACGTAAATATGTACCATACAAGAAAATGTTCTATATGTCTGTAACAAACAGGTTGAGAAGGTTATATGAATAAAAAAATCGTTGCGGCAATGAGATGGCACGCAGAACACTTAACGGTCGAAGGTATAATACAACATCCATCGTATGGTAAGACTTGGAAATATTTCAATGAAATATTTCCCGAGTTCGCGTATGAAACGAGAAATATTTTATCTTTGCTTGTGCACAGATGGTTTTAGTCCCTATGGACAATCTGGAAGTAAATATTCTCTGTGGCCGGTGATTTTGTCTCCGTATAATTTGCCTCCTGAGATGTGTTTGAAAAGAGAGGTAATGTTTCTGACGTTGTTGATTCCAGGACCAGAACATCCGAAGAAAAGTTTCGATGTATTTTTGCAGCCCTTAATTCATTAGATAAGACAATTGTGGAACGAAGGAATCATTGCTTATGACGTCGGTACTAAGCAAAATTTCACATTGAAAGCGGTCTTGTTGTGGACAATTGGCGATTTTTCTGCCTGTGGAATGTTATCTGGATGGAGCACGCACGGAAGATTGGTATGTCCATATTGTATGGAGGATACAGATTCATTTTGACTAGTACATGGTAAGAAACCATGTTGGTTTGATTGTCATAGAAGATTTCTTTCTCGTGGCCATGCTTTCCGGAAAGATAAAAAAACATTTTCTAAAGAACGTGGTACAAAAAGAAAAGGCACCGTGCATTCAAAACGGAATGCAAATCCTTTACGAAAGATTGAACAAAATGGATGATTTACAAAAATCGGTTGAATACGGTGGGGATCGTGGGCATCGTAAACCAAAAGGTCAAGTGAATGGAATAACTGGTATAAACGTTCCACACCTACGAACACGGAAAACATAGAAGCACATACAACTATGGAGTTTGCGTTAATAGTGATATAGAGGGTGATAACTTCTACAACATTTTGCACCAAATCATACAAGTGGAATATCCCGATCTCGTTGGATTGAAGGTGATGCTTTTTAAATGTCAGTGGTTCGACCCCACCGTTGGATATGGAATACAAAAAACCTGTTGGGGAGTAATTGTCGTCAATCCGACACGAGAATATGGTAAGTATGTTACGTGCAATATCCAACAACATTGAAACGTCGAAGAGAGGAATGGTGGGCCGTAGTAAAGATCAAGCCACGAGGGATCATAAGCTCTGATGATAAAGAAGATCCGTTGCAACCCGATCATCCGCATCTGATTCGTTTAATTAATACAGATCGCGAAGAGATTCTCGCGAGAAATGGCATAGACGGAGAACTCATACGCGATTATGAAGACGTTGAACCGAAAGATGCTGAAGATGAAAACGGTGATGAATTCAATAAACAATCCAAGGAAGACTCGCCCATCGATGAATCTACTGAAAAAGAAATGTAAATACAATAATGTGTATTATGTGTAATAAATATAGATGATGTGTAATGTAAATGACATGTAACGTTCATGATGTGTAGTAATGTATATGATGTGTAATTGAACAATCGAAATGTTAATACAATCGAACAGTTTATATAAATGATATTTGATGTATTACAAATTAGAATTATCTAATACCAACGGGAATCTATTGAAAATATTAACGCATGCCCGTTGAAACACGAAATCGCCCCCGACACTTAGAAAAAATTTCTAAGTTTTCCACATTTCGAGATCGATGGTTCGGGTCTAAATGGTGGGTTTGAGGTGCTATTCTACGTTCTAAGGGTTAGAGTTGAGGCGTAATTTCGAAAAAAAATAAAAAGAGAAAAATGTTCTTCAATGACGCACCTCTTCACTCCGCTAAGGTTACAAGACCTTATGAGTGTGCCATAGGCAGTCTGGGTCTAAGTAGAAAGCCATCCCTCTTCGACTTCGACGTCCTAGGAACCAAGTGTGGATCTAAGTAAGAAAGAAAAAAGAAAAGAGATAAAGAACGAGAAAATGGGTTTAATGATATCTCAAGCTTAGGGGAATTGGTATGGAGATCGCTTGGACGTTGTCTAGGGATATGAAATAGACTTAGGTCATTGGTAGGATTGCATGGCTCGCGACTTTCGGTTGATAGAAGTCTGCACTAGGTGCGCTTAGACTTGTGTTCATGTGACGCGTTGTTTGCATGATGGTTAATCCTTCGAAGTTTTCGTGCTAGTGTCCATTGTTGTTTAGCTTTTCTTGTACTCGACTATAGATTTGCTCGAGGACGAGCAAAGGTTAAGTCTGGGGGAGTTTGAAAACATGTTATCCGTCGTAGTATTTACATCATTCTTAGGTTTAGTTTTGATTAGATTTCTTGGACTATAGCGATTATTTGAGTTTATGCGAGGATTTTATCTTTATTTCGTGTTTTGCATAGGAAACGAAGACTTGAAGCAAACACGAAAGATTACGGCAAATCCATCCCGAAAATGTGACAAAGTGAGCAGAGACGATATGTGTACGGCCATGGAAGCAAACGGATCACCCGAGCATCGAGCGAAAGGAGCGGAAATATCAAATGATATTGTACACGCTCGGGCATGGAGCAAGCCCGACATCCGGTTGAAATATCTAACGGACACCCTTTACAAATATTCCAACTGACATCCGTTTGAAACTTAGCGATCGAAACTATTCTAACGGGCGTCCGTTGGCAAATTATAACGGATGACCGTTAGAATTTTGCAATGGGCATCCGTTGCAATTTCCAACGGATGTCCGTTAGGAAGTGTAATGATGCCTACCGTAGTCTGCAGAATTTTCAACGGGCACCCATTGGAAATTTCAACGGATGCCCGTTGCGAAGGGAGACGGGCCACCATTTAGCCGTCCGTTGCCTCGGGAACACGCATTCCTAACGGGCATCCGTTTTGAATTCCAACGGATGCCCGTTGGGAATGCAGAACATCACGTCAATTACTGCATCCGTTCAGATGACGTATTTTCCAACGGGGAAACTTTTATATATATAAACCCATTGAACAGTTCCATTTTCAACACAAATCACAATCTCAAAATCATCTCAAACTTCACATTTCACCCACAAACACTTTTACAATCCGTAGAAAAAAATGAGAGCTAGACGGTTTATAGGATCGGGGGGTTTGTTGGCTGGTTTCGCGGGAGCTCCTCCCCCGCCTCCACCACCGCCATATCGTCCTCCTTCACCAATATCAGAACCGCTAATATTTGATGAAGAGGATGATATGGTAGATATTGATTCCCTGATCGATGATTTTGATGGGCGTCCAACCCTTCCGATTATCGATCACGAACATCCTGCTCGGACGTTATGGTAAAAAATTATTATTTTTATTTGTATTATTATATGTTATAAATATTATCTAACTTTGTATGTTGATTTGCAGGTTTGATGTGGATGATGTACTCAAACACACAAACAACATCATTAACTTCATAACTTATTTTCTAGCGCTGAAACAGATGGCGGCGAAAGGATACATTGCGCATCTACACAGCATGGATGCACGACATGCAGGCTCGGATGCGCCTGATGATGAACAACGCGAAACGCAACTACTACGCCAACAATCGCAAACCGAGATGGGCAACGGATGCGGTCTTCAATCAAATGATTCAGCATTGGAAGTCTGGAGAATTCAAGGCCAACAGCGACAAGGCCAAAAAATGTTGCTACGGCGAGAAGGTTCCCGGAGATGGTCTGCATCGCCATACTTCGGGATCAAAATCCTTCCTGAAACGAAAACACGAATTGATAAATTTTTTTATTTAAATTCTTTGTTTATTTATGTAACTAAATTCATTTTATATGACAGATGCAACGCATAGGAAGAGAACCAACTCTTCTTGAGCTAGTATTGGAAACCCACGCCAAGAAGAAGCCGGTCGTCGGGGAAGATGTCGACGAACCCGAACTCGTCGATCCTCGAGTGGAGCGAACCATGAGAGCTGTGACGGAGAAAATCACACAGCAATCACAAGCTTGCAGTTCAACCCCCGACGAACACAGTTCTTTACAAAAGGAAAAAGTTTATTTAGAGGTAAAAGTTTATTATTTTATCTTTCGATTATTAATAAAATAATTTGTAAAAATCTAACGCTAATTTTGTTTGTCTTGTAGTCGGTGAGACCGTATAAGGGCGTCTATACGGTCTCGGGGCGCTTCAAAAGTATATCGTCGAGGACGCCACGACGGTACATCCCTCAGTCCAAGAGAGTTTCACGCAACAACGGTGGATCGAGGAGCTCGAATCACTACTTCGAGAAACTCGAGCCAAAGTTCATCACTTAGAGAGCGTCATCGAGTTGATGTCTAGCCAAGGGAGGGGGATCAACGCCACAGTAAGAACCGGGTCCCGATTCAGATGTAACGCCATCTAGAGGTGGTGGCGATCAGAGAGACGATATCAACCCAGCCGATCTAAATGAAATGTAATAGGATAGGAGTAGTTTTAGTTTTAATGTTTTTTGTAAACAATTTAATATTTTGATAAAAAACGTTTCATTTTCAAAAATATTATTATTTTAAAAAAAATTATTTTGTTTTATTTTTTTAACAAATTTTCCAACAGATGCCCGTTGGAATTTCTAACGGGCATCCGTTGGACGCTATTTCCCGCCAAATGGTAACGGACGTCCGTTTTCCTTTCCGACCAATTAGCACTGGACGTCCGTTGCTCTGTCCCGCCAGTTTCCAACGGATGCCCGTTGGAAAGTTCAATTCCTGCTCATTTTTCCCGCCTGGATGGCAACGAACGTCCGTTAAAATGTTGTAACGGACGTTCGTTGCCATTTTCCAACGGCCGTCCGTTTCCATTTTCCAACGGTCGTCCGTTATAAGCTTTCAACGGGCATCCGTTACAAATTCCTTCAACGGGCATCCGTTACAACTTTTCAACGAAATTTTCCGTCGGAAGTTTCGTTGATATTATCTGTTGCAACTCCGTTGCAAATTGCAACGGATCCGGATTTTCAACGAACGTTTCCCAACGGGCAAGAATTCGTTGTCGTCCGTTGGAAAGAGCCTTTTCCAACGGATTTTAGGGGTTTTCCAACGGATTTTTCCGTTGGAAAATGCCTTTTTTGTAGTGGGTGGTGGCTTTGACAACTGTGGTGAAGGTTCGTCAAGTGTGGGCGATGGAGAGGAAGGCTCAGCCGAAGATGGTGCTTGGAGTGGCGAAGAGACCTGAGGAATACGAGTGATTGTGGGAAAAGTAGGAGAGGGACGTCAATGGTGCTTGGGATATCAGAGGACACAGGTGAAGCGGATGGAAAGTAACGAGTAGGATCAGAAAATGGTAGGTTGTCTTCATGAAACTGGACATGACGCGAGACAAAAATGCGATTTTTGAGTGGATCAAGACAAAGGTACGCACTTTGGGATGAATATAGCCAAGAAAGACACATGGCAAAGAGCGAGGTTTGAGTTTGTGATCGGTGTAAGGACGAAGCCACGGGTAGCAAAGGCATCCAAAGACTTTGAACTTCTTGTAATTTGGTTCATTTCCAAAAAGAGTTCCATAGGGCGAGGAGTGAGATAGGATCGGAGTTGGCATTCGGTTAATGAGATAGACAACGGTGGTAAAGGCAAATGACCAATAGGAAAGGGGTAAGGACGCGTGGGTAACAACAGAAAGTCCAGTTTCAAAAATGTGCCTATGACAGTGTTCAGAGATGCCATTGTGCTCGGGGGTATGTGGTGGTGTGGTGAGATGGGAAATGCCATGAGAGGCAAGGAACGAGGCAAGAGCAATATACTCTCCCATGTTGTCACTGTATAGGGTCCGAATCTTTGAACGGAATTGCATTTCTGCAAGTTCCTTGAAACGGGTGAATGTGGAGTGAACTTGATATTTGTGTTTCAAAGGATAAATCCATGTGTAACGTGTAAAATGATCAACAAATAAAACATAGTATTTGAAACCATCGGTGGAGAGAAACGGTGAGGTCCAAACATCAGAAAATATGATATCAAGTGGATGAGAAGATGTAATGGTAGAATTATGAAAAGGAAGCTTATGGCTTTTATTAGTAGAACAAGTGTTGCATAACAATGATGAATGAGATTGAGACAATGGCAAATCAAACTTTGAAACTATTTGTTTAAGAATCGAACATGTAGGATGACCTAGACGGGAATGCCACTCGGACAAAGTTGTTTTGGACGTGGAAAGGGCTGAAACTGCCGAAACGGAAGGGGAAATGTGTGGCCACTCGTAAACACCATCTTTAGCTGCGCCTTTCAGAATTGTTCCCCCCGTGTTTAGATCCTTCACCTGAAATCCATGAACAAAGAATTCAACTGAGACAACATTAGACTGACATAGCTTATGAATGGAGATCAGGTTTCTCTTGAATTTCGGCACACAAAGCACATCATGAAGCAATAAATTTCGAGTTGAAGAGGGCATAAAGAGAGAACCAGTGTGTGAGATGGAGTGTTTGGAGCCATCACCAATTACTACAGTTTCACCGCCAACGTATGGATTGTGAATAGAGAGATTCTGAAAGTCGGAGGTGATGTGGTGCGAAGCTCCACTATCGAGTAGCCATTTTTCGGAATCATATGTAGAGATCATGGCATTGTGAGCTCTCGGCTGGCCATGGCAGGGAGAGTGTTGCTACTGTTGATTTGAGTAAGATTGATTGTTGCCAGAGTTGGAGACCGATATAAGATGGAATTGTGGACACCGTTTTGCGCTGTGTCCGAAGGTTCCACAGGCTTGACATTTCCCTTGATAGCCTTTGGTTGAGTTGTTCCTGTTCCATGCTTGATTTCCACGGCCACGAGAAGAGTTGTAGCGGCTGTTGACGTTAAACGATGAGACCGGTATGGGGGAGATCGTAGGAGTAGAGGCAAGTATCTTGGCCTCGTGGTTTAGCAGTCTTTCGTGAAGTTCTTTAACCGGAATCAGTGAGTCACGTGCATTGACAGCATCGATGATGGGCTTATAGTCTTCGGGAAGGCCATCGAGAATGTACTCAATCAAATCTTAGGGTTCCACAGGTTTGCCGAGTAATGCCAGTTCATCCGACTTTGTAGTGATTGATCGTATATAATCATCCACAGTTTGCGTACCTTTGGAGCAACGTTTAAGTTGATCCTTGAGTTGACGGACAAGTCCACGAGATGCTTTGCCATATGTATTGGCAAGGAGCTGCCATCCTTCACGGATGGAAGATGTGCGAGCGATCATGGGTTGTAGAGGAACTATGAGAGAGCCAAGCAAGGCCGAGGCCAAGAGTCTATCTTGTTGTTTAAAGGGCTTGAACACTACAAGGAATCCCATCGCTGGTTATTGTTGGCGAGGGAATTGCCGAGTTGTCTTGAATGAAGACTCAAGACCATGGCCTTCGAGAAGTGCTGAAACTTGGATGCTCCAAGTAAGGTAGTTTGAAGGCGTGAGTTTGGTGATATTGCTCATGTTGATGGTGAGCAAGGCACGTTGGGGATCATCTGGGTTGAACACAAACGTGTGTTCTGAAGCGGAGGTTTAGGTGGTGGTGTCTTTGCCGCCGGACATGGTAACCAGAAAGAGGGAAGGTTTAGACGGCTAGGGTTTGTATGGCTAGTGTTAGGGATCAATGCTCTGATACCATATAGAGAGTTGCAAAGAGAATAGATTGTATTGCTTGAATAGATTTTACATACAACACACACATATATATATATATATATATATATATAGGCTTTGGTATAGTAACCCTAATTGTATGTTAAATTATATATTTGTACATATAGCCTCAATAAATAATACATGTCATTCCAAGTATAGAGCTTTGGTAAAAGAGATTAATTGTGTTCTTATTACTTAAGCTCATGTACAACATATATATACACTTTGACATAGCAAGCCCTAATTATATGTAAAATTATATATTTGTACATACACCCTTTATATGCTCCCTCAAGATGGATCATCTGTGATGAGTCCAATCCTGATACACAACGAAAGAAAGGTTGTCTTCGGAAGTGGCTTTGTAAGAAGATCCACGAGCTGGTCAGCTGAAGCCACATGAGATATTCGTAAGAGGCCGCTTTGCACTAAAGTCCGAACGAAGTGATAATCTAGAGCAATATGCTTCATCTTCGAGTGAAAAACCGGGTTGGAAGACAAGTAAGTTGCTTCAATGTTGTCACAATAGATGACTGGTGCAGCGGAAAAGGTAAGTCCGAGTTCAGAGAGGAGATTAGAAGCCCACCCAACCTCAGTCGAAGTTGCAGCGACGGATCGGTACTCAGCTCAGGAAGTCCCTTTTGTTTCTTTGACGACCAAGAAATAGGGTGACGTCCAAGGTAAACAATATATGCACTCGTGGAAGAGAGTTCATCACGATCACCTCCTCAATAAACATCAGGAATGCATGTAGAGATATTGTATTGTCAGCAGAGAAATAAATCCCATTGCTCTGTGTCCCAACTAGATAACGAATGACCCTCTTGGCGGTTTGCCAATGATCGGGTGTTAGAGCATGCATAAATTGAGAGAGTTTGTTGACGACAAAGCTGATGTTGGGTCGAGTGAGAGAAAAATATTGAAGACTACCGACTATCATGCGATACTCAGACGGATCACAGAGGGGTTCACCGATAGTCAGGGTAAGCCGCGTTGTGGATGCCATAGGAGTAGAGACGAGTTTTGAGGTAGCCATATTCGTTTGATGCAAAAGATCATTGATGTACTTTCATTGAGTTAACAAGAGTCCTTTTGTGTATTCTTATAATCTTTTCATCATAGATATAGTTAATGGAAATCTCATTATTCTCTGTATTCTCATAATTATTTTTATGATTTTCATTCTAAAGATCTTCTTCCTCGTTTGTTTCTTTTTTTTATGGTCTCTATGATTTGAAAATCAACATCATTATCAAACTTCTTTCTCTTTTGAAGACCTTTATCTTTAGAACCAAGTGATCGTCCACACTTTTTTAAACGTGTTGTAGTCTTATTTGAAATTATTTCACTCATATGACCTTTTGGTATTTCTATATGAGCAGGTGCATTTGCAGACAATATATATGATTTTATAACCTCGTGTTGTATCATTAAACCTATCTGGTAGTTGATTTATAATATTTTGCAAATGTATGATCTTTTATATTTCCAGATTGCATTACTTTGTAGGATGATCAAGATATAAAAGTGAATTTGTTTTTCATGTTAAATATTGTGAGGCTTGTTTTATTCATCCTCCTAACATTGAGAATTCATTCTCGCTAAAATGATAAGCTATGAACATATCACTCGTTTGTGGTTCAAGATATCTACTGATAGATGGTGAATTATATCCAACATAAATTCTCAGTCTTTGTTATGGATCCATTTTTGTCCATTGCGGAGGAGCAATCGAAATATATACTACACAACTAAATACTCAAATATGAGATATATTTGGTTCCTAACTATTTTCTAATTGCAATGGAAAATATTTATGGTAAGAATTTGGTCTATTTAAATTAGTATTGCGGCATGTAAAATTACATGTCCCTAAGTAGAAACTATGAGTTTTGTTTTCATTTGTAATGGTCGAGTGATGAGTTGGAGACGTTTAATCAATGACTCAACCATACCATTTTATGTATAAACATGTGGTAAGGGATATCCAATCTCAATGTCAATCGATGTACAATAATCATTGAAAACTTGAGAAGTAAATTCACCAGTGTTATCAAGCCTCATTTTTTGTAACAGAGTAATCGGAAAATTAATATTGCATATTGATAATAGACAAACGCGTTACCATCTTCTTAAAGCATCGTTCATTATTATAAAGTATCGAAATGGTTCACTTTATGGATGAGTAGGCAATACAATATGTTACATAATTATACATGAGCATATATATATATGCATGTAGTATATTATATGATATATATGTGCATTATATATGATATACATAATATCATATTATAAATATATCTTATGTATGATATATATATATATATATAATGAAATAAGAGAGAAAATTTACCTAATATTTGAATATGAGATAATGGAGAGAGAATATGAGAGAATGAGAAGATTTTTGAATTTTATAAGTTATGTGTTGAATTGAATGGTTAAATCGACTATTTATAAGAAAATAAATATGAGGATCATAAATCAAATAGGAATCTTCAAATAAAAAGTTTATTCACAATTTATATAATTATAATATGAAACTATTTTATTTTGTTATCTAAAGGTTTTTTAGTGGAAGCATTTACATTTATAATGAATGATAAGAATAATGCGAGTTAGGTAACATATCAGGTATTGTTAATTCAAATTCTTTTTCCTCTATAGCATTTAGGTAAATATGTCTAAATTTATTTAATTTATATTATTTACAAATTATCACAAATATCTAAAAAATTTAGCCCCACCCTACCTCATAGACGTAATATCAGATATACCCCATATTGCTATATGACTTCACACGAGCCCTTAAAAATTTAATTGAAAAAATTAGAAAAAAAATACAATTTTGTCCTTATTTTTGTTTGAAAAAAACACATACGTTTTGAAATTTTTCAAGTTGCGTCCAATTTCAAAGTTAAGAAATACAAGTAGCGAGAAGCGATTTAAAAGTTGAGAGCGATTTTCGAGCGACTCCGAGCGATTTCCGAGCAACTTCGAGCGTTTTCGACCGATTTCGAACGATTCCGAGTGATTTCGAGCTTTTCTGGCTGATTTTTAACGTTTTTCGAGCGATTTCGAGTGATTCCGAGCGATTTTAGCGATTTCAACCTATTTCGAACGATTTTCGACCGATTTCGGGCACATGGTTGCACAAAGGTCGCATGGTCGGACAATTTTGGGCATAGGGTCGCATTGACGGGCATAGGGTTACATAAGGATCGCATGGTCGGACAATTTGAAACTTTTATTTATTTATAAAAATATTTTTGAAGTTATTTTTTTAGGAAAAAGTAGACGTGAAGTCAAAATAGCATTTGAATCTTATTTTTTATTTTTTTAAATTGCCCTCACCTGATATAAAATATAATAGTTAAAAATAATGGCAGTGATAAAAAAATTAATAGAGAGAAAACACACTGAATTTAAATAATGGATAAAGTGAGAGATTTGGTTGAATAGCTTTCACAATGTACAATCTCATACAGAAGAAGAAAGTGTACGTATATATATGCGGATGTACAAGGATGAGCAATAATAGAGGCTTCTTCCATTCATGCATCCTTACACGAACGAACCATGGCCCTGCCGCTACACAGATTCCCTTATCCGACCTGTCGTGGGAAAAACAAAGGATTCAGAGATTGGTCTTTGAAATTATCATATCCATCTCACTCTCTTCCTATCAATCCAAAGAAACATCTTACGATGGGTTTTATTTATTTATCGACTCCAACATCGAGGCCTTTTGAGCTGATCATCACATTCGAATCGATTTGCTTATCAAACTTCTTCTTTCGTCTTGCTTCGAATTCTTGGTATCCTTCCATCTACATAATGCAATGTTTCCAGAAGAAATTATCATTTCCATATCATACTACACCCCACTGTTAGTGTGAAATCAACTCACCAGCTCAAATTGATCCATGGAAATGGGATTGTAATGCAATGATATATTTTGTAGACTTGTACAGTGTTTCAGCAACCCCTCTGGTATCTGCCAACCAAATGTTACAAACTCAGCATATGCCAATTATGGGAATCTAATAAAATCTGATGTTCATCCCAACACCAGAAGGATCAACAACATATCATGTAAATCATCATCATTCAGTCACTATGAGAGTTTGGGATCTGAATGTGGTAGGGTAGTACCTGGTTCACTTGATTATTGTCCAGGCAAAGAGACTTCAAGTGTACAAGATTGCACAGTGACGCTGGAAGATCTTCGATAATGTTATCTGCAAAACTATCCAGAATCTGGAATTAGCTTGGAAAATAAGTCGTATAATAACAATCACATAAGTAAGACGAAAACGAATGTATAAACATGATGAAGAATATATCCTTAAAGTGAAGATACTCGCAAGTTGTAAAAGCCCATTTTGCTGTTTCAAATTGATCTCTACAATCCATGCTTCGTCGTTATACACTCAACTACGCAGATCTTCCTCTTAATTCACTGAAGATCTTTGTTGGTTAATTTTAAATAATTCAATAACATTATGATTCTTGAAGCAATATAGTTTCTGAGGATATCGATGTTCTGAATCACCATTGTCAAATAAAAAGCTGTTAAGAAAATCTTTGGCCTTCTGACAGTATCTAACAATCTCCATTTCGGAAACAAGAAACAGAACCTAAATGAAAAACCTGAAACATACCATTTGCCTGTAATTCTTCTAAAGAAGCGCAGCTCCCAACTGATTCTGGGAGGCATTTCAATCTATTATTTGAGACATTCAAAAGCACAAGCTGCATATTCAAGTAAGCAAATTAGACATTAGTAGAGACAGAGAATGCCGATGCTTTTCTTTTAGTTATGATTCAAGAAATAGAGTTACTTACATTGCGCAGACTTCCAATGGTATCAGGTAAGTATATGAGCACATTTCTTGAGATTGATAATTGTTCAAGCCTTACCAACTGACCCACTGAGGAAACAAATGCATTATTTCAGCAAACAGCAAACAAGATTCCATAAGCGGTGAAAGGAACTATATCCACGTTCTGCATATATTACACACAAAAAAAGTAAAAAGGTGAAATCTGCTTATTAGGAAGAAACTTGCATTCGTCAGGCAAACAACTGATGCGATTTCCATCTAGCATCAAAATTTTGAGAAACTGAAGTTTCCCAAGATTCCCTGGAAGTCGCTCAATTAGATTATCAGCTACTACCTGTGAAAAATAAACAGTTGAGAGAGAACTTCAATCAGAATCAGTATCAGTTTCAAGATCTGAACCCAAAGAAAAACCAGGACAACAATGTGGACGTCAAGAGGATGAACTACCCAAAATCCTCAAACGGGTATGCACCAAAAAGCACGCCATAGAATAAGAATATCTTTACCACCCTATCCCAACATAACTTAAGGAATTGCAAGCATAGTTCGGCGAAAACACCAAGAAAAAGATAAAGGCGTGAGCTTTAGAAAAGAAGCAACTTCTTACCAAACGCTGCATATTCAATAATTTGCTGATTTCTCCAGGAATGTCAGCTGCATAAAGGTAAATACAAATTTCCTCTGTTAAACATATAAGATTTAAAAATTCAAAACAGAGAAAGAGCATAAAACCATACTGATCTTGTTGTGTGTTAGATCGAGAGTTCGCACTGCTCTCTCCATTTCGATCACTTCATCAGGAAATGTCTGCTCCAAAAAAAAAAAAAAAGAAGAAACCCACGACTGAATCTATCAATTGCTTCTGAAATACCCGATTCTATCGTTTAAAAAGATGAGAGACGTTGCCCAACCAAACCTCCTTGTACACAAAACAAAACCCTAAAACATATACGTATGCTGCCTCTGAGAAATGCGTGGATTTGTGTCACATACGTCTCTTTGACCCAATACACGATCACGCGCAAATCAGGATTCCGATAAGAGACCAAACACCAAACATCTACGCACGTATACGCATCCACGGATACACAGAGATTTCTGATACAAACTGTCGATTGCACAAATGCTTCGATACTCATTCTGCTAATCGATGACGGAAAAAGGAGAAGAACAACCGATTACCTTCAATTTCGAGTCGCGGAGGGCGACTATTCCGGTGGATCGCCACCGCGAGACCCGACTAGTCTTAGAACCCCCCGACGCCTTGCTCTGGTAACACCCCATTTCCTCGCGCTTCCCTTCTCCCGATTCAACACAGATCGTATAAGAAGACGATTGGACGATCAGAAAACAAAAATCTACGGAATTTCTGAAATAATCCCGCGGAATTGGAGATTGCAGTGAAAGAAATCGATATCGAATCAAAAGACTTTGAGGTTTAGGTGAGGGCCAAAGGACCCGCGGTTTGATTTACTTCAATTAATTAAAAAGAACTCCGACAAATATATTAATATCGAACTTATGAAAAGGTCAAAACGGCAAAGTAAAGATAATAAAAAGTTCTTTTTTATGAGATTTGTGTCCAAATGCTTTCAAGTTTGACATAACCATGAAAGAAGATTTTTTTTATAAATAAATTTTATTATCGTAAACCCAATTTCATCATTATGAAAAATCTATGAAATTCAATATTTTTATCACGATTATTTTAACTACATACCAATAAGTTCGTGTAAACGGATAATAATGAATCAAATCCAATAAATTTGGAATTTAGATTGGATTGAAATGATGTGTGTTATATAGTATAATTCTTACCTCTATGATGATACATTATTATTGGTGTAATGTTGTTTAATTATTACATAAAAGGAGACCTATAAAAAGGCAAGAACATCATTACATCATCGTCTCTTTATTATTCATTACACTCAAGGAAACAACAACAACAACAATAATGAAAAAAAGGACTTTGAATGAGGTGGCTTCTTACCCAAGTAACCTACAGGGTAACCCCTTCTTCAAGCAACAGCAGGCATGTCCTTCAACCACGGATCCAATGGCTTCCCTATGGCATACACAATAAACCCTATTTTCCTGAGTTTGTCGGCATCCACGACGTTTCTTCCGTCGAACACGAACGCTGGTTTCCTCATATTAGCGTAGATTTTGCCGTAATCAAGAGACTTGAACTCGTCCCACTCGGTCAGTATACAGACTCCATGAGCATCCTTTGTTGCTTCGTAAGCATCTGAAACAACTCTCACTTGCTTCAAATCCTCAGTGCACAACCCTCGCGTCCGCTGTGATTTGATCGGACGGTCCCAATCGATTACCTCCGCCATCAGGTCCCTCTTGATTTGATCTTCAACGACCTGAGGATCATACACACTCAGACTGGCCTTGTCACCGAGCAAGCCTCTGCAGACGCTGATTGCAGGGGTCTCACGCGTGTCACCCGTGTCTTTCTTGAACGCGAAGCCAAGAACAGCAATATTTTTCCCGGAAACTGTGTTGAACATGGAGGATACAATCCGGTTGACGAATCGGGATTTCTGGTAATCATTGATCTTGATCACCTGTTTCCAGTAATCTGCTACTTCAGCCAAGCCGTTGCACTCGCAGATATAAACCAAGTTGAGAATATCCTTCTGGAAACAAGATCCGCCGAACCCCACACTCGAATTCAGGAACTTGGGTCCGATTCTGCTGTCTTTCCCGACAGAGAACGAGACCTGAGTTACGTCAGCTCCCGTGGCTTCGCAGAGAGCAGACATTGCATTAACAGAGGAGATCCTCTGCGCCAAGAAGGCATTCGCAGCGAGCTTCGAGAGTTCAGCAGACCAGAGATTCGTGGTGATGATCTTGTCTTCGGGGACCCAATTCGCGTAAACGCTTTTGAGAGTCTGAATCGCTCTCTGACCAGCCGGAGATTCTCTGCCTCCGATTAGGACCCTGTCGGGATTCAGGAGATCTTGAATCGCAGTGCCTTCGGCGAGGAACTCAGGATTCGACAGGATCTGGAAGTTGTTGCCTTTGCCGTTGTGTGTCAAGATTCTCTCAATTGCTTCCGCTGTCTTCACCGGCACTGTTGACTTCTCCACCACGATCTTGTCTGTCGTTTTAGTTTAGATTCGATTATGTTAATTACCAATCACAAAAATAAAACAACTTCATATATATATATATATATATATACACACACATTTAAAAGTTATAGTTCTATAAATTATGTCATCTTTTTCAAACTTATGTCTCTTTTTATTGTTCCACTAAAAAATTCAGTCTTTTTTTGTTGTGTCCATCAAAAAGTGTGAATCTTTTGGCATTTGAAAAAGAAAGTTTTTGCTTTGGGAGTGTTGAGGGCTCTCACCGGAGCTGGAGACGTCAGCGATCATCCTAGCGGCGCTCTCCCAATATGAGAGGTCGGCGGCCTTACCGGCACCGAGGCCGCGAGTCTTGGTTGGGGTGTTAACGGAGACAAAGACAATGTCTGCCTCCGCCACGTGTCCCTCCACGTCGGTGCTGAAGAAAAGGTTCTTCCCTCTGCATTGCTTCACGACCTCGTCGAGGCCAGGCTCGTATATGGGAAGGGAGTCACTGTTCCAGGCGGCGATCCTCACGACGGAGATGTCGACAACGGTGACTTTGACGTGAGGGCTCTTCAGTGCTATGACGGCCATCGTTGGCCCTCCCACGTACCCTGCCCCGATGCAACATATCTTCACCATTGTTCTTATTCTTCTGTGTTCAAAGAAAATATTAATAGGTTTCTTGATCAGCACGTTACGGATTCATATAGAACATAAAACAGAAACTAGGACCCCAAATCCCCATTTTCGAGTTCAGAGAAGACATAAACAGAGAAATAAAGACCAATATAACAATAATCTCATCAAGATTCCATGGAGAAACAGAGGATAAAATCGTGTCTTAGTTTGAGAATTAGGGTTTTTTTACTATTGTCAGAAACTCATAACAAAGATGGAGAATATGAAATCTGGAATCCAAAAATCTAACCCAGAATCCTACAAATAAGAATGTGATTATATATATATACACACACACTTACATAGTCATATACTCAATGCATTAAGCCACAACAATGAAGGAAGATAATAAGTAATAATACCTTAAAAGTTGTAAAATCAAACGCTTAAAGACAACAGAAAACAGAGAGATTTTGAAGGGTTCGGTGGAAACCAGAAAACAGAGGAGACATCCTTAAATAAGCCTACTTGCCCTCGTCATGTGTTAATCTTAATCACCACGTTATATTATTTACTAATTAGTTAAATTAGTTATAAAATAATAATACAAATGAATGTTAATTAAATTAGGCTTTTACTGATCAAAGCAATGTCAGATCTGAGAAATATAAGAGAAAAGAGAAGAGGGCGGTTGATGAGGGTGGAGCGTTCAACACGTTTTCAGAAATGTGGCATCTGCTCCTAAATGTAATAATAATAAATCATATTATACATTTTGGAATGTTATATTACTGTACACGTTCATATGGACCGACTAGATTTTATCGTGTTACGTTATTATTATTTTGTTACATGAAATGAAATAATAAATATATTATAATGTTATATATGTATATATATTATTGTAATTTTGAAGGCAGATGGCGAGATATCCACTTCAATTGCCATAATTTCAGAAAGTCAGTTACTTTATCTTCTTTGTCTTCTTGTTATTTTACCTCTCTTTTTTAAAAACAAAATAGTATATTTTTTAGAAAAATAGTGAATTTTTAAAAACATTTATAGTTGGCATTGTCCCCTAAAAATAAGAGTGAATGTTACAACATAAACATAAAAATAAAGAGTGAACTTTTATTGAAGTTTACATAAACCTGTTTTATTTTCAAAATCGAAGCGTAAACGTAATTAATTAAAACGTTGACATTGGAAATACCATAATTATTATAATATAATAATAACAGTGTTCGAGCTGGGCGCAGGTCTAGGCGCAGGCCGGCGCCATGCTGACCCATTTTTCCTTCATGAAACGACTTCGTTTCATGTTAATTTTGAATATAATAAATAGGGTACATGCCGATGTGCAGTCGCAAGGGAGAAGGAAGGACGTAATTTCAAAAATTGAATTGCCTCGTCTTTGTTTCAGTTTAATTCGTTATAAGTTCACGAAAAACAAGTTCATTTAATCTCACTGTTTTTTAAATAAGTTGAAAAATATTAATCTAATTCATCATTAATTCGAAAAAATTGATTTGGCTCCGTATTAACTAAAATTTCCCTTATAATATGCATAATGAGATAAATAAAATTTCAATTTAGAAATTTTAATACTATTATTCCCCTAATTTTTTTCATCCTATTCCCTTGTCTTATCATTAGTTATCATATTATTCTTTAAATTATCAAATATTCATCATATTTTCTTTTTCATTAATTAGATAACATCCGTGATAATCAAATTGTATTTTTTTTAATTGTTGTACATAATTTATTAATTAAAACATTGTCATGCTATTGATATATGTATCGGTCAATACAAGCACATAAATTCTAACCAATGCTCGATATAAATACGTCTTGAATTTGTATTTGAGAATCGTATGAATATGATCGGTACCTGTATAATGTTATTAAATTTAAAATATGATTAAAAATATTTATTGAGGTATAGATATAATTTGGAAATCTTTAAAATTTACTTATATTAGAATTTTTTATTGTCTTTTGATTTTGATAAGTGTAGATGTTTGTAGAGAAGGATGGTTGAAGTGCTAAAAAACATGATTGGTATCAGAGCTTTGATACACCTAAATTTTCTCCCGGCCAATATTCTTCTCTCTTTGATACACTTTTCTATCTCCTTCGATATTTCTTTTGTTTCTGCTTACTCTCTCTCCTCGATTTCTTTCTCTCTCTTCTTTCACCTTCGTCTTTGTTCTGTTTCTACTCTCCTTTGATTTTTCTTCTCTTTCTATAAGTGGAAGGGACATAAATGTAATTTAGGTCGATTAGGGTTTTCATATCTCTTGTATATTGCTATATAACTGATGTAATTATTCATTCAAGGAAATATACGGAAAACCTTTCTACATGGTATCAGAGGTGAGTGTCTAACGACAACTCGTTTTTCGGCCGGCCTCTCCTTCTTCCCCCCCTCAAACCGACGCCGCCGCCTCTCGTCGCCGCTTCTCCTCCCCCCCTTGCGGTCGCCGACTCTCCTTTAATCTCTTCTCCGGCCATTCACCTCTTTTGTTTTCCCCCTTGCCGTCGTATCACAAACACAATCCCTTTCCACCCAGCACCCGGCGGCTCCCTCTCCGCCGCCCCTCGTCTCCCCCTCCCCCTCCCAAACCTCGCCCCAGCCGACCCTCGCCTCCCCGCGCCTTCTTCTTCACCTGTCGACGGCTCAACCCTAAATCTAAACCTAGATCCAAAATCCACGTTCAGCTGTTACTGACGTTCAAACTTCAGCCGTACCCGATCGGGCACTAACTACCCGATCATCATCATACGTTTTGCCCTACCCGACCGGGCACTCATATATTACCCGATCGGGCACCTTCCTACCGCTCCAAATTCTCATGCCGACAATGGCTACCTCCTCCGCTGCTGATGCAACTCCGGCGTTCAACGTCAATGATCCTCATGCAACACTCCTCACCGTCAACATGACAAACGTGACGAAGCTCACCTCCACAAACTATATGATCTGGAGTATTCAGATCCGTGCACTCCTTGAAGGTCATCGGTTGGAGTGTTTTCTCCAAACCGATTCACTTGTTCCCGATGCCACTATCGCTGTTAATGGCATCTCAACCCCGAATCCAGCATTTGCGCCCTTCAAACAGCAAGATCGTCTCCTATTCTCGGCCATTTTAGGAGCAATATCGCCCCCATTACAACCGATGATTGCTAGGGTTTCATCAGTGCGAGAGGCGTGGCTTCTCCTTGCTCGCACATATGGTAAGGCATCCAGGGGGCACATCCTACAACTGAAGGAACAACTCAAACGAAGCACAAAAGGAACTCAACCCATAGATGATTATATGCGCACCATCATCAACAAGGCGGATGAATTAGCGTTCCTTGGCAAACCTCTTGATGCGGAAGACTTGTTGCAATACATTCTTGATGGTCTGCCGGAGGACTACAAACCAATAGTAGATGCTGTGAATGCCCGAGATATCATCATTCCGATTGAGGAACTCCATGAGAAACTCCTCAATCACGAAGCAAAGCTACTTCAAGCCGCCCCATTGCTCTTCACGCCGCCGGTAAATGCACTTGCTGTCAACACCACTCGTCAGAATCAATCCAATCGCAATCGACAGAATGGTCAAAACCAATGGTGTCGAAATGAGAACAGATCATCATCGGGATACCAAGGTCGCTGTCAATTGTGTGGCATCTTTGGGCATAGCGCTCGTAAGTGCCCACAGCTCGGAACTAGAAACTCTATTCCTGCACCGTCACCACCTTGGACCTCATCACCACGACCATGGCAGCCACGTGCCCATAACACCACTCTCACAAATTATGAACCGGAGTCATGGCTACTTGACAGCGGCGCTTCCCACCACATCACATCGGATCTCCAAAATTTGTCACTACATTCTCCGTACAAGGGAGGTGAGGAGGTGGTAATTGGTGATGGTTCCTCCTTGCCCATCACTCACATTGGTTCTCTCTCGATCCCTACCTCGATAAATGATTCTAGTTTGCATCTTGATCAAGTTCTATGTGTACCTACGATGAACAAGAATCTGATCTCCATTCACCAATTGTGTCGGACTAATGACATTTCCGTGGAATTTTTTGATGATCATTTTCAGGTGAAGGATCTAAAAACGGGGGATCCTCTGCTTCACGGAAAGGCTAGAGATGGTGTCTATGAGTGGCCGAAACCCAAACTCACCCAACCTCCAATTGTGGCTCATCATAGTGTCAAGACCACTTTGTCCGAGTGGCATTCACGTTTAGGTCATCCTTCGCTTTCTATTTTAAAGCATATTGTTTCTAAGAACTGTTTACCATTGTCTAAGTCGAGTTTGTCGTTGTTATGCAACTCTTGTTCCAGTAATAAAAGCCACAAATTGCCTTTTCATGAATCTTCCATCTCTACATCATTTCCACTTGAAATCATCTTCTCCGATGTTTGGACATCACCAATCATCTCGGTTGATGGTTTCAAATATTATGTCATCTTTGTTGATCACTTCACTCGATATACATGGCTGTACCCTCTAAAACAAAAATCCCAAGTTCGAGAAACCTTTATCACGTTCAAAGCTCTAGTTGAAAAACAATTCCAAAGCGTCATCCGTACTATCTACACCGATAATGGTGGAGAGTACATTGCTCTTGCTTCATTCCTCTCACAAACGGCATATCCCATCTTACCACCCCCCCTCACACGCCTGAACACAATGGTATATCGGAGCGTCGTCACCGTCATATCGTTGAAACCGGTCTTTCTCTCCTATCTCATGCGTCCTTACCTCCTTCGTTTTGGTCATATGCATTCCCAACTGCAGTTTATCTCATTAACCGCTTACCCACTCCCGTTCTTTCGTATGACAACCCATTCACTAGACTTCTTGGCACCCATCCGAACTATCTTAAGCTTCGGACTTTCGGCTGCCTATGTTATCCATGGCTTCGTCCATACGCCGCAAACAAACTTTCGCCCCGTTCTAAACCCTGTGTCTTCCTAGGATACTCCACCACTCAAAGTGCCTACTTGTGTCTTGACCCCATAAGTTCACGAATTTTTACGTCTCGGCATGTCGAGTTTCATGAAACTGACTTTCCATATTCCAACTACTCTCAATATTTCACCAACAATGACTCCAACCCCACTTCGCCTGCATCCTCATGGTCGTCACCAGTTTGTGTTGTTCCATCTTATCCAATGCCACTCATGACACCGTCTTCCTCCGTCACCCCTGTAACGGATCCTTCACCGGACATGCTCACATCGAGGGCGCCCGCGGACATGGTCTCTGTTGCAGCTAACTCCCATTTGGATGTT
>CM071865.1:26189668-26199948 GCA_036759665.1 Gynandropsis gynandra
ATCTTACTTTCTTGGCATTGAAGTAACACGCACAGCCTCTGGATTACTTCTCACTCAACGCAAATATGTCACGGATATCCTCAACAAAGCTCACTTTTCTGAAGCTAAATCAGTCACCACTCCTATGGCCCCTGGCGCACGGCTTTCCTTGTCCTCAGGTGATAAGTTAGAAGACCCAACCAACTATCGGATTATTGTTGGAAGTCTACAGTATCTCACACTTACAAGACCCGATATCAGCTTCGTTGTCAATAAATTATCTCAGTACATGCATGCCCCGACAACGGAACATCTACAAGCCCTCAAACGGGTCTTACGGTATTTGGTTGGAACGCAAGATCGTGGTATCTTCTTCTCCGTCGGTAACACTCTCTCTCTACACGCCTTTAGTGATGCAGATTGGGCGGGAGATCGTGATGAGTATATTTCTACGGGGGCATACATTGTTTACCTTGGCAGTCATCCCATTTCTTGGTCTTCCAAGAAACAGAAATTCACTGCTAGATCATCTACAGAAGCGGAATATCGTGCTATCGCAGACACAGCAGCAGAACTCCGATGGATCACGTCTCTCTTAACGGAACTTGGTATTTCTTCGTCACAACCTCCAGTCATTTATTGTGACAACATTGGTGCAACGTATTTGAGCGCAAATCCCGTCTTTCATTCTCGCATGAAGCATCTAGCTTTGGATTACTTCTTTGTTCGTCAACTAGTGCAAGGCGGTATCCTTCGAGTTTCTCACGTCAACTCCAAAGATCAATTAGCGGATTTACTCACTAAACCGCTCGCTCGTCAGCCATTTCTTACACTTTGTCACAAGATCGGCATCACCGAAGGTGCTCCATCTTGAGGGGGCATATAAGTGGAAGGGACATAAATGTAATTTAGGTCGATTAGGGTTTTCATATCTCTTGTATATTGCTATATAACTGATGTAATTATTCATTCAAGGAAATATACGGAAAACCTTTCTACACTTTCTGCTTACTCTCTCTCCTCGATTTCTTCCTCTCTCTCTTCTTTCATCTTTGTCTCTGCTTTGTTTTTGCTTTGTTTCTTCTCTTCCTTCGTTTTTTTGTTCTCGATCGACGATTTCGATCACTGTCTGATTTCTATTCTCGGTCGTCTCCTTCTTTGTGTCTCTGTTCTGTTCTGATTCTTCTCTTCCTTCATCTTCCCCTTTCTTCTACGTTCTGTTCTGCTTCTCCTTTGATCGGTCACTTCACCTTCGTCGATATATTTTTTTCTTCGGTTCTTTCTCGGCCGATTTGTCTTCGGCCTATTTTTGGGTTTGGCCTATTTCTTCTCCGGCGAATTGATTACGGTCCTTTACGATTTGTTTTCCGGCTTTTGTTTTCGTTGTTTTTTTTCTTCGACTGTGATTATCGACTCCGACGATGTCTTCCAACACGGCTACTACTTTGAATAATGAGGGTGTTGCGGTACAACGTCGTACGATTTCGCTGTACGATCTCACTCCAAGTGACAATCTCGGTCTTGTTCTGTCTCAACCCTTGCTTCGCGGAGATAATTATGATGAATGGGAGATTAACATCCGCCATGCCTTGAAATCGCAGAAGAAGTTTGGGTTTGTAGACGGATCAATCCCGTGACAATCCTCTGAATCTCTGGACTTTGAAGATTGGGAGACTAACAACTCTCTGATTGTCTCCTGGATCAAGAACACGATCGAACCAAGTTTGCGTTCTGACGTCTCTCACCGCGAGGAAGCTTCCGATCTCTGGGATCATCTCCGTGGCAGATTTTCTGTGAAGAATGGGCCTAGAATTCAACGACTACGTGCATAGTTGGCTCACTGCAGTCAACACGGAATGACAGTGGATGCCTACTACGGAAAACTAAGTTGAATCTGGCGTGATATCCTTAATTCCCGCCCTCTTCGCATCTGTAAGTGTGGAAATTGCACATGTGGTTTGACAACTCAATTGGAAAAAGATCGAAATGAAGATCGTGTTCACGATTTTCTTATGGGACTTGATGATTCTGTGTTTGGTGTTGTGCAATCTAATCTTCTATCTCATGATCTATTACCGGATTTGGACACCGTTTATAACGTGGTTTTACAAGATGAAAGTTCTCACGTTATGGCAAAATCTCTTGACAACCGTGGACCTGCAATGGCTTTTGCTGTCAAGCAGGGCATGAATTCACGTGTCTCCTCGGATGACAAGGGAAAATTGATATGCTCCAACTGTGGTCGATCTGGTCATATTGCGGCCACGTGTTTTCAAATTCGTGGATTTCCGGAGTGGTGGGGAGATCGTTCCCGTTATCGAGTGAATCACAGGAGAGGTAGCTCGAATCCTTCTTCCTCTGTTTTGGGACCAGCTCCCTCATCCTATGTTTCAGGACGTGGTCGTGGATCACCTGTTGTGGCTCGCGTGAACGTTATGCAATATGTCCCGATTTCATCTGGATCCTCTTCAGCGTTAGGAATTTTAGGGCCGGACCGCCAGGTTTTTAGCGGGATTAATGATGATCAGTGGAAACAGTTGGTGACTTTGCTTATGGCTTCAAAAATTGGGGCTACTGAAAATGCTTCAGGTAAGTTCTTGGATTCTCTTTGGATATTGGACTCGGGTTGTTCTCAATATATGTCAGGAGATTATTCTCGCCTTCACAACGTCGATGATATTGAATATTGCTCGATAATTCTTCCGGATGGCCGAGAGAGTGTAGCGACACAACAAGGGAATATTCGGCTTAGCACAAATATGTTGTTGTGGGATGTATATTTTGTGGAGGACCTAAGTCATTCTCTCATTTCGATTTCACAGCTTCTAGCACAACGAGATTGCACGGTTCAGTTTTCTAATCACTTTTGCGTGATTCAGAACCGACTTACCAAGATGGTGACTGGAGTAGGTGAACAACGTGAGGGATTGTATAATTTTCGGGGCCTGGAGAGTGTTGCATCCATCAGTTCTCATAATATACCCTCCATAGAGACCTGGCACCGGCAATTAGGACACCCCTCCTCGCAGATTTTAGATTCTATTTTAGCTTTCAGCTGTGCTAGACGTTCTGATTTTTTGAATAATGCGTGTGAAGTTTGTATCCGCACTAAACAGAAGAGAGATTGTTTTCCTCTGAATACGAATAAAACCTCTACTATATTTGACCTGATTCACTGCGACGTCTGGGGCCCGTATCGTACACCATCATTCACAGGAGCCAAATATTTCTTAACATTTTTTGATGATTTTTCACGGGGAGTATGATTATATTTGATGGCTAGCAAGCACGAAGTTTCAACGCATCTCAAATATTTTTTGCCATGGTCTCTCGTCAATTTAATGTTTCGGTTAAATGAGTCTGAACCGACAATGGCACTGAATTCATGAGTCTCGAGCGATTTTTCTTAGACGAAGGGGTGGTTCATGAAACATCGTGTGTTGGAACTCCACAACAAAACGGCAAAGTTGAACGGAAACATCAACATCTATTGAATGTAGCATTTGATCAACCACACTCCTTCTCTTATTCTCAATGGCCGAACTCCATTTCACTTACTTTATGGGTCTCCACCCGACTATGCACATCTACGGGTTTTTGGCTCTCTATGCTACGCTCACAGTCAACAAACAAATGGTGACAAGTTTGCTCAACGTAGTCATCGCTGCATCTTTTTCGGATATCCACATGGCAAGAAAGGGTGGCGGGTGTATAACCTTGACCGTGGGATTTTCTTTGTATCTCGCGATGTCCGCTTTCGAGAAGATATGTTTCCTTTTGCGTTGTCTTCCACCACTTTCTTGACTCCTCCATCTAGTCCACAACTGCCTTCCATTTCGGATTGGAGTTGGCCTTCAGATGATGATTTAGATCGTGTTATTTAGTCGGGTTCTCCTACGTTATCGTCTGGTTCACCACCGCTTTCAAAACCCCTAGTTTCTGAATTAAGGGGGTACTTCTGAGGTTTCAAATGTTGTTCCAACTCCTCTGGTCCTCGACACTCAGGTCTCGACTCCTGTTCTCTCTCCTTCAGCTACGTCAGGCCCTAGTTCTACTTCATTAGGTCGTGGACAAAGATAGAAAATCCCGTCTACCAGGCTCCGAGATTACGTTACTCATATTGTACATGTTCCTCGTCTCAATTCCTCGACAGTTTTGGGCTCTTCAACATCCAAGTACCCGATCACAGAATACGTCTCTTGCTCAACATTCTCACCATGACATCGAGCATTCCTCGCGGCCGTCACTGTTGGTCATGAACCACGATCATACAAAGAGGCTCTCAAGGATGAACGATGGTTTGCTGCTTTGCGGGCAGAAATTGAAGCACTTGAAACTAATAACACATGGACATTGGAAACATTACCTCCAGGGAAGAAAGCAATTGGAACCAAGTGGGTTTTCAAGATTAAGTATTGCTCTGACAGCTCGATTGAGCGAGACAAGGCATAACTCGTAGTTCTTGGGAACAACCAAATCGAAGGAATTGATTACGAGGAAACGTTTGCTCCGGTTGCAAAATTGGTCATGGTACCTCTATTCCTCGTTGTTGCTTCGGCGAAGAATTAGGAAGTCCATCAAATGGATGTACATAACGCTTTTCTTCACATGGATTTAATGGAGGAAGTATACATTAAACCTCCACCGGGTTTTCCACTCTCTGATTCGTCCAAGGTATGTCGTCTTAAGAAGTCTTTGTATGGTCTTAAATAGGCTCCCTGTTGTTGGTTTGTGAAGCTCGGACAATCCTTGAAACAATATGGGTTTCATGCATCTCTATCCCATTCGCTCTTTGTCTTCTAGGCCGGTGATGTTTGCCTTCATGTGCTTGTCTACGTTGATGACCTCATTATTATGGGAAAGTCATCATTTGCGATCCAAGCCTTCAAAGCTTACCTTAGCTCGTGTTTTCACATGAAAGGCCTCGAGCCTCTCAAGTTTTTCCTCGGTATTGAAGTGGCACGAAATTTTTTAGGTATATATTTGTGTCAAAGGAAGTATGCATTGGATATAATCTCGGAGGCTGGTTTACTTGGAGCTAAACCAGCGAGTTTTCCTCTCGGGCAAAACCATCGTCTTTCGTTGGCCACAGGTGACATTCTCTCAGATCCTTTACCTTATCAGCGACTAGTAGGATGTTTGATTTACTTGGCTGTTACAAGACCAGAACTGACATATTTTGTGCACATTCTATCGCAGTTTATGCAAGCTCCATGTCAGGAACATTGGGAGGCTGCTCTCCGGGTCGTTCGCTATCTTAAGGGCAATCCTGGTCAGGGCTTATTACTACGATCCGACTCCGATTTACAGATTCATTTTTGGTGTGATTCCGATTGGGCAGGTTGTCCAACGAGTCGATGTTCATTAACGGGGTGGTTTATTCAACTAGGCTCATCTCCAATTTCTTGAAAAACTAAAAAGCAAAACATTGTATCTCGCTCATCGGCGGAGGTCAAATACCGAGCTATGGCAATGACAACTTGCGAGCTCATTTGGATTAAGGCATTATTGGACGATATGGGCATTCATCATTCGTCTCCCATACGTTTATACTGCGACAGTTAGGCGGCGATTCATATTACGACGAATCCAGTGTTTCACGAACGCACGAAGCACATTGAAGTGGATTGTCATTTTGTTCGAGATGCGGTTCAAGACGAGCTCATCACCACTCGACATGTCACTAAAAAGACACAACTCGCGGACATCTTCACAAAGTCTCTCGGAAAGAAGGAATTCGACGTTTTCGTCGCCAAGTTGGGTGTTTTGGACCTCCACACTCCAACTTGAGGGGGGTATTACGGGAAATATCCTTATTTGGTGAGATTACAGGTGATTTGGTGGATTTAAATATACATTTGAATTTCAAATTAGGATCCACATTTATTTGTGGAATTTGCATATATTTGTTTTCCAGATTTGCATATATTTATTTTCCTATTTTGTTTAGATTAATCTTGTATATAATCCGATATAAGAATGCATGTAATGGAAGATCAGAAAAATAATACTTTTGTTTCAAAAAAAATATTAATTATATATTTTTTATTTTTTATTTTAATACCGTTGATCATCATGGAAATAACATCTGTTACGATCATGATTGTTTTCTTGATAATCATTTGAGTAATATTTAAACGAAAATGCATAGTAAGTTCATCCTATTTCGATATTATTACGACATATTTCAGTATTTGAAATGGTTCAAGCAAGGTGAGCAAATTATTGCGGAAGAAATAACATAATAGTTTAATGGAGCAAAAATATTAAATATTTACTTAGTTAATAACAACCAAATTTTTATTTTTTATTAGAGGTTGGTATTAACACATTGATATTTTTATTTTTCTTACGTTATACAGATTTAAATAATGTAAGAAGTGTCATGATATTTCATAGATGTATCTGATAATACAATTACATGATTGATTAAAATATATTTATATTAGAAATTAGATTTATTAGAAATTAGAAATACAAAAAACGTAAAATAGAAATGAGTTCATCACACCCTTTTTTCGTATAACATATTAAAATATTAGATTGAAGAAATAATAAATGGTATGGTGTAATGTGAGATTTCTTTTACATATATTCAAGCAATAAATAATAATAGTTTTTAGCAAACAACATAAAACTCAAAGTATTTTATATAGTGGAAATAAAAGATTAATTGTAGATATTAAGTTATAGTTTGAACATGCATGGTTTAAAAATGAAATGTTGTCTAAAATTTGAATAAATTATGATAGATAAAAGATTTGTGAAAAATGTTTGTGTATACAATAGGTAAAATAGTTGTATCGTTCTTTTTAAGACAAACCAAGATAAAAAACGACATGGTCCACGAAATGCATTGTGATATGTAATATATTCTAAAATTTTATCAGGTAAAAAAAATTAGGATCTGATATTTTGAAAGCAAAAGATAAGAGATGCTAATTACAAAATATACTAAAGATTTGAAAGATTAATATCTAATATATAATTATAGATATACGCTTAATCTTGGATTCTATATATTGCCTATTTTCAATTGCGAGATTTATCATCTGGTCAAAAGAAAGCAATCCCATAAATTTTAAAAATATTTTTCGTATATATTTAAATTATAAAATTAGATAGTTTATCACTTTGAAATTGAAAAATGTGATATAGATTTTCAAAATATCGAACGATATATTTTCCTTAATTTCTTTTAAATCTTTTAGTTTGAATTGGAATGGTTATGACAAAAAAAAGTAAAATAAAACTACTAAATTATGGTTTTGTTTCTAACAATTTAGTTCATCAACACCCAATAATATTACAATATGTCAAATATTAATTTAAAGTTTCATATATTTTAACTAACAAAATCCAAAAATACATCCACATTGATTTTTTTTTTTTCAAGTTCCGTTTTGTACATATAATTAATAATTAATATAATAAAATTTTTATTATGGTTTTTATATTTTTAGTATGATAGCTTAATTGGTAAAGAAATATATATATGTTTAATCTAAATTGATAAAGACATATATTTTTCATATAAATCGAACTAAATAAATAAAAATAATTCTTTATATAGGATTTTCGAAATAATTATAATGGATTAGAGATTTAAAAAACTTACATTATAAAATAAAAATATATTGTTTTTATTCTTAAACAATGTTATATTTCATGACGACACAAAGTAATAGATTTCTTCTCATAAACTCAAGACTCATAAACTCGGTATCCAGTCTTCAGTAGCTTCCACACTTCATCTGTTTTGTAAATTTGGGCTTCTATCAAGCCAGGAACCTCCTGAGTTCCTTCTGTTGATTGTTTAACCTTCAACCTTCACAAAGACAACATAAAATGTTAATTTACAATGAGATCCTAGTCTCGGTTTTGCTTAGGGGTTGCTTCCCGAGAAAAAGGAGGTTGAGCTTACTTTGCAGGTTCTAGTGATAATAGGGGAAATAAACACTAACAACATCTTTTTCAGATCATAAGTTCATCTCTTGTAATAATGAGAATTTGAGATCACCGAGAGCAGCTCTGAAACAAATGCAGACCCTCTCTGCAACCCACAAAAATACAAAAATAAATAGTAGATAAGTACTTATGAGCGTAGCTCGCAACTTGAGTAGGCATTCACGTCTTCACAGAGTTTATAGAGAACCCTTTCCAATCCCTTTACTTTCTGAAGTCCAAGCAAGAATAGCTTGTGGTCTTCCTCGTTCCATGGAATTCCTGATTTTTTACAAACACGATAGAGAAGAATCAGGCCATTGATCCATAGCAAAGTAACAGATTTCTTCTCATAAATTCAAGACGCATAAACTAATTTATAATACTGAGAAAGCAATCAAATTGAAACGGAGACCAATCAGATTCATTCAATTGAGTTGTTAATAATTTCATCTATATCTTACACATCACTAACCACTTAGATCACACAACTGAAGAGATATCACAAACCTTACTAAATGGTTCTTCCCCTTCCTATCCAAAAGAAATGACTGAACCATTTATAGAAACATAGAGAGAGAGACCAAGAACCAATATAGGAGCTTTAAGATCTCCATTACAACCCATTCTATCTAGAACATGAAGAAAATCCTTTAAAGCTTTCACGTTAGTCATTTAAAAAACAAACATAGTTTGTTACATGCATCACAATTGGTAGCACAAAAGTTGTACAGCTAAATGTCTGAGTATTTCTTTACTTAATCAAACATAAGAAGATATCACAAACCTTGCTAACCTTTTATTTTCCTTTCTATGAAAAAGAAATGAGTGATAACCATTTCTAGAAACACAGATACACTGACCAAGAGCCAATTTAGTGTTGTATTCTCCTATAGTGCATTGTAAATAAGTTCATACGAAATCTCAGAATCCTATCAGATCAATAAATGCAAGACCCGAGAGCAACTAAAGAGTCACTACCTATAATTTCACATACTTTTATCAGGCTCATCGCGGCCCATGTTCTTTGTCATCCTGATTCGCAAATGCAATCTGGATCACCATGTACTGAACTACCTAGGTCAGACCGCACACATATTTGCCTAATTTAAAACCCAGATAAAAAAATTATTAATTAAAAAAATAGAATTTTAACAACTAATTCAATATTAAGAACACCATTAAATGAAAATTACCTTCTCTGAGCAGTCTCCTGTTAGGTGAGCTCTTCGTAGTCCATTTCCAAAGTCAAGCTATTATCAAGGTCACAATTCGCGAAGATATCAGAAATTGGGTTTTCTGATATTGAAACAGAATTTTAACAACTAATTCAATATTAAGAATATCATTAAATGGAAAATACCTTCTCTGAGCATGAGCACCCCAATGCGACGAATTCACCCTGAAACTGAGCATCAGCACCCCAATACTATTATCATAAATTCTTACGACATATATGACATACATGAACTTCAAACTCTAAACAAATTCGCAACGAATTAATTGATTCATATATTTTATATTGTATTAGATTATTTTTATTTTCAATGTAATATTATTAATAAAATCTTTCGAGATTATGGTTTTTTATCACCTTGATTTATACGATTTTTATTTAAAATTCATTTATAGTGAATAGATTAATCTGTATATTTTGTATGTTTTATTAGATTCCATTTTTTAACAATAAATTTTTTTAATATTGACCAACCATAAATTCTTAAACTAATTTTTAGTTTTGGAGAAGAAGAGACAAGATGACCATGTTTTCTTTAGGGGCTAAATATTATGTTTATGATTATAATATGGGTTAAGAACGTACCACTGTGCTGGAAAGAACGAATGTGATCGTGCTAGTGATCATGATGGCGTTTCCAAGTAACTTGGTGTGGCCTGAGGTCGTGAACTACATACAGAATTCGCTCAAACTTAACGACCAATATATAAGTGAAAGGGACATAAATGTAATTTTGGTTTATTAGGGTTTCCGTTAGGGGTTCATATCTCTTGTATATTGTTATATAGCTGATGTGTAATTTCATTCAATCAATATACGAAAACCTTTCCACAGAAAGAATATTGTCGTCGCAAATGGAGTGCAAATCATGCTGTTTTTTTGTTACCGCGGCTTCTAAGTATTTGTATGAGTATACCCCACAGTCATTCCCGGTGTCGTTCTGTACACCTTGATAATACTCATATTTCCATTTACTTTGCCCACCTACCAAAGAAGGAAACCCTCCGAGAATGAACATCTTGGGGAAAGCTATTCTTAGCTTCTCAATCACCGGATCGATATTCAATTCCTTAAGCCTCGTCTGGCAGTCGTATACCGTGATGCATTGGGTTTTGAAATC
>CM071865.1:26201116-26217306 GCA_036759665.1 Gynandropsis gynandra
CAGGACCGACTGTAGGTTCCTCAGAAGGAACCTCCTTATGGGGGGCCTCTTCGACAGGACCGACTATAGGTTCCTCGGAAGGAACCTCCTAAGGGGGGGCCTCTTCGACAGGACCGACTGTAGGTTCCTCGGAAGGAACCTCCTTAGGGGCGCCCTCTTCGACATGACCGACTGTAGCTTCCTCATCAGTGACTTCATCGACAGTAACCACTGGAGCATCTGCATAAAATTAATTCATTCATTAGATGCGTCTTTTGCGACCCATGCGACCCTTGCGACCCTTACCGACTCTCGATGGAAATTGACTCAAATGAAAATTTTCATTATTTATTACTTACTTGGTGGAACTTCATCAGGAGCAACGACTGCAGTAACCTCTCTAGAAATGTATTCAGTTAGAGGAATGGTGGCGGCAGATGCGATATTTTCAGTCTTTGTGGTGGATTATGTAAGGTACATCTAATAATCAATTATGGTAAGTGACCTCAAACGAGAGGTCTTTTCCAAATCCTCTTCTGCGCCATCTCCAGAGACATTTTCAGACTCTGATTCAACCGGCTCTTCGTTAGGCACTGGATATGAACGTTGAAGGAATTCATTGTACCGGAAGATTGGTTTGCGGTGCTCGCATCTATCTTGGCAGATTTTGATTTTGCCTTTTCAGCATCTTTGGGATTTGCCGCCTCTGCTTTTGTATTAGGCAAATGAAACCCGGCATCCCTTAGAAGATCTCTGACAGCGTTGATGATTCTTTTCTCCGACTTCTTTATTTCCTTCACTAATTTCTGCTCCAGTGTCAGCCGGACTGCAGCTTCTTTTCCTTCAGCTTCATCTTCATCCTCGCCTTCTCTTTCAGCATCAGCTTCAGCATCACCATCTCTTTCTTCATTACCTTCAGCATCAGCTTCATCATCTTCAAGCTCTATCATTTTTCCCCCACGCTCTTTTTCCTCTTACTCCCCTTCCCCTTCCCCTTCCCCTTCCCTTTCCCCTTCCCTTTCCCCTTCTTTTCATATCCAAGAACTGCTTTCCGCGTCAGCAGTTCTTGCTCACGAATGTCCTCCCAACAAAGTCCCTGCGGATTTCTACGAATATGTTCCATCCATATCTGAACATCGGGATCGTAGCATCCCTCATAGTCGTCCAGATCAAAACCTAAACCGTATTCTTCGTAATCAGCACTTGTAAAGTGTTCATCGCGATCAGCACAAAGAATACTTCGAATATCCTGAAAAACAAAAAATAGTCATTATTACCCTCTGTGACCCTTGTTTTCCTTGTGACCCTTGTATAATTGTTACCTTAGAATCTCCGATCAGCCTTATGACTTCTGCGTACTTCAGGTTAATACTGGGTTTAACCATCTTCTTGCACATTCTTGGGCATGATGGATCCGCATTCTCTACATCAACATACCATCCCTTTCCGCCCAAACTAGGGATGGTTTCGAAAGGAAGTAACTGCAACATTAAAAAAATCAGAATGCAAAAAGTATGAAAAAATTCAAGTTATTCGAATAATATATACAACTTACCATTAGTGGGATCATGAAACTGCCACAATACCATTTTGGTTTCGGTGATTCCCCGCTAACGTGCTTGCGGCAAGTATCCACAATCTTGTCGAATGTGTAACGCCCCCATGGAAAGTCTTCACAAAATTCCAAATCATCAACCATGTCAATGAGATCATGGCTGATAGAGTTGTCTGATGAAGGCTTGTGGGCAATAACTTGCGCCAACAACAACAAAGTTGCCAACCTCCTTCGGTACTCGTCATTCTTCGCCTTCACAAGCTTTCCAATGATTTGTACGGGGGTCACCTTTCCACGGCCGAAATTCTTCCGCCTGAATGTATCACCCCTTTTGGACTCCCATCCTTTGGGATATGGTCCGCAATTTAATTCGGAAATTAGCGCGTGCTCCACTATAGAGTACCGAATGGGAACACCGTTTAAGACGAACCACAACTCCTTCTTGTCCCGTACAATCACGGAGTGATTTAGGAGGATAGACATTTGAACCTTAGTCAACGTGGAATCACATTGGAAATGGAATAAAAGCTTAAATTGCGTCGACCCATTCGACTCAACCGATCCTTTGAATCAACCACCCATGCGACTCAACTGACCCATGCGACCCAAACCGACTCACTAAGACAACCGACTCAAACGACCCTTAGACCCCCTGCGATGCTCAAGCGACAATTGCGACCCAAACCGACTCACTGAGACAACCGACTCAAACGACCCTTAGACTCCCTGCGACGCTCAAACGACCATTGTGACCCAAATCGACTCACTCAGACTCAACAGACTCACTGACACTCACACCCATTTCAAATCAATAAACCATTCTGGGACTCGACGGCCTGCAAACCCTAGAAATCGACGCTCAACTGACCATCGCGACCCAAACCGACTCACTGAGACAACCGACTCTTACGACTCAACCGACTCACTGAGACTCAACCGACTCATTGACACTCACACCCATTTCAAATCAATAAACCATTTTGGGACTCAACATCCTCCAAAACACTAGAAATCGATCTACTTACACTTATTGACGCCATTGAAGATTGACTCGTGCTCTCTTCTCCACCGTTGCTGATTCTAGCCTTTTCCTTCTTGTCAACTTCGAATCGATCCCTCTCAAGTTCAAAATCACTTGTTCTTTCTTGGCTTTTACTCTCCTAGAATGCGGGTTTGGCTTTTACTCTCACAGAATGCGGATTTTTTCACGTTCGAAATTAAGGGTAAATTTGTCTTTTCTCCAGTTTTTTTCGATTAAATAATTATTTTAGGGAAGGGTATTTTTGAAGCATTTTAGCCCTACGAGGGTATATCTGATATTTCGCCATGTATATATATAGTCAAATATTGGATGCAAGGTTCAACTTAAACCGACAACAACACTCAAATATTCTCAAGCTCAGCCACATTAGCTCTCACGTCAGTCAGCTAGTCAACCACACTGTCAGCAAGGTCATCCTCACACGAAGCCGATGCACCAGATGGCATAGGATCTTTCCTTTACAGCAAGGACAAAATATGTCTGCAAAGACAATGACACGAATTCTGCAAGGGCTAATTGCCTCACTAGGCAGAATAGATTTCATGTATTGGATTAACTAGTTTCTGTTCTTTAGTGTTGAAAATGTTGTATTTAAAGGCTGTGAGAGACCTCTGATTATTCAATGAAAACGAAGAAATCTTTCCTAGAACAACACTATTTCTTTCCTTCGTTTTTCCTTTTTTGTGATGATTTCATGGTATTAGAGCCATTGAAGAAGCACCATAAGTTTATCCTTTCCCCATATGTTAATATTTCGGACTTTGTTATCCTTAAATTTATAGAGACCAGTTATCTCTACATGAAGATTCAAATCGAGTACCTTTTAAAATCTAAAATACTATTGGGTTTCATCAATGGAGCAGCTCGAAAACATGCATAATTTTTTTTCACTAAAATTGTGATATTGACACCAGAACACCAGATTTACAATACTATAGCTTGTACCAAACTGACCAGCTTGTTAAATCATGGATTAGTGATATAGTCTAACGAGTTTTCTCGGTCTGACTTATCACTAGAAATCTCGGTCACTTTGGTCAAATACTACACTAAGAAATCAATTTCCAAAGAATTTGAGCTCTTGGTTTCTCTTCAAACTGTCACATGGAGGGAAGAACCATTTCTAAATGTCTTAAAAACTTTAAATCTACATGTGATCATCTTGCAGCTATTGGAAAACTAGTTTTGGATCCAATGAAAATATTCCACCTTCTTCAAGATTTAGACAGAGAATTGTATCCTTGGCAATCGTTATTCAAACATCTATGCATAAGCCAACATTTCCAATCTATGAAGATGTTGTTGCTCAACTGACACTATAGAAAACACGTCAATATCAATGAATGGATCAACAGATTCGTCCGTTGAAATATTTATTAAAGGATTCCAACGAAATATAAATAAATAGAAATTTGCTAAAATCCATTAGTATTATCAACGGATACTGGCCGTTGATATGCATCGTGGTATCCATTGGTGAACCGTTGAAAATTATTCAGCTTTATCAACGAATTCTCATTGCAATATTTCAATGAATGCCCGTTGCAATTATCAACGGATACTCGTTGATAGTTTTTAAAGTTTTGATGCAACCGTTAGAAATAATCAACCATTAGCGATCAACGAGTATTAATTGATATTGCAACATCCATCCGTTGAAAATTACAATATTAATACACCAAACTCATATTTCTTAGCATCCACAATTGAACTAACAATATACTTTCAAACAATGTCATCCTTTTCAAATAGAAATATATACAGATCAAGAGAATAGATGTATAAAAGAAAAGATCCAGTAACTAAAGAGGTTATGCAAGACTTCTTTTACGGATTGGAACAATTCATGAGTTTTGCGTCGATGCAACCTTGGCATCAAGAATGCGTGATAATATTATGTCTCTCCAAAAGATACAAAAAATGAAGTATCGAAGTCAAAAAATTTTTTTCAAACATATAAGGTCGATTTTGTGGAGAATTATCAAGTTTGGCTCTTGCACGGTTAAGATAGTGGCACTAGAGATGTGATTGTGCAAGAATAACAAGAAATGAAAAGAAATGATGAGTGATGTACGTAAATAACGATGCCCTATCCATATATCGAAATGGTGTGAGACATTTTTCTTGTAGTTTTTGAGCAAACACAAAAAGAGATGCCAAACAATGAGGCACACCAATTTTTTAATCTATCGGATGCGGATAAACAACCTATATATGAAGATTATTGTGAAGTTCAATCTTGTTTGTCTTTATCATCTAGATTGATGAGTATAAAAATATATTACAATGTGTCTAAACATTGCAAGGATCATTTTTTAAAAAATATATATAAGCTCGAGAGACATAATATGGAATAAAGAATATTTTAAAAGATCTCAACATGCTACATGAGAAGATTGATTTTGTAGAAATAGTTGCATGTTATTTTGGAGAGTAGACAAATACCTTTTGTAATATAAATTTTGTGGTGCAATCAGATTTCGTCTGATAAAACCATATTCACAATAATATATGTTGTACAAGGAAGATGATTGACATGCCTAGCAAACAAGTTGAGAAGGTTGTACGAGTAAAAAATACAAATGCCTTAATGAGATGGCACACAGAACATTCAACGGGTGAAGGGGCAATATACATCGTATGCTAAGACCTTGAATGATTTCAACGAAATATTTCCTAAGTTTACGTATGAAACGAGAAATGTTTATCTTTGTGTATGCACCAATGGTTTTAGTCCATATGGATAATACAGAAGTCAATATTCTCTATGTTCAAAATCAAGAACATATTTTCACGAGGACCAACATAGATGGTGAATGCATTGGTGATTATGAAGACATTGAACTGAAAGATACCAAAGATGAACAAGGCGACAAATTCAACGCACCATCGAAGGAATATTCCTCAATTGAAGAATCAACGGAGAAGAGTTGTGAATTTTGTAATTATAAGACTAAAATATTATAATTTTTTAACTCTATGCTTCTATTATCAATGGTCATCTGCAAGGCTTAGCACATTTTTTTTTAATTTTTCATCAGTTATAATTTTTAACGGAAATCCTTTGAAAACCTTCATAATTATGAAAGTTTGTGCCTAACCATCTTTTTTATTTTTATTTCATAAGGAGTATGTTTTCAATGTACCCATTGAAAAAGAAACATAAAGGTCACAGTTTGACGTACGTTGATGAGACATTAGTTTAACCAAGCATCCGTTAAAAATTCCAACAGATGTCCATTGATAAATTAGGCATTTATTCTGTTGAAGCTTTCATTTTCAACAAAATAAAAAATTAATCACAACTCCTCGCCTAAACTTGTTAAACACCATACACTATGAGGGTCTGATCATTTGGAGGATTTCGCTAGAGCTCCGCCACCACCTCCTCTGCCAGCATACCATCATCCATCACTTATATCGATGATACCTATATTTGATGAAGATGATGATATGGTAGATATCGATGATTTGATCGATAGTTTCAATGAACGTTCGAGCGTTCCTATCATCGATCATAAACACTCCGATATAATTATTATTTTTATAATGTATATTTGTTTATTGAACTAACTTTAATTATCTATTTTTTCCATTTATATATGTAGGTTTAACATTGATGATGTGCTAAAACACACGAAGAACCACATCATCAATGTTTACATACAAGATCGCTTATAATACTTATGGCATATGCTATAGGTTATTTACCGCCGATGGTGGTGTATCTTCATTATAATGTTTTCTTTTATATACGATTTTAATTAATTATTTTCAATTTTATTTAATGTATTAATTCATTTTTATTTCATTTTGTAAAGAGCTTACAGATGGCATAAGAAGTATAAGTCGTTCATCTACACCGCATGGATGCGTGATATGCAATCACATCTAAGATTAATGATGAACAATGCTAAAAGTAATTATCTAAACAAAAATGCGAAACCGACATGGGCTATGGATGAGGATTTCAACCAATCTATCCAACATGGGGAGTTAGAAGACTTCAAGGCGAAAGCAAAATCCCAAAAAATATCGGTACGACGAGAAGGTTGCTAGGGATGGTACGTATACCCATTCACTAGGAGAAAATCATTTCCCAAAAAACAAAAAAAAAAGAATTCGTAAGAGGATTTTTAATTATAAAATATGTGTTTAAATTTTAAAAGTATATCTGATTAAGAATTGGAAGAGAACCGACACTTTTTGGGCTGGTGGTCGATACACATGCTAAGAATAAGTTCATCGCCAGAGGAAGATGCTGACGAATCTGAGTTCCTCGACCCTCACACAGAATAAATAGTAAAGACTGTGGAAAAGATCACACAACAATCACAAGTCATTGATTCACTCTAGATGAAAATACATTTACAGATCAAAGTTTATTGTTTTTACCCTAAATTATAATTACAAATAAATTGCTTTTCTAATGTTCCATTGTTTAATACATGAATTTGTTTGGCTGGATAAGGGACATTTGTATGATATAGATTATCTACAAATGGATATTATAGAAGATGCCATGATTTTACCCCTACGGTTCAGGAGACATACTCCAAAGAATGATACATTGAGCAACTCTAGGTCATGCTTTGAGATTACACGATGAAGATACGTTATAAGGAGAATATTATAGAGTTCTTTTCAAAGTTCCACCAACTAAGTAATGTTGGGTCACAAAAGTCACTTGAGACACAATGGTCACAATGGTCATAAAAGTGACAAATGTCGTACAAAGGTCACAACAGTTATAATGTTCACAAAAGTCACAATGGTCACAAGGGTCACAATGGCCATACAGTTTACAAAGGTCACCAATGTTACAAAGGATGAGTCTAATGAATGAGTGATTTTTATGCAGATGCTGGAGCTTTATCGAATGAGTCTGATGGTCCATTGACAATTAAAAGAAAGTTAAAACCATCAAAGGTAAGACTAGAGCTATATGTTAAACCTATGTTAATTGAGCCTCCGACGAAAAGATCAAAAACACTTTAAGAACAAAAACCACGGGGTGGACCAACAACAAGGGCAGCGACATGAAAGGAAGGAAGGAGAGGGTGGGGGCAAGGGGGAGGTGTAGATAAAGTTGTTGTTGCAAAAGAGGTTGTTAGAGAAGAATCCACAGAAAATGTGGTTTAAGAACTTGTAGATGCTGAATGGAATCGAAATTTTGGGTGGAAGCACGAGGGATTGGTACATGGCAATATATTCTGAACGCTTTCGTTCATTGATGCTAGTAGTTCCCGGTTGACTAGTCTATATAAATTTATGACAAACATCACCAAGAGCGTTGGTGGATATCGAAAATAGGATGTCCCCCGAAGCTAGAGTTTTGGGAGATAATATTAAAAGATGGCATTTGGATTAAAGATGACGTAAGTTCTTTTTAATCTCAAATGGGAAATTACGAGAGTTAGAGAATTTGATCAACCTTTTATGAGAGAGATGGATGGAAAAATGAAAGTTTGTCGTAGACACACGTATTCGAAAAAAAGGAATAGATGGAATTCAAAAAAACATGAGTCTGACATCGAAACGATGGAATAGTATCCAGCGGGTCCCACATGTTCCCTTGACTAGAACACCATAGGGGATAACTTGACTAGATCACGTGTCTATGCCTCGAGAGAGGGTAGATATCATATTAGGATTGTCTACCTTAGATAACTTGACTGGGATTGCATGATAGATAGGTTGATTGTTGGTTTCGGTAGTCTTGTGGTGAAACCGGTTTCCTGGAACGTTTGTCTCATTCTTAAGAACTAGTTTGTTTATTTTTTTTAGCATATCATTCCCACATTTCATATTCGTACGTTGCAAGTTTGATTCATAGTTTGATTTTAGGTTGTGTTGCATAGTCCCTGTGTGATCGAAACCTGAAGTACTACACACGTGTCGTGCACTTGCGGGTAGTTTAGGTTATTTGTTTAACTTTGATAACGCATCAAGTTTTTGGCGCCGTTTTCGGGGAATATTGTCAACATGTCTTAGATTCGAGCCTAGAGTCTTTCTTGTTTGTTTTTGTTTTCTTTTCTTTCGTTCTTTCTACCTAAATCGTTCTTTATTTGTCCTTCACAGAGCCGTCAGATCAACTAGAGATGGATAATTAGCATGGCATTGGACAGCCTCAATTACCTATCGGTAATTTAGGGAATATGTAGCAACAGCAACTCGTGCCTCAACCGCGAGCATCACAAGCTCCTCCACCACGTCGCCTCAGAGATTACATGGTGTCGAACATGAACAACGTGCAAACAGCCATAAGGATGCCTATTGTTGCTAGA
Source organism: Gynandropsis gynandra (assembly GCA_036759665.1). Taxonomy (NCBI): domain Eukaryota; kingdom Viridiplantae; phylum Streptophyta; class Magnoliopsida; order Brassicales; family Cleomaceae; genus Gynandropsis; species Gynandropsis gynandra. The sequence continues at coordinate 26,209,980 of CM071865.1, forward strand.
GAACAGTTCGAAATTAAGTCGGTGATGATCAACATGCTTTATCAGAAGCAATTCATGGGTGGAAATCAAGAGGATCCCCATCGGCACCTAAGAGACTTCCTTGAGCTTTCCGGTACATTCAACATACACAGAGTCTTAGAGGACACGATCTTACTACGTCTCTTCCCCTTCTCAGTTGGGGACGAGCAAAAACATGGCTGCAATCACTTCCCGCTGGTTCAATCACGACTTGGGACCAGCTCTGTACATTGTTCTTATCACGCTTCTTTCCTCCGAGCAAGACGATTCAGATGAGGGGGAAATCACAACGTTTAGATGCAGAGATGGAGAATCTTTGTTTGAAGCGTGGGGCAAATTTAAGGATCTTCTTCAGATGTGTCCACACCATGGTCTTGAGCAGTGGTACGTTATCCAAACCTTTTACAACGGAATTTCAGACGAACACCGAACGACGTTGAATAACGCTGCCAGAGAATCATTTATGGATATGAGCGTCGAGGAGGTATACGAGCTTATCGATAACCTTGCCATGAATCACACAATGTGGTCAACACCGAGAGGTATGCCTAACAGCACTCGTCGCTTATACGAGCCGAATCAGAGCAGAGTGACGGGCAACACATAAAATGCCATGTACTACGTGAATTACGGAGATACAGAACACGTGGCTTATCAATGCACGCTGCAAGAGAACGTGGAATACATGAATTATGCCTAGCAGCAAGGAAACACGTAATTCGGGAATACCTACAACCCGAACTGGAGGAATCACCCGACCTTGTCATACCGAACGACTCAACCGATGAAGTATTCGGGATTTCAGCAACCACAGCAGCCATACCAGCAAAATAACCATCAATTCCAGCAAGCTCAGCAAGTTCCGCAAGCTCCTCAACCTCCTCAAGCCCCTTCATCAAACCTTGAGGGAGTGTTGCTCGAATTTATTAAGGAGCAAAGGCATCAACATTCAACACAAACCAAATTCAATGCGGATATGGGGAAAGCGAACAACGAGCTCAAAACTCAGATGGAATCCTTGAGCAACCATGTGAAGATCTTAGAGAACTCCGTAGCACAGCAGGCTGCCTCATCCTCTCGGAATCCCGAACAGCTTCCAGGTAAACCCGAATTGAACCCGAGAGAGTATGTGAATGCTGTTTCTGTGTGCAGCAATGATATGATCGAGCATTCGCCCTCTAAAGAGCGAGAGCATGCTGCTGGTACGTCCATGAAAAGAGTCAAAGGTAAGGTTTCTATTATGGAAGGAGTCGAACCAGATTTAGACAAACTATACGTTGCTCCACCGGCATACAAACCTCCTATACCGTTTCCTCAACAGTTGGTGAGCAGTAAGAATGAAGAACGAGTGGACAGATTTGTAGAGGGTCTCAAAAAGCTTGACATCAACATCCCATTCGTGGAAGCCCTCCAAATGATGCCTAATCACGCCAAACTCATCAAAGAGGTACTTTCCAAAGAGAGGCATATCGAAGAGAACGAGATGCTAGCACTCACCGAGGAATACAACGCTATCCTTCAAAACAAGCTGCCACCAAAGTTGAAGGACCTCGGAAGCTTCTCCATTTCATGCACAATAGGTAATATTGATATTGATAATGCTTTGTGCGATTTAGGGGCAAGCGTGAGCATCATGACACACTCAGTTTTCAAGCGGATGGACTATGGGAATCTTAAACCTATAAAGATGTGTCTATGCCTCGCGGATCATTCGGTAAGATATCCGGTGGGAATTGTTGAAAACGTTCCCACCATGGTAGGTAAGCTTTACATCCCACTGATTTTGTTGTACTTGAAATAAAGGAAGATGCTAGGGTACCTATTATTCTTGGTAGACCGTTCTTAGCTACTGCAAGTGCCTTGACAGACGTACAACAAGGAAAGCTTTCCTTACGTGTCGGAGATGAGACGATCGAATTCAACCTGTCCAGCCCCATGAACGAACCTTTATCCAAGGAGTCTTGAAGCACTAGGAGACACCCCCTGTGAGGAGATACCACATGAAATGCACGCTGATTTCGCAATGGAGAAGATGTCCAAACTTGAGCCCGGGCCACCACTGTCTTCTTTTCGGTATGAAAACGTTGAATCCAATAAGACATACCTTGCTGTTATGAATGCTAACTTGAGTGCAGATGAGATGAGAAAATAATCCACACGCGTAAAGAAGCGTAGGAGAGTCAGCTCTTCAATATGTACGCACAGAATTAATATGGAAGACAACCACGAACCTTCCATCGAAACTCAAAAGAGACTGCACTTGCACATGCACGAGGTAATGAAAAACAATGTCATAAAACGTTTCAATGCAGATACCATTTATCCAATTTCGGACAGCGAACGAGTGAATCCCGTGCATGATGTGCCAAAGAAAGATGCAATGACTAAGGGATGGCACGATAAGAAGATCCTACCTCATGACTTCCAACTAGGTGATTTAGTTCTACTTTTCAATTCTCGTCCTATGCTTTTCTCGGGCACACTACCGTCCCGTTGGTCTGGTCCTTTTCAGGTACGAGAAGTCTTCACACATGGAGAAGTGGAACTATGGAGCGACTCCAGCAGAACATTCAAAGCTAATGGGTAGCGGCTAAAGCTCTACCAAGCCGCTCAACCGATCGAAAGTGGAAACTCCATTGCCCTTTCCGATCCACCCGTCGTGCACGCATGAGGAATGGAGACGTCAAAGCTTAAAGATGTTAAATAAGTGCTTTCTGGAAGGCAACTCAGCTGTTGTTTTCTATTTTTCTTAGTTTTAGTTTAAGACCCGGTTTATCGTTTACGTTTAAAAACAAAAAAACAAAAAAAAACAAAAAATACCACCACAAACGTGACTTCACTTCCCTTACCCTCCATCGGAGATTCACGTCGAGGACGCCGTTCAATTCAAGTCTGAAGGAGCATCTCACGTTTGTCAGGTGGTTTCGTTTCATTTTCTCTTTGTTTTTTGTAGTTTTTAGTTTGTTTTTTTTTGCTTTCGTGAAGTAGAGTCGTCCCAGGCACTTGTCCGGTGTCACGTTTTGAGATGAATCCTGAACCTAGGATACTTAAGAGGTTGGCCTTTTCTGTGAGATTTTGCACGTTTGAGCTAGGTTTTTCCTAAGCGTTAGAGCTTATTAGTCGGCTGAAAAACAATAGGTCGTAGTTCTTTGGGAATCCTAATGTTGCTTGTGGGGGTTTAGACGAGGTTGCTAGGCTAGTTTATCGTTTATTCTCTCTATCCAGATGGCCATACTTCGTGTAGACGATGCTTTACTTCACTTTTCTATGAGGATTACTATATCGTATGAGATCGAGCTTATTTGGTATGCGATCGAGCTTATTTTGCAGATTAAGAGCGCACACTAACACTCCACTGTCGATAGAAATAATGCCTAAAAGAATGATCTAAAATCGATATGAGTGCGTCAACCTTGATACTCTTTCGATGGATCGGGTCTAAGTGGTGGGTTGGCGATCATCTTTCTACGTCCTAAGGGCATGACACAATAAAACGCCGCCTACTCCGATGCACTCTTGAACGAGATGCATGAGTATACCGTCATCGGTAGTCTAGGTCTAAGTAGAGGTTGGATCCCTTTGAATCCGACGTCCTAGAAGCCTAGTGTGTATGCAAAGAAAAAAAAAAGGGGGAAAAGAAAAAGAAGATATAAAAAGAAAATAAAAAGAAAGAAAAAAGAGAAAGAATACAGAAAGAAAGAAGCTCGGAAAAGAAACAAGTATCCTTGGTTGTTCTAGGTTTAGCATTTTCTGAAGTCTTGTTTAGATTTCCTTTGATTTACTTTCTCATGGGTAGCCTTGGTGAAGCTAGGATGAAGACTGAAAACTTAATTAGGCCGAATTTGCTCTCGATGTGCTAGTTGATCGGTTAGGTTCGCTTTAGCGGTACTTCTAGGAGAAGGGGAAATTCTCGGATTTTGTATACCCCATGTGTTACATGTTTACGTTTGCTTAGGGATAAGCAAACATTCAAGTCTAGAGGATTTTGATCATCTCATTTTCATACGTATTTCTGGCATGATTTTAGAGACGTTTACGATATAGATGTGATGTTTTACGTATGATTTTGTATTCGTTTTACTCGTTTTTGTATTTTCATTTTCATACAGGTTTTAACGTGTATTCGGTTCATTTTGGAGCTAAAAGACGTGCATGAGACTAAGTACCAACATCGAGGATCATCGCCGAACAAACGAGACGAGAATCGGCAAGGAATAGCCTCTACCTGCGCGGGTAACTCCCTAGCCCGAGCGGGCATTTATTACGGTGATTTTGTCCAGCAAATTGAGCACGAGTCGGGCAAGCACTACACACGCCCGTGGCACCAGCCCGAGCGGGCATCACCTCAGCCCGACCGGGGCACTCTCTAGCCCGAGCGGGCTGCCTCTTTTTCCATCGTGATCCCACGCGATCATGCGCGACGCACCTGAGCGGGTCACACACCTAGCCCGCGCGGGTCGCGTCCGTCACTCTCAAAATAAGTTAATTTGTCTTAAAAAATGGGAGTTTGTTGAGGACTTATACAATAAGGAAACAACTTTAGAGAAGAGGAATAAGTGATATTTTGCTTGAGAAAGTAATGGAAACATCGCCCAACTTATTCAAGAATTGAAACTCATGAAAAGAAAACAATCGGTGGCTACTGCAACAAAAGGAAGAACTGAACGGTCGAAAGGGAAAGAAGGGAGAAAAGGAAAGAAAAGAGGTAGGAAAGAAGACGAGAGGAGTGAGAGGTCGAGTTCATTAACCGAGTTTTGAGTTCTTGATCGAGGAGAGAGAGTAGAGAGAATGAGGAGGTTCTTGCGAACGAGACTTACAAGGAGCATTGGAGATCAACCCTACACTTCGGTTTTCGTTTGGTTTTCATGTTCTTTAGACCTTCTATTTCGTTTATGTTTGTTTACGGACGCATGAGCGAGTAGTTTGTTTGTTTTAGGAGAAGGGATTAGCCCATGGCTATCCTGGAACCACTTTTGATTTATCTTTGAATACATCTTCCCGTTTTCGCTTATCTATTCTTTATATGAGTACTTAATTTATTTGTGTTTGTGATGGCCACGTAGATGCATGTGTTAGGGATTAGGAGAAGGACCGAAAGGAGAATTCTAGTCCTAGAAGATCAGGTTTAGAACAACCGAGGTTAGGCCACGAAAGTAGGGTAGCAGTGGTTGAGGGTAAAACGAATGAATCACAGGTCTTATGGGTTTAGTTCAAGGTTTCAGCCACGAAAATAGGGGATAACTTGACTAGATCATGTGTCTATGCCTTGAGAGAGGGTAGATATCATATTAGGATTGTCTGTCTTAGAAAACTTGACTGAGATTGCATGAAAGATAGGTTGATTGTTGGTTTCGGTAGTCTTGTGGTGAAACCGGTTTCTGATAACACGTAATCCGTTGTAGTATTTACGTGATTCTTAGGTCTAGTTTTGAGTAGATTACTTAGATTTCACCCATTTATCGAGTTTATTCGAGGACTTTATCTACATTTCGTGTTTTGTATAGGAAACAAAGACATGAGGAGAAAAACGAGAGATTACGGCAATTTAACCCCGAAAACGTAGTTGAATGACAAGGTTCAACTTGTGTAAGGCCATGGATTGAAGTGAACACTCAAACACCGAGCGAAAGGAGCGGAAACAACAAATTAAGACCTGCACGCTCGGGCATGAAGGTGTGCCCGCTCAGGCACAAGTTGAGGAATTGAGGCAAAAGACCCTCGTAGCTTTGCACGACTCGGGCTGAAAAGCCACACGCTCAGGCATGGGTGCCCGCTCGGGCTAGATGAGGGTGCTTAGAAGTCTTTTTGATTCCGATTAGTTGAGTAGTTGTGCTTGAAACCATGATCTATAGTTACATTCACCTCCTATGCTTCAGTACCAAGTATCATATCTCCGTGCATACCGATTGATAGTTGCTTGTTTGATAGATTTTACCGTTCATAGATCATTAGATTCCACACGCTTATACTCCGCTGTCAATTTACCTCTTCTTGGATAAGTTTTCTAACTATTTCAGGTTTTCATTGACATGAGTACATCGAGATCGATGGTTCGGGTCTAAGTGGTGGGTTGAGGCGCTATTCTAATTCCTAAGGGTTAGAGTGATGCGTATTCTTCATAAAAAAAGAAAAAAGAACATAAAAATATTCTTCAATGACGCACCTCTTCACTCCGCTAAGGTTACGAAACCTTATGAGTGTGCCATAGGCAACCTGGGTCTAAGTAGAAAGCCATCCCTCTTCGACTTCGACGTCCTAGGAACCAAGCGTGGATCTATAAAAAAAAAGAAAAGAAGAAAGAAAGAAAATAAAAAAAGATTAAGAACGAGAATATGAGTTTAATGATATCTCAAGCTTAGGAGACGAGGACGAGCAAAGGTTAAGTCTGGGGGAGTTTGATAACACGTAATCCGTTGTAGTATTTACGTGATTCTTAGGTCTAATTTTGAGTAGATTACTTAGATTTCACCCATTTATCGAGTTTATTCGAGGACTTCATCTACATTTCGTGTTTTGTATAGGAAACGAAGACATGAGGAGAAACACGAGAGATTACGGCAATTTAACCCCGAAAACGTAGTTGAATGACAAGGTTCAACTTGTGCAAGGCCATGGATTGAAGTGAACACTCAAACACCGAGCGAAAGAAGTGGAAACAACAAATCAAGACCTGCACGCTCGGGCATGAAGGTGTGCCCGCTCGGGCACAAGTTGAGGAATTGAGGCAAAAGACCCCCGTAGCTTTGCACGACTCGGGCTGAAAAGCCACACGCTCGGGCTAGATGAGGGTGCACGATCGGGCTAATGGACTGCACGAGCGGGTAGAAGTTGTGCCCGCTCGGGTCCACCTTTTTCTCAACAAATTCCTTGATTTTAGAACGATCAATTCAGTAGAAAAGAGACCTTTTAAAGTGAGGATTCGTACTAGACTAAAGGGGGGACGAAAGGAGACATTAGAGGACACACATTGAGAGATAGAGAAAGAGGGAGAAGGACGGAACGAGGAATCCGGAGCATGGAGGAGCTATTGAAGACGTCGGTATATGAATAGGGAGGAATCTCTTTCTTTATCAATGTTGAATATAGTTATCTTTTGTGTTTCGTTTTCTAAGTTCATGTCCGAGTAGATCTATAGCCATGGGTTAGAGAGTATTGCCAATATGTAACGAAGTCTTGTTCTTAATGCTTGGTGGTTCTTAACGCTTTTGTTCTTGTACGCCACTTGAATGAATGAATTCGGTACTTGATCGTTTTTCAGATTGATTGGTTGTGTTTAATGCTTTCATTCTTGTACGCCACTCGAATGAAT
>CM071865.1:26227326-26267890 GCA_036759665.1 Gynandropsis gynandra
TTCCCTTGCTTATATCGAATTACAAAAGTCTCTATAAATTCAACCCATATAGCATGCCTTTTGTTCAACTTTTGCTGACCCTTAAGATATTTCAATGCCTCATAATCAGTGTGTATGACAAACTCTTTCGGCCAAAGATAATGCTGCCATGTTTAGTGAGATCTTACCAAAGCATAAACCTCCTTGTCATACATTGGATAGCTTAGTTGTGCACCGTTAAGCTTTTCGCTGAACTAAGCTATTGGTTTCCCTTCCTGCATTAGCACAGCTCCAATACCAACACCAGAAGCATTATATTCAATCTCAAAAGCTTTAGAAAAATCAAGTAGAGACAAGAGGGGTGAATTAGTAAGTTTTTCTTTCAAAAGATGAAATGCAGCTTCTTGCGCTTCTCCCCATTGAAACCCAACATTTTTCTTGATAACTTTCCTAAGAGGTGCATCAATGGTACTAAAATCCTTCCCAAAATGCCTGTAAAAGCTAACAAGACCATGAAAGCTTCACACTTCACTAACGGTTTGAGGACTCGACCATTCTTTGATTGCATCAATCTTTTCTTCATCAACTTAAAATCCATATTCACTAACCACAAAGCCTAAAAATACCAGTTTTTTAGTGCAAAACGTGCACTTTTGGAGATTAGCAAACAATCTTTGATCTCCGCAAGACCTTCAAAACAAATTTTATATGCTCCACATGCTCTTCAAGATTCTTACTATAAATCAGGATATTATCAAAATAGACAACAACAAATCTACCTATAAAGTGTCTAAGAATGTGATTCATGAGGCTCAAAACTTGCTAGGTGCATTTGTGAGTCCAAAAGGCATAACAAGCCATTCATACAACCCGTGCTTAATTTTAAAGGCATTTTTCCATTCATCGTCTTCTATCATGCTATTAGGTGATAACCACTTTATCTTGGAAAAGATTTTGGAATCATGTAGCTCATCCAACATGTCATCAAGCCTAGGGATTGGGTGTCATATTTTTACCCTGATTTGATTGACTACATGACAATCAATGCACATTCTCCACGTACCGTCTTTCTTTGGGACAAGAATCATCGGCACAACGCATGGAGACATGATCTCCCAAACGTATCCCTAATTCATTAAGTTATCAACTTGTCTTTGAAGCTCCTTAGTCTCCTCGGGATTGGTTCTATAGGTTGGTTTGTTGGGGATGCTTGCTTCAGGCACGAAATCAATTTGATGTTTTATACCTCTAAGGGGTGACAGTCCATATGGAATCTCCTCTCGGAAAATATCATCAAACTCCTGCAAAATATCAAGAAAAACACTAGGAATAGAATTTCAGAGCTCGTTACTACTCAAATATGTCTCTGTGTACATATGTACAAATATAGGTCGATGTGAAAGCATGGTTCTCTTGATCTCACTAGTTATCGTTAAGAAATTGGTGTTTAATCTCATGGGTCCACTCTCACAGACCTTTAACTTTGTTTTTCTCAAGACCTCACCATATTTAACTGATCTACCTTATGGTCACACACATTCATTGGTTTCTTTTCATTCTTCGTCATTTGGAGCTGATCTTCAAAAGTTTCTTTAGGAGTCAATGGAACCAATCTGATTTGTTTTCCTTTGTGTTGGAGAGTGTATTTGTTGTTGTACCCATCATGTTGACCACGTTCGTCAAATTTCCACGGACGTCCCAAAAGTATATGCCACGCTTCCATAGGCACAACATCACCAAGAACTTCGTCCTCATATTTTTCGATGCAAAATGGAACTTTCACTTGCTTGTGGACCTTGGAAGTACCACTTTCATTCAGCCACATAAGTCGATATGGATTCGGTTGTTTCTGAGTCATCAAACCCACCTTTCAACCAATAACGTGCTTGCCACATTGGTGCAGCTCCCACTATCAATAATCAAGCAACATACTTTATTTTTTACCAAACACCTTGTATAAAAGATGTTCTTGCACCGGATTATCTCCTCTTCTTTTGTTCGTAGACTCAGGGCTCATCTCACCACCGATAATTCTCCTTTTGACAGTCTCGTGTTCCACAATATCATCCTCCCAAGACGACATTGATTCAGATTCATTCTCAGGCTCTGTTTCAATTGTTCCATCATCATGAACCATTAAAGCTTTATTTAAAGGAAAATAAAAGAAAAAGAAGTGGTTGAAAACATTAATAAACAGCTTGCATGTGGAGGAGAAGTAAATGGGGTGGTTGAGTTTTGGTTGAGAGTTTGAAGTACTAAATTTAATGGTTAGCTTCTAGAACATCTATATTCGTCAACACTCTCTTCTTGTTATTTGATGCTTCATTTGGGCTCAATTTGGGCTGAAATTAGATGGACTAAAACTTGATGATGTAATTGATGTGGTCCATTTTGGTTTTCTTCAAATTTTGCCCCTAAAACATCCAAAATATGCTCAGCACACAAAGCTTGAAGTTTCTTAGTTCTAGCCCTTGTAATTGGACCAATTAGCTCAGAATTTTGTTTAGCGTCATTCGGTTCTTCTTCAATTTTACTCTCAGCTTGTTTTTCCCCCAATTCAGATCAAAATGTGATCTTTAGGATGCCCACATTAGACTTTGTGACTCTGTGACCTATTGCGACCATGTCTTTCAATCTGACTCACTGCATTCCACTCAGTGACTCGTTTTGACTACACTAATATAAGAATCAGTTTAACAAAATGAGATATGAATCTATACATATTACTCACTACTCACTTAGGATATCCAATTCACAAAAGAAACACGAAAAATACATTATCTCCCCACACATAACCTTAATCTCCTCAAATTAAAAATAAACTTAAATCCAAGCTCAAAACTCATTATATATATACCAGATTTTTCTAGAGAAACAAATTTTATTCCAAGATTCTTTGTTGACAACAAATGATTTTAACCTATTCGCCGCGAATTTGATGCCGATTTGAAGCTACTCGAGGTGAATCTGATACCGATTCGAAGCTACTCGCGGTGAATCTGATACCGATTTGAAGTTACTCGTGGAAAATCTGATGGGAGAGAAACGAAATTTCCGTGCCAAAGGAGAGAGAAAATTATGATGCTTTGAAAGAGAGAGAAAATTGTTGATTAAAAGAAAAATGTAATATGTAATTATCACTATTATAATAACTAAAATTAAAATTGAAATCCTAATAACATTTCAAGTATATTTTTGAAATTATCCGACCCAAATCCATCACACACAATTCAATTTAAAACATTTTTTATCTCAAATTCGCAATATATGGGTATCCGAAATTTCAGATACTTGCCTTACCCACATAAAATTTCTAAACACGCGAGTACGTGTTTTACTAATTAAAAATTTTGATTAAAATAAAAAAACCTAAAATCAACCTTTAAATTTCTATAAATGTTTGGGAAAGATGACGATAGGTGCAAGGAAGATGGAGATCCACGAGGCAAAGGTGACAAAAATTGACCGACAAGGTGAAGAGGACAAAGACCAACGACATGACATAATGAGAAGACGCAGATCGTTGAGAGGAAACGATGAAAGGACGAATATCGACTAGAAGATGTGAAGAGACGATGAAGAGGACGAAGATAGGCGAAGAGGTTGAAGGTCGACGAGACGAAGTGATGAGACAATTAAGACCATAGACTGGAAGGCCGATCACAGATCGAAGTGATATGGTGAGCCATGTCAGTTGGTAGGATGACTAAACCACTTTTTTTTCAGTTAGTTGATCTTTAGAGCCTTTGAATGTATACATTGTGATTTATGGGATTCGACATATGTAAAATCCAATCAAGATTTTAAATATTATCTGATATTTGTTGATTACTCTCGTTATTGTTTGTTTTATCACTTTAAGAGGATTTTAAACTTCTTTGGCATATTTAACATATTTCAAAAGTTTATCGAGAACTTGTTGAACAACAAGATCAAATGGTTTCAAAAGTTTATTGAGAACTTATTGTGAAACCAACAATAGCACTTTTCTCAACCGCTTAGCTTAATTTGGAATCAAATTTTATATGATATGCCCCACACCCCAAAACAAAATGATTTAGTTAAGAAAATACACAAGAATATAGTTTAACTAGGATTGACAATGTTTTTTTTGCCATCTTCAATCCTCCTCAACAAAAGGCTTCATTCATTTTTGTTCCACTTTGATCCAGACTACTTAGCTCTTTGAGGTTTTGGCTCTAGTTGTTATTCTTATTTGCGACAATACACTAAGCTTAAGCTTGAATCAAGAACTCTCAAATGTGTTTTTCTTGGTACATTGAGAGTTACAAAGGTTACAAATGCTATTGGTCATATTTTCATCACGTGACATGCCATATTTGATGAAGACGATTAACCTCCTTCATAAAACATATTCTCCATATGTTGGTTCTTATGATACTCCTATTTTGTAATATTAATAGAAAAGCATTCTTAATCCATATTCTTCAATATCACAGGAGATTAGTCCATCTTACTGAACACCTCTCCACATTATTCAAACAAAATCAATTTTCAACCCAAATATTTCTTCCTTAAACACCTCTTCAGCAAACACTACAACCTCTAATATCCCTTTAGAAATTGTCTCACTTGACATTTCCTCTGTTCTACCACCCAGTGAGATAGTCTAAGCTATTACCCACCTAATGCAAACTAGATCAAGGTATGATATTATGAAGCCTAATCCTAAATACACTCTCAATTCACTTACAAAATTATCTGCAAAACCAAAATCTGTTACATTGTTGCAGATTATTGATGAGCAACATCCTACTCATATGTGCAAGTTACAAAAAGCATTTTATGATTTGAAACAGGCCTCTAGTGCTTGATTTCAAAAGTTTAATGTATTTCTTATTGTGTTTGGATTTTTTTGTAGCTCTGCTAATCCATCCTTGTATGTCTATAGATTAGAGACAAATATCATTTTTCTTCCCCTTTATGTTAAAGACATGCTCCTTAGAGGGAGCTCCATTTCACTTATTTAATCTATGTTGACAACCTTGGACTCTCATTTCTCAATGAAGGATATTGGGAGCCTTCACTATTTCCTTGATAGTCATTCTCACTTTCACAAGGATGTGTTATTTTTAAACCAGTAAAAATGTGATGAGAAGTTGTTCAACAAAACTGATATGGAGCGTTGCAGACCTATCTTTACTCATCTCCCTTTAAAATAGAATCCATAGGTTGTGGATGAAACTAAGAATGTTGAACCAACTTATTTCAGAAATTTTGGTGCATTGTTGTATCTAATATTAATAATACCATACATAAGTTATTTTGTGAACTTCATTTGTCATAAAATGCATGCATCATTTGTTTATGATTTAAACTTTTGAAAAGAATATTAAGGTGTTTGAAAGGCACTCTTATGATGAGATTATACATGTATTCTCGTAATTAGTAACATCTTTATGTCTATAGTCACTCAGATTGGGCAAGTTATAAAACCACAAAAAAAATTCATTTCATTTTCTTGGATTCAAATATTATTTTTGATGGTCAGCTAAGAAATGAGACACAATTTCTCAGTCCTCCATTGAAATAGAATATAGGGCTATGATTTCTCTTGGATCTCTTTCATCTTCCAAGACATTGGTATTCTTTTAACCTTTTCCAGCAACACTCTTTTGTGACAACTTGTTTGTTGTTCATCTCTAGGGAAAACGATATGTTTCACTCTTGTTTCAAACATTTTGAGGTGGATTATCACTTTATCGAAGATAAGGTTGTGTTGGGGTCTGTATCACCGAACACATTGAAACTTCGAATCAAATTGCTGACATATTTACCAATTTGTTTTTCTGTTCACTTCCTTCACTAACCGGCCAAAATTGGCATTGCCCTTCGGCCGAGCTCAAACTTGAGAGAAGATCTCACACAATCATCATTCCGTTACCAAAACCAGATTCTGCAATGGAACAGTTTCTTATGGCAAAAACAAAGCATGATGACAAGTCCTTACCCTTAGTGACAACATCACTCAAATCCTCTAAGTGCAACCACATCAACCCCACGTCGGCCATCCAATCGGTAACGTTGTCAGCAAAGTTATTCTCACACGAAGCCAATGCACCAGATGACAGAGGATTATTTTCTCTGTAGCAAAACGGAATATGCATGCATGAGAGTACTCTCTGTAACAAGAATTCGGCAACGACTAATGTCATCATTCAGAATTGATTTTATGTATTGGATTCAATCATTTAAAGTTGAAAATGTTGTATTGAAAGATTGTGAAAGACCTCTGATTATGAAAATGGAAAAAAAAATCCAGACCACTCTTTCTTCCTTTTTCTTGTTCTGCTTTCATTATGTGTTTACATATAAAATAAAAAAATTCAATCCATAACTTTAAAATATCAAATAATCACATTTTTGCAGTGATATGAATTATAATCTATCTATTATAGTAATACAAAGAAAGAAAAGCCACAACAAACCACATTGTGGTGATCCAAATTGCTATAAGTACATTCATATTTTTTCGGCAGCGATAATTAGTACGTTACAGTTACGCCTTGCAATTCCAAATTATACCCAATTACACCCCAAAATTAACCAAACTTACAATTTCACCCCTACATCATTTCCACATTCACCGAAAGCCACCAATCAACATATAATTGTTTCCCTCAAACCCTAAGGAAATAAACACTAAGCTCAGGACCACCCTTTGCACCATCAGGGCTCATCATGTAATATGCCTCCGAGTCACGTGACCCGACCACTCGCTCGAACCGGGCTCTCATGTACATGACCTCACCCATCTCGGACCTCACCGCTCCATCCCCCACATCCGCCTTAATCTCCGGCAGAACTCCGGCGCCCATCGTGATAGGCCCCACCGCCATAATAACTCTCCGCTCCACTACGCCGGCTTCCCTTTTCGCCGCGAAGCCACATTTCCTCCCGTTGCAGTACGTCCGCCACATGGGCTCTTCTAGAAGCTTCTTAGAAACACCCCATTTCTTCTTCTCCTTCTTCGTCATCGAGATCGAATCAATCTTCTTCTCACATTCGAGCACGATCCGCACAAGCCCAGATGCCATTTCACGGACAAGGACGCCTGTCGGTGTCGGCAACTCGATCAGAACCGTAGGTGATCGGGTCGGATCGTCTTGTACGGCGAAGCGTACGTGGCCACGCCGGTTCCCGAAAAGAGTCCCTACGACCCGAGTGCCCAGACCCGAATATGAGTGCCCAACTCGGTTTCTGTTGAAGACGGTGAGAGCGTAACGGAACTTGGAGATCTTATCATTCTTGCCGCTGATCTTGCCGGAACCGGGTCGGGTCGGGTTGGAGGAGGACTTGAAACGGGTCAGGACCTCTTCGTCGTCGTTATCATCTTCTCCGTTGTTTTCACCGTCGTCATCGTCTTCTTGAATCTTCTTTCTCCAGTTGAAGTATCGTTTGGAGAGAGAGGAGGAATCATGAGGTGATTTGGCTAAGATTGTCTTCATATGTGGAGTTGGTTTAAGGAATGAAAAAGGACGCTCATGACTTCTTTATATGGATCTGTGTTTGGGTATTTAATGTCCCAATGAACAGTGACGAAATCATGTATTGATATGTATATAAATTCGTATAGTATTCTTATTGATATGTATATTAATACTATACGAATTAATATACTAATCCGAAGAAAAAAAACCTTTTATTTTTAGACTTAAAAAAATCATAATCTGCTATTGTTTTACGAAAAGAAAAATTTTAACTGGCGTCTTTTGTAAAAAAAAAAACTAATATAACTAGATTTTATGGTATAATTTTGTTTTTAATTTTTAAGTTTTATCCGATATCTTTAATGTGTGTCGATTGTCGGATACGACATTAACTTATCGCTAAAATAATATGACACCAATGTGTATATAAATTGGGTGGTAATTGACAAAAAACAAAGACACTTTAGGAATTTTAACTCTTTTAAAAATGAAATTTGTTTATTTAAATTAAGAAAAAAATATAATATGAGATTTATTAATAATATATTTTGACCTTTTTTTTGTTAAATATAGTAAGATGGTGTAGTGATCCGAAAATGTTATCTCTTTATATTAATTTATCTCTTTAGATCGTATGTGCTATAGATGTTTTCTCTATTTTTAATTATTTTTATAGATGACATCTATACTTTTTTGTTATTTCCATAAATCAACGTCTCTCTCCATATATTTTCTTTTATTGTGAGGTTTAAACTTGTAACAGACGTTAATACGGAAATGTTGTAACTAAAATTTAACTATAACATTATTTTGATATCAGAATTTTGAAAAGTTCCGAAATCTTTTAGAAAATCAGATTTAATATAATGAAAAGTATATGGATTTAAACATAAACAAAAAAATTTTTTTGGATATAAAATGGTAATATTTTAAAAATTAAACCGTGGTGATCATATATCACCGCACAAAGTGAAACTATTTATTTACATTGTTGTACGTTCAACTATAAGAATTTATTATCCAAGAATATTTGAACACATTTGAAATACAACTACTATTATGAGATATTTTCATACTTTACACAACCGTAAATCACAATTCACTGCTCTTTAGTTCAATACACCACACATGTATGAACCATACAGATGAGTCTCCCACTCCACCACCCAATACACTTAATTGTATCGAATTTATGAATACTCATTAGGTTCAACTCGTTTGCTTTTATGCGTATGACTGTACTTTTTTTCTTGCTCTCTCTCGAGTTGTGCCTCTTGTTGTTGTCTTCCTCTCTTTTATATAGGCATTTCAGTTGATCTATCTTGTTGTTTGTTTCCTTAATTGATGAGTGACCTATTCTCTTGGAGATTGTTCTTTGACTTGCTAGATTTTAGGTCAAGGTTGTTATTTTGTTGACTTTTTCAAACTTCTAGATTTGATCTTGATCCTTGTGATTATTTGATCCAATCCTTATGTGTGTTGACTTAATCTTTGCATTATAACAATCTTCATTTTTTTTATTTTATGCTCACACACAACACTCAAAATTAGCAATCATAAGGATTCATTTTAGTCTTAAAACTAACGATAGAATGGCATGAAAAGTTCAAAATCAAGCAGAAAAGTCAGCATAAAACAAGTCCGCATAACAACATTAATATGTCTAATTTTCTTTAACAATGTTGCAATTCCAAATGTAGAACCATTAGCCATTGTCATTTCTTTTTGCCCTTTTTCCCCCTGTTTTGTTGAGCAAAAATTCAAAAATGTTAGAATATTAATACATAAGATCACTTAAGAGAAGAAAGGGAAGAGAAAACATTATGATGAAGGGTCTTGATATGCACTTTCAACTCCTTTTGCAGTTTGTTGAGCTCTTCCTTCATTGCATCCACCTTCTTGCTGATCTTGAGGATGACTTTCTCGAGATCATCTTTCTCATGAATATAGTCCTTTTTGTTCACAAATTACCAAAATGCCACCTTAATCTAATCACTTCTTTTAAGATCAAATCATCTCAAAACAAATAAGAGGAGACTTATACACAATTGAACATATTTAATCAAATTTCAGCATTTCATTTTACTTTATAAGTTCAACTATCATCAGAAAAATATGTTTTAGAAGAATAAAGATCATCACTTCAATTGTACTCGACTGAATATATCCAGAGTTCCCACTAAACATTCAAGTGTACCTCAATATTTTGATAGTACAATTGTTATTCTCTTAAATGAGCCAAAACTTTACTAACTTATCTTTTCATTGAGCATCATTTTTTTTCTTTCCATTCTTAGTATTCCATACTTCTAGGACATTGAAGTTTTTTATTGACTCAGGTTCATAACTAATCCCACTACTTATACCCAGGTTATCTCATTAGGTATACTCATACGATGTGCATCAGCGAGTAGACATGTTATCATGTACCTGTAGGACGTCGAAGTTGATTTACTGCCCACCACTTAGACCCGAGTATGCATTCATGTCAACAAAATATTAATTCAAGACTTTAATTTATAGGTTGACAATGGAGTGTATGAATACTTTGTATTTTCCTTTTTACAACTCTTTTCCTCGTTCATTTTTTTTCACCTTAGACACTTTGAATTGCACTTAAAAAATAGTCAGTTGTATTAAAAAGAGAGTCAAACATACTTGACAATTAGAAGTTCACTCAAAATATTTTATTCTTTTCAGAAGTTATGTGAACTTGCATTCTCTTTCAGATTTTCTTAAAAAGTAGAGAGCTCATAATTCACAAATCCCAATTTGTTCATATCTAGTGGTCAAATGAGTATGTCTGCTAGTTGATGCTCAATAGGATGTAGTCTACCTCTAATTGTTTCTTCTCTACTTGTTCTCTTAGAAAGTGATACATGACTTTGATGTGTTTGATCATAGAGTGTTGTACAATAGTCTTTGACAAAGTTATTGCATTTGTATTATCACAATGATGGACGAAAGTACTTTTATTGTTTCCTTTGTTCTTCCTTATTAAGCTTTAATACTCCTCGAACAATAACATCAACCTATTGATGTCATAGATTAAGTCCACCACTTATTGCTTTTAAATATTTTTGTTAATTTCTCCACACATAATTATTATTTCATCCTCTTATTCCAGTCATCACACATTTGTCGTTAGTATAAAAACATGAAATTTTTCCTTAAAAACTTCACCTCAAAATCGTTGTCACACAACTGGCTGATGCTGATGAGATTTGCTGTCAGTCATTTTACGTAATATACATTTTCTAATTTTTGTTATCCATCTACCTTGAGACCCTTTTCCCATGATTCTTCCTTGAGCTCTATCTCCGAAAGTTACATGTCCACTTTTGTCTTCAAAAAAATCTAAAAGTAATTTCTTTAATCCTGTTGCATGCTTAGATCAATCACTATCGAAATACCAAGTAACATCATAGTTTTCATTATTAGGAGTATAAACAACATTGAAATGTAAATCGGATAACCCAAACTTGTTTTATATTCTTAGGCTTCTAATATGGATCTGATTTTATCACCCATATTATTCGATATTTTTGGATTCCTAGTGAGAATACTTACATGTAGAGTGTCTTCTCTTATAGTAAGAGCACTATCTCCAAAGATGTTCTAGTTTTGCATAAGAGTAGCATCTTTGTAAAGTTGTTTGCCTTTTTCTCTAAACTGTAGGTTCTTGGCGGACAACGGTTTTCTTTGCTTGAACTTTAGTTCGACCAGATTGTAATACAATTGTTTTTTGTTGCTCTGTAGGTTGATTAGTCTGTGCAACAGTTCGGTTGGATGTATTTTCCTTTGATTTAGCAATCTGTACTACAGGTTTTTTGAGAGAAACTATAGTTGCATCCTCCAAAAGTAATCCAGAAACAAAAATTACTTTCTTCATAGCAATCACTTCTTTATTTGCAGTTCCTCTTTTAAAGCTAAATCTGTAATGTTGCTTATCTGTTTTTGCAATGGTTAAGATATGATTTAATTTGTTCATTCTATTGTTGAGCATTCGCAACTGCTTTTGTGTCTTCTCAAGTTGATGTTTGATAAAAAAACACTTCTTAATTGTATTGTTGCAACTGAACTTTATTTTGTTTGAGACGTTCTCTAAGTTGTATGTTTACCTTAACTAGCTCTATGTTTTCCTTATTGATCTTCATCCAAGATTCATACGACTTCTCAATAGTTATATCATCATCATCACTATCATTGTCAGACTCTAACTTCTCTCCAAGCATTGTCATGCAATTTGTCATGTCTTCTTCATCTTCATCCTCGGTTTCAGATTAACTCTATGTTATGTAAGATTTCTCATTTTTCTTACCACATTCCGCCTTGGTGTGCCCACATCTTTTGCATTCAAATCACTGAATTTCTTTAAGATTCTTTAGCATTGTTTCTCTTATTTATGTGTTGGGACATTAAGCTTTGAAGTGACCGAAATCTTTGCGCTCATGACACTAGATTGATATTTTTCCTTATTTCCTTTGAGATCAAAATTTTGTGCTTTGAGATTTCTTTTTCTTCATGAGCTTTCCAAAATCCTTTGCGATGCATGCCACACTTTCATATAGTGAATTCGAATGACTTGACTCATCTATTATTTGTAGAGCAATTCCTTTCGTCTTTGATTCATTGCCATGCTCAAAACTCATCTCATGTGTTAAGAGAATTCCAACTACTTCTACAAAGCTTGTATTGTTAGTGTCCATTACAATTTCCAGTGCAGCCTTCTTTCTTTGAATCTCTTGGGCAGACACTGAATTAATTTCTTTATTAGCTTCTTTTCTTTGTAGGTCTTTCCTAAATTTTGCGCTTCCTTTGTTAATGCATTCGGTTTTGCACTAAACTTTGTAATCTTTTCATCATCAATCATCCTCATATTCTTGAATTAAAAGTCAAGAATGTCTAGAAAAGTTCTCATTACGCTAGTTGTTCCTTCGTGTTGCATCTGCAACTTGTCCCAAGCTTCTTTTTCTGATTCAAATGATTAGATCTGTTTGAATTGATTCATGTCAACAAATGTAAATAAAATTGATAACGCCTTGGCGTTGTATGTTGAAAGACGTTTTTCCTTCGGTATCCATACCGAATTAGGTTTAGGAATTGCTTTTCCGTCAATGTATTGTTGCATTAGGGGGCTCCAACCTGACTCCACTGTTCTCTTAGCATCTTTATCGATGCCTCTGATTGTTACCTTCAACTTGACTTTCCAGTAGTTATAATTCGTGGAATCCAATAAAAGAGGTCTTGAAACTAAAACAAGTTCTCAATATGAGCCCATACCTGTTACCTCGTTCGTGCATGAATTGATCTCTTCTTGTCCACAACCGGCTGTGATAACAATTGAAATTTGTATGAAACTCAATTGAACACCAAGATTAAACCGCAATGATTTTCCACCATCACACAAAGTGAAACTATTTATTTACGTTGTTGTATGTTCAACTAAATACTTATAGCCCAAGTACACTTGAACACGTCCAAAATACACCTCACGACCTTGAGTTATTTCCAGACTGTAACCAACCGTAAATTTCACAGTTTCCTCTCCTTTAGTTCAATACACCACATGCGTATGAACCTTACAAATGATCTGTAAGTCTCTCACTCACAAACCCAACACACTTAATTGTATTGAATTTATGAACACTTGTTAGGCTCAACTCATTTGATTTACGCATATGAATGTACTTTTCTTTCTTGCTCTCTCGAGTCGTGCCTCTTGGTGTTGTCCTCATCTCCTTTATATATACATTTCAGCTGATCTATCTTGCTGTTTGTTTCCTTATTTGATAAGTGACATATTCTCTTTAAGGTTGTTATTTGACGTGTTAGATTTTAGATCATGGTTATTATGTTGTTGATTTGTTCAAATTTTTAGATTAGAGCTTGATCCTTATGATTATCTGATTCAATCTTTATGATTGTTAACTTAATCATTACATTTTATTATATATATATATACCGCTCATTTTGGCAATACCAATTGAAGGTATAGATTTATCTTTGTAATGTTTTTTTTATCATATTTTGTTTAAGTGAAAGCTTTGTGTATGTACCCTATAAAACCTTATATTCGTATCTTATTCCCTTTCGTGAAATAAAATATACTACTCATCTAAACATTTCAATCTTTTATCTTGTGCTATAAACTCGTACATTTTTTCTAGAGAAGATTCTTTAACTATTAATACTTAAATATTTTTTGTAACTTTTTAAAAAATGGTTGTTGATTGGTTTTGTATTTTATGATTATTTTCTAATTCTTCTTTATATATAATATTTATATTCTGAAAAAAAAGGAAGAAGATGGTGATCAGCCTCCACCTAACTGTGTAGATGTAGGAGTGGGCTCCTTGGGAATATGAAGAACACTCTGTCATACCAAATCAGATAATAAATTAGGTTATCGAAGTATTATATATATATATATATCAATAGTATATCTCACACACGTATAAATATATATATATATATATTTATGCTTATATTAGAGGAGACAATAGGGTGTGCGATGAATCTTAATCAATGTCTTATCTTCTGTGAGAGGCTAGATGATTGACCTGACATTTACATTTATAGTCTTTCACATGATGGTTCTTGAAAATTGTATCAATCCCTTTATCCATTGTTTAGTATAATGGTCGTGATGTATGGTAGTTTCATGGTATACATACAAGTATAAATAGGGGTAAAATGTGTTAAACAAATCATACATATGCGTATATATACATACAGGTACATATATTTATAGGGCGGCAATGTCAAAATTATAGATTATAATCTTTTAAATTGGAGGATTAGGACAAAGAATGGTAATGATGTCGGAAAATGTTGGGACGAATTAAGGCAACATCATCGAGCCAATAAACTTAAAAGTCTCTCTCTCACTGCACAAACTTCCTCCAAATAATTGAATTTATTTTCCAATTTTCCTTTAACGTTAAAATTCTTGACTTTGTGTTTGAATTTTCTAATCAAAGAGGTGAAAATTGAAAACGTAGGGTCAAATAATACAAAATTTTCGGATGTGTGAACCATAAAAAATATTGAAAACTAACAAATTTATTCAACCTAAACAAACAAACCGGAAAAACATGATTATGTTAAACTATAACATATTTCTAAAATTTTAATAGTTGTTAAAAATGATTTTGCTCCTTCTGAATCCTCTAATTTTATCACTCCAAACTACTAATAACATTTTATCGGATTAATTAAATATGAACAATTTAACATTTCTGTCACTTTTATTGTCCTTTCCTAAATTTAGAAAAGGGACCGACCAAAATCACAGATCAACTAATTCTACTTCACGCCCAACAACTTTTGATCTATGTTTTTGTCTTTATTTTTAATTGGTTTTTGTACAAATGCTACTAATATATATATATATATATATATATATCATCCAAATTATCTTCCACCCACCAATTAAACTAAATTATCTTAGATATATAACAAAAACATTGAAGAACACATATATATATTTGGCCTATATATATATATATATATATATATATATATATATATATATATTAGAATTATTTAAGTAAATTTTTTTGTTTGGGCTTGTAATCTTAATTTTTTGTTATTTTTTACACTATTTTTATATATTATATGAAATGGTATTACAGCGTTTCTATCCAACCCTACTTTCCAGTTTTTAATTTTGTCCTAAATCTTAGTTATATATTTTATATTCGATCGAGTTTCTTTCTTTATACGGGCCGCTTTTTTTTTTCCGTATTCTTTTCACGGTATAATTGTTGTCACCGTCTTCTACCTAAATGATTCTCCTTCATCAGGGTTCATTATGTTTTTACCTCTTTTCTTTTCTGTTTTTTTGTCACCGGCGTCAGTTTGTCTTCCACTTCTTTCTATTGTTTCTTCTATTTTCTGTTTGAGTCTTAATCAAGTCCTTGTTTCTTTCTTCCCTCGATCGAGTTATTTTAAGTATGGCGTCACAAACGCTTCTATTTCTTCTTCTTCTATTACATGTGACCCTTACAAAAATCCCTTTTACCTCCATATCAATGACACAATATGCTTTCTTTTGGTATTTAATAAGCTCATTGACGAGCTCAACTTCAACTTCAACACTTGAGAAAGATCGATGACCATTGCGCTAAATAGACAGAACAAACTCATGTAAAATCGTTCCATTCTGCATCCAAAGAGATAGCTGATAATGTAGTTCACATGACCATGACACATTCAATGTGGCATATAGGTTTGGTCAGAGTAATATGCCATAAATTTTTATATTAGAAACTGACTTGCAAAATCTCAAACAAGGTTCCCTAGATAAAAAGTCATACTACACCCGTTTGATAGCCCTTTGGCAAGAACTTAAATCTTTGGATGAAACTCTTAGATGTACTTGTAATTCTTGTTCCTACAACCTATCTATAAAACTTCATGATAAAGATGAACGTAGATACTTAATCAAATTTTTTATGGGTCTGAACGAATCTTATGCTCTCATTCGACGTCAAATCCTTCTCATGGACCCTCTTCCAAACTCATCAAAAGCCTTTAACCTTGTGATTCAAGAAAAACAACAAAAGAAGCATTTTACCGCCTCCTGATGCAGTTGTTTTCTAGTCTTCCGTTGTACCTAATCCTACTCATACTCAACCTTTCTATCCTTCTAATACAAACACCATCAGACCTCGAACTTTTTCAAACAATCATTTACCAAAACCTCGTTCAATCTGTTCCAACTGTGATATTCAAGGCCACTTAGTTATTAGGTGTTATAAATTGCATGGCTTCCCAAATGGATATAGAACTCCTTCCAATAACTTTAGACCTCGACCTCCTATGCCTCACTCTTCTCAATCTCGGATCAATCTTATGTCCCAAGATAATTTTATAACTTTGTGTCCTAGCTCTCAAACTTCCTCAAATACAAAACTTTAGAATTCATTCCTACCTATTGACTAAATACAACAAATAATCTCCTATCTACAAACCTTGCGTTTCAGTGCTCCTACTTCAACAATTGATGTCTTAAACCAAAATTCTCCTTTCATTCCACCTGCCATAGGTAACTTTCTTAATTCATATTTTATTTCTTTTTCATTATCTTTACCTTCAAATATTACTCCAAAATATTAGATAATTGATCCTGGAACAAGTAGCCGCGTTTGTAACAACATCTCCTTGTTTTTAGATATAAAACATTTAACTAATACTTCTGTTATTATTTCAAATGGAAATTCTCTAAATGTTACTCACATAGAAACTGTTATTTTTTCTCTAAGCTTATCCTCAATTTTTTTCTTTTATATACCTTCGTTCCATTTTAATCTTTTAAGTGTCAATCTCCTTACTCAACAATCTAGTCTCACATTTCCTTTCACATCATCTTCTTACATCATACATAACTATACTCAAGATTTGTTGATTGGAAAGGTTGAGTCATCTCACATTCTTTACTTCCTCAAGATTTCAACATTATCTATTCTTGCCACTGTCACTTCTCACACCTTATGGCATAACAGATTATGCCATCCATATTTTTCTAAAATCAAACTTCTTAATTCTTAATCATCATTTTTATGATGTTGATACTTCTAAACATTGTTGCATTTGTCCCCAAGAAAAACTATAAAGTCTCTGTTTTATTTCAAATAACAAACTTTCTACTCATCCTTTTGATTCTTCTTCATCTTGACATATGACGTCCATTTAGTATTGAATATCTTGATGGTTATAAATAATTTTTAACCATTGTAGACGATTTTACTAGATCAACTTGGGTATATTTCTTAAAAACTAAAAGTGAAGTTTAAACTATATTTCCAATCTTCTTAAAATATAGAACAAACCAATTGAAAGTTTCGATTAAAGCAATTAGGAGTGACAATGCTCCAGAATTAAAATTCACTTCCTTTCTTGCAAATAATGGAATAATTCATTACTTTTGTTGCATATATACCCCTCAACAAGATTCTGTTTTTGAAAAAAAACATCAATGCCTTTTAAATGTTGCTCGAGTTTTATATTTACATGCCTTTATTCCTTTAGAATATTTATATGAATGTATATCCACTACAATATACCTAATTAATAGAGCTCCAACATTAATACTAAACCATAAAATACCTTTTGAAATGTTAAATGGTAAATCTTCAAATTATGATCATCTAAGAGTATTTCAATGCTTATGTTATATGTCTACTCTATATAAAGATAGACACAAATTTACACTTCGTACCAATCTTATAGTTTTCTTAGGATATCCTATGGGATACGAGAATTATAAAGTCTTGGATTTAAAATCTGACAAAATTTTGATTTGAAGAAATGTTATTTTCCATGAAACTACCTTCCTTTCCCAAGTTAATATCCCAAGATTTATGTTTCTGATTTTTTTCCCAAATTCAGTGCTTCCCTTTACCTTTTTATCTGACCTTTCATCTGCAACAATCACATTCATATGAAACTAATTTTAATAATAACATTCATTCACTACTTAATAATCTTTCTAATAGTTCTCTAGATAAATCTTTATCTACTCAACCTATACACTATAAGAAAATCACAAATTAGGGACTGAAAAATCCGTCCCTAATCCGTCCCTAAACAGGTTTAGGGACGACCAATGG
Organism: Gynandropsis gynandra; assembly: GCA_036759665.1. Taxonomy (NCBI): domain Eukaryota; kingdom Viridiplantae; phylum Streptophyta; class Magnoliopsida; order Brassicales; family Cleomaceae; genus Gynandropsis; species Gynandropsis gynandra. The sequence continues at coordinate 26,245,373 of CM071865.1, forward strand.
TAGCCCCCAATTGTGCGTCTCCAAATGTTATCTGTCCCCAATTAGGGACGGAAAATTCAGTCCCCAATCCGTCCCCAATTAGGGACGGAAAATTTAGTCCGCAAACAGTCCTGGGATTGGGGACGAATCGTTTTCCGTCCTTAAAAATTGGGGACGGACAGCTGCGGACCAATTGGCCGTCCCTAATTATTTTTTAAAAATAAAAAAAATTAAAAAAAGTTCGATTAGATTAAAAGATAAAAATTAGTACATAACAATAATTACAAATCATACATATATCCAACATTTTTAATCCTAAACCGTTGGAAGTATTTTCGATTAGTCGTGATCGGAATCACTGTTCTGAACTGCATCCCAATCGATGTTAGACATTTGCGCATTCATCATGCCCAGAAGCTTTTCCATTCGTCTATCTGATCGTTCAGCTTGCTTTCTTGATAGTTCAGCCTCCTTTAGTGCTTGTTCAACGCGCCTGTCGGACTCTTGGAACCTTTTGGATAATTGATACCAGAACTCATACTCCGATACTTTTTCTTTACCTTTGGATGAAGTTGAATGTTTTGAGGCCATTGCTCCAAGTCTAAAAATACGACCTTTGTATGGCGTAACTTGCTGTAAAACAAATATCGAGAATTAATAACATTTATAAATAGTAAAATTATATCATAGTAGAATGTCATTATTACCTCGAGATACAACTCGTTGTACTCTTCCTGACTAAGAGTAGTTTGTGATCCGTCTTCTCTCGGGGAAATTTGCGATACTCGCTCCGCTGCCATGTTTTCAATTTCATCGTGAAGGCTTTTCGCCTTGGGATCCACCCACGAACCATCTGACTTCTTAACGTGCGTACGTTCCAACAATTCTAGATACGATGGTTCAGATTCCTTCTCTTTCGCGTGAAATAAATAAAAAAGACATAGTTTAATGAAATGTTAATTTTATATAAATGCATAAAAAATTGAATAAAGCTTACCAGATCTTCGTATACTTCCGCAAAAGAACGAGATCCTGCCGTGTGTACGCTTATCTCGTATCCTTTTCTATCAGAACGCCGGGATTTACTTGCTCGCTCGTTCTTTGCCTTAAATTCTGGGGAATCCCAATATACGCATGTCTGATCCCAAATATCTTCCACCATCCAAACGGGTTTTCCTTTCGTCTCTCATCTTTCCCGAAATTTACCTACGATAGACTTGAGACGCTTTGCCGTATTTTTTTTTTTTAAATTCGGACATTACTAGTCCGGTAAGGGCGGGACCGATTAACTTCTACAACGCCAAGTTTGTTTACTCTTGTTCCGCGACCGATTATTGGATCAAACCAATCACATCGAAATAACATCACTTTTAAACCGACATAACCTACAAAAAATATCAAAATATGAGTCAATATCCAAAATGACATACGTGGTAAGGATAACATTGCTTTAAACTTGTTTTCTATACCTGGATATTCCAATTGCAAAAATTTCCTTTAAAATCCCATAAAAATGTGGTTCATCGACCGATGCACAATAGCTTTCACCTTTCACACATACACCATAATTCATCGTCGACTTCAATTTCCCATGTTCGTAAGTGTGAAAATTATAACCACGTGTAAAATACATAGGCCAACTCATAACTTTCACAATCGGTCCTTTTAACATTTAGTTAACTATTTATAATTGAGATTTGATAACCATAGTTAATTATGGGATTTTACCTTTCAAAAGGCTGTAGATATTTGCAGTTTAATAAAACATATATATGTGCGATATGGAGATCTCGTTGTGATAACCATATATCTTGCGCCTTACCAGCAGATCGACCAATTCCGCAAAATATGTCCGGAATATCTGGTACTGGATATGAATACGTCACACCACCATCAAAACATCTGTCTGGATTTCTAGTTCGCGTTTGAACATGTGGCTCGAAGTAGTATGAAGTGAAGAACGATATTTCCTCATTCACGTATTGTTCCACAATTGAACCCTCCGGTCAAGCTTTTTGTTTGGTTTTTTTCTTCAGATGAAACATAAATCGCTCGAACGGATACATCCAACGAAATTGAACTAGACCTCCTAATGCGGCTTCGTGCGGTAAATGAACTATCAAATGCTCCATAACATCGAAGAATGATGGTGGAAAAATCTTCTCTAAATTGAATTGAGTCAAAATTGGGGTCGATTTTGGGTTAAATTTGGTTTCAATTAAAAAAATATACTTAATTTTATTTGAAATCAATTAAATCAAGTTAGTCGATTAAATTGAATAATTAACTTGATTTATTGCTAAAATTCGAGTTAAAATTAAGTAAAAGTTTTGGTCCAAATTAAGTACAAATTGAGATTAAGTAAAAAAATCGAGTCAAAATTAAGTAAAAATTCGAATTAAATCGAGTCAAAAATCGAGATCATAATTTGGGTAAAAATTGGATCGATTTTGCGTTAAAATTGAGACAAAATTGGGGTCGATTTTGGGTTAAACTTAAGTAAAAACCGATCAAAATTGGATCGGTTTTGGGTTAAAATTGAGTCTAAATTGGGGTCGATTTTGGGTTAAAATTGGGGTCGATTTTGGGTTAGAATTAAGTACAAATTGGGTTAAAATTTTGGGTTAAAACTAAATAAAATTGAGTCAAAATTGGGGTCGATTTTGGGTTAAATTACAGATGAAGTAAAAATCGTACTTAATTTTTTGGGTCAAAATTAAGTAAAATTCGGATTGAATCGAGTCAAAATTGAGATCATAATTTGGGTCAAAATTGGATCGATTTTGGGTTAAAATTGAGTCAAAATTGGGGTCGATTTTGGGTTAAAATTGATTTCAAGGGAAAAAAACCGTACTTAATTTTATTCAAAATCAATTAAATCAAGTAAGTCAATTAAATTGAATAATTAACTTGATTTATTGTTAAAATTCGAGTTAAAATTGAGTAAAAACTTTGGTCAAAATTAAGTACAAATTGGGATTAAATCGAATCAAAATTAGGTCAAAATTGAGTCATATTTGAGTCAAAATTAAAATAAAAATTGGGTTAAAATTAAGTCAAAATTTTGTCAAAATCGGGTCAAAACCGTATCGGTTAACCGATAAATGACGGAGGGGGTTTTAGGGAGATTTTTGATAATTGAGGGGGGAATAGGATGAAAACTAAAAATCGAGGGAAATAGGATGAAGGTCAAAATCGAGAGGAGAATAGAATTAAAACATGATTTTTAAAGGGAGAATAGACCGTTTTCCCTTAATATAATAATGTTTTGAAATTAAATGATATTTAATTGAAATCATTTTTAAAATTCGTTTGAAAATATCAAAATTTTATAATTCAACAATTCGGAATTTTTATAAATCCAATAAAACATATTTTCAGTAGATTTTAAAAGTTTTTAATCATATTACATCGTTAAAAATACATTGGTGAGTAGAGTATTCTCATTAAGCATTAACCATTAAGCATTAAGCATTAGTAATCATTTTGAAGCATAACCAAGATAAAAGGGATAAGCCCAAAGTGCATAATCGTTGACTCTTCGTAATATGGGCAATCGAATAAGTAGTTGATCATGCATGATACATACAAATTATGTATAATATAAAATGGCCAAACCGATATCTTAAACAATATCTATTTATATGAGTTTGTGTCGGAGTTGACAAAGTGGATGACGTGTCATAGCTTCGTGTCTTATTCTCTTTGGTCTTAAAATTGTACGAAAATCTCAAGTAATTTACTATTTAGATAGTGGATTTATCGAATGTCAAATTTGTTATGATGTGTGAAGGTATATGATTATCGTGGAAGTTACATATGATATAATATAATGTTAAATCATTATAATACTATTTGTTAGCGGTGAAAAAGTACTAGATATTTGATTCTATATCAATTTTTGTATTCACATATTTTTCATGTATAAACAAAATATTTGAGGTACTCGAACATATTTGTACTCTATTTCTATCAACTTTTAAAAATTTGAATATGAATATTTAAGAATAAATAATAAAATATTAAAATTCAATATCTATAAGCAACAAATCCAAAATGAATATTTGAAACCGGTGAAATTTTATATTATTTTTCGTTCTTTTTCAGTTTTTATTTTTCACTTTTCATGTAAATGTTGATTTTTATTTTAATTTTTGTTAACAATTATATAGCACTATAGTTACATTCTGTTGTGGATTAAATCCAATAGAACGAAATTAAGATTGAAAGAATGATTAAATTATTGAATAGAATTTGAATGAAAGAGATGAACAAGGAAATAAGAACACATGTAGCTAGCGAGTTTCAATCTAAATAAATATGAGTATATCTCAGCCGGAATAAACCCACTAATCCACTAGTTTTTCGGTTCCAAAACGGCGAAGAAATCTCTGGAAAAATACACTAACAAACTCTATAGAACAATGACCAAAACAAAAAGAAGAAGAAGTGGTACCTAAAAAATTGAATTTCCATACTTATACTAAGAGAGAAACAATCCGTTTCATTAAACCGAAATCAAAGAATCAAGAATCCAAGTAAAGACCATAATACCTTTAATTCTTGACAACCTTTAACAGTAATCAACTTCACCAAAACCAAAAACACCTTACAATTGAGCCATACCAGAGCATCAAACTGAAAATTCTCCACCTTAGCTCGATATGCAACAATGGAAAGTAACCTTATCCGCAAAAAATGCAGACTTCAACCTAGATGATTCTAACCTTAATAAGTTCAAAGCGTCAGTAAAATGTGGAAATCTTTAGAACCTCGCATCTTTTTTCTGTGATTACCTAATGAATGAAATGGATTCTAACGTCAATATAGTCCTCTCGTGATAGGCATTATTGGCTAAGCATAAGAGCACTTTGTAAGTCGCATAGCACTGAAACACAACCTTGATTGACTTCACGTTCTTTTTTTTACCCTTTTTGCCAAGTAGCTTCTTTGATGGCTTCCGTAAGATCCATATACCCTCCATTGTGGATAATGCCACGACATGTTACAGACTTGACTTCCAACTAATGGTGTTACTTTCTAATGTAAAAACAAAACCAGAAAATAACCTCATTTTGTCAAGATCTGAAGCACTGAATTGCAATATCTACGATCAAGAAAACTCTTTTCTTTTGTGTAAATCAACCCTACATCTAAAATCCCTTCTAGATACCTCAAAATCCACTTGATAGTTGCCCAATGTGACTTTCATGGTTTGGTCATGTATGTACTAATCATCCCTACACAATATGTTAGATCAAGACATATTCCAATCATAACATACATCACACTACTAACAATCCTCTGATATGGGTAGTCTAATACTTCTACATCCTTGGTTACAACACACATTCTGAAATAAGCATCTAAGGGAGTGTTCATTGTCTTTGAATCAATCATACCGAACTGATTCAACACCTTACTCGGATAGTTTTTCTAAGATAGCTTCAAAACTTGTAACTCCCCATTTCTTGTTATATCAATACCAAGTATCCTCTTTTCTTCACTTAAATCTTGCATGTCAAATTCCACCAAGAAAGCCTTTTAGATGTTTGATATCTTCTTTGCTCTAAGAAGCTATCAACATATCATCTACATATACCAAAAGATATATGTAACTCTTGTCATTTAGCTCCTTGATATACACACATAAATCAAACTTGTTGCGCACATAGTTCTATTTAATCATAAACTCATCAAATCTTCGATTCCATTGTCTTAGGCACTGCTCTAATTCATATAAGAATTTGTTTAACAAGCACACCTTTTTTTCCTTTCCTTTCTCAACAAATCCTTTTGGTTGATCAATTATAATGTACTCATCAACCATGCCATGCAGAAAGACAAAGATCTCCTCGTAGTTAACATCAAACTCCTAGAGAGATTACAGGTTGTTCACCTAGTTATCAATACTAGATGACAAGTATTATGGCATTGTTCGTTACATCTAAGATTCTCTAGAAAGTTTTAGTCAAGGTTTATGATGTCCTTTTTGGGAAGACAAATTCTAGGTTCTACTATTGGATTGCCAATGGATTTCATTCTAATTCAATCATCCTAACAATAAAACGTCAATCTAAGATCATATTAATTGGTATTAAAACCTCGTTCTTGCGTTAGTCTATCCAATTTCGTTTTCTTTCTATCTTTGATTCGGTACTACAAAAAAGAGAAGCCAATAAGAAAAGAAAAAAATTCCAAAAATAAAACTAAAAAAACATAAAAGAAAAAGGAAAAAAACACAAAAATAAAAACATTATGGTAAATTATCATCACCCCTTACCTCGTTTTAATGATATGTGATTACTACTTTTATACACATTTTATGAGTCATACTATGACCGATTTTGATGACACTTGTGAAGTTTACGATTGATTATGTGTTAGTTTTACTTGTTTCTTTTGTTGTTGCGTTTGTAGGATTTAATGAGTGAGAATTGTGGTAAGACGGGATGAGAAATGACAAAGAAGAGAATGACCAACAAGATCATTTTCCCCAATTTCTTCCATAGTGTCTCCAACGACTAACATAAAACCAATCTAAAAAATGTCTCCACAATGTCTAACATGCCCCACACAAAGAAACTCACCAAGTGATGGTGGAAATAAGAGGTTTTAATTTCCTAGACAACTCTAACGCAAGTATACGGTACGTGTAGTACCAGGGCCTAACTCTAGGGACTCAGTGCAACGTTAGAACTAAGAATTTACAAGAAGAAGATCGATCAATAAGTGGTTATCGGACTAGAAAGTAAAGATAACAAAAGAATGACGAAGCTAGACTCATCAAGATAGAGTTCCACGGGTTTCGGGAATGTCTGCAATGAATGTTTCTACGGAACATGAAATTGGTTATATCAATCGATGGGGAACTAGAATCTATGTCCACTACCTAGGAAATTAACGTCACTCATCTCTCAATGCAGCACGTCAGATTTAGATGCTTGAAGAACGAGTGGGGAGTTCTACCTCAACTATCGGAAATAACTCTCTCGATGCCTAAATACTCTACCTAGGGAATCAACGTGGCCCATCTCTCGATGCAGTACAGAACGTCTAGATGCATGAAGAACAATATGGAACTCTAACCTCACTCGAACGGATCTAGTCTCATTAAAACATGAAATCAACAAAGTATGAACGCATTACAAACACTACAACCTATCGAACCATACGATTGAACAAAACAGAAATCGAGCATTAAAGAACCAAACAATCCATTACAATGACAACCCTAAGCAATAGTAAAGACAACTACTCAGAATTCATAGAGAAATAAACACAAACATAGTAAGTATTCATCTTCCCTATTTCTCCGAGCCTAGCTTCGGACGAATGATTCCGGTTTCCCGAAATCTCCTTCTTCAACCGTGCTATCCCCTTCTCTTCTGGTATGGTCCTTTTCCGTGTGTTCTTTCTGGTTTGGTTTTAAATTCATGCTCGTTTAAATGGTGCTCGTGTATGTCGCTTGGTTGTTGACATGCAAGCCCGACCGTGCTCATGTAAATGCTTGACCGTGGATGCATTCTCCCTTGAGTGCCCAATCGAGTATGGAGCAAGCCTGGGCCGTGCATAAGCTACGGTGTGATTCTGTCTCTAGAGCCCGACCATGCTAGTGTTGAAGCCTAGTCGTGCATGTGGTTCACTCTCTAGCCCGGTCGTGCACAAGTCTAAGCCTGGCCGTGCACAAGTCTGAGCCCAGCCCTGCTGCATTTTTGCTTCATCCCCGGTCGTGCGTTAAGTGTAGCTTGACCGTGCATGTGGCCTTCCAACTCCACCGTGTTGCAAAGGCTGCCCGATCATGCTACATGGGTCTTCAGCTTTGTCGTGCAATGAGTGTAGCCCAGCCGTGCTTGTGGATTCATCAGCTTGATCATGCTTTGTAGGATGCCTGACTGTGCATTAGATTCATCACACATATTCATCTTGGCCGTGCTCATATTCACACTTTGGTCACTTTGCCACGTTTTCGGGTGGATTTGCCGTAGTTACTCGTAGTTGCTTCACATGTCTTCATTTCCTGCACAACACACAAAGTAATAGAAGAAGTCCTCATATATACTCAATAAGTCGGTAAAGTCCAAGAATCATAATTAAAATTAAACCTAGAAATCATGAAAATACTATGACAGATTATGTGTTATCAAACTCCTTCAGACTTACCCTTTGCTCGTCCTCAAGTAAAACCTAGAGTAGAGTACAAGAAGAGTTAAACAAAAATGGATGCTAGCACAAATACTTCGAAAGATTAGTCATCATGCAAAACAACGCGTCACATGAATATAAGCCTAAGCGTACCTAGTCTCGACTTATCAACCGAAAGTCACGAGCCATGCAATCCTACCAATAATCTAAGTCCATCTCACTACCCCTAAACAACGTCCAAGCAATCTCCATACCAATTCCCCTATGCTTATGTGAGATATGATTACAATCATTTTCTCGTTCTTTCCTTTTTTTCATCTTTTTTTCGTTTCCACATTTTTTTCTTTGTAGATCCGCATTTGGTTTCTAGGATGCCAAAGTCGAAGAGCGTTGCTTTCTACTTAGACCCAGGTTGCCGATTGGCACACTCATAAGGTGTAACCTTAGTGGAGTGAAGAGGTGCATCTTTGAAGAATCTTTTTATACCAAAGATCACACATCAACTCTAAACCTTAGGACGTAGAATAGCATCTCATCCCACACAGTTAGACCCGAACCATCGATCTCGATGTACTCATGTAAATGTAAACTTGAATAGTTACAAACTTATCCATATTGACAGTGGAGTATAAGCTTGTTTAAGGTCACGAGCTTGACCAAATGCTCTCCTCATCACTATCGAGGTGGACGTCCAGGTCTTCATGTGCGACATCTCCTGTGTCATGTCCTTTGTTCGGGTATGGCACATGAAATGGTCATCCGCCTTGCGAGATCAGCCAGCTCTCTCATGCTCTTCTCCTACCCGGTCATATTGCAGTCTCATATGAGCGTTCGATCGGGCATTGAATTCTAAGTGGTAGGGCGTGCTTTGCTGGTTTTGGCCGAGAACGTTGCACGGATTGGGCTCAGCCTATGCTCGGTCGTGCTTGTCTTCATGAGGTATGCCCGGCCGGGTAGACATGTTCGAGCGGTCGGGCATCTTTTGCAGCTAATTTTTGCCGAGAAGCACACGGGTCTGGCTGGTGTTATGCCCGATCGTGCTGTCATGTGGAGGGGCCGCCCGGTTGTGCGCCTTGATGTGCCATTTGAAGCCGTGAGTGCTGCAAGGGTCGGGCTAAGCACGTGCCTGATCATGGTGGTCTGGATATGGGGTGTGCGGTCGTGCACCTTATACTGATGGACCGTACTGTTGAGGCTGCAAATGGGAGCCGAGAGCAGTGCACAGGTCGGGCTGCTGTGTTGCCCGATCGTGCTGCTCACAAATGGAGGTTCACGGCTGTGCACAAGGGATGGCTCGGTCGTGCAGGCTATGAGGTCAGTTGGGCATTCATATACTCCATTGCTTTGCATTTCCTCCGAAGCTCTCGAAGCTTGTCCATGCCCGTGTTCATTGTCTTGATTTGTATCTCTAGCCGTGGGAGCTTCTTGTAGTGGGTCACTCAAGACATGAATGTTACTCAACTCTTCCAGCATTTCATCTGCCAATTTGTCCAAAACATCCACAGAGAACACATGCTCTACTATGAATGGTTCCTTGAGGTTCTTGTTCAACCCAAACTCTACAGTCTCTTCCCTTATCTTCATCTTTAATTTCCCTGCTCTAACGTTGATGATGGCATTGGCGGTATTGAGGAATGGTCTTCCCACAATAATAGGTGTTCTTTCATCTTCCTTCATATCCAAAACTATAAAATCAATGGGGACATAGCAATTGCCTACCTTAAGAGGTACATCCTCCAAAATACCTATCAGGTGTTTCACCGAACGATCAACCATCTATAATACCATGTTCGTAGATTTCATCTCTTCCATGTTAAATTTCTCGCACATCGAAAGTGGCATGATGCTGACACTAGCTCCCAAGTCACAAAGGGCGTCGTGGATATTAATGGTTCCGAGCTCAAGGGGATGACGAAGGTATATGGGTCGGATAACAACATGTGTCGCAGCGATGATCATCAATGGCTCCTCTTCCACTCTACGCTTCTTGGTGAGTATATCCTTGTGGAACTTAGCGTAGGAAGGAATTTTCATGATTTCCTTGTGGAAGGACATAGAGATCTCCATTTTCTTCAACCTTGCTGCAAACTTGGCAAATTGTGAATCGTCAGCTTGTCTCATTTGGCGACTGAGAAATGGAAGTGGAGGTGGTCTTGGTGGGGGTGCCACATAAACCGGTTCTTCTTCCTCTTCATCTCATGCATCCTTATGATGCTCTTGGTCTCTAGGCTTCATTGTTGAAGACTTTGAGCACTCTCCTCTCTTGAAATTTTGGAGTTTGACATCCGCATGCTCACGGGGGTTCTGCTCAGGTTTCGCCGGTACAATTTCTTGCGCATTGGAAGTGCTCGCTGCAAGCTGTGCAACTTGGGTTTCTTGGATTTTCATATGCATCTGAATTTCCCCAATTTGCTTCTTAACGTCTTCTTGATCTCGTCTTATATTTTTCAGCTCAAAGTGTTGATCTTTCTGTCCTTGTAAAAGCTGAGCAAACATAGACGTAATCTCGATGTCCCCCTCTTGTTACGGAAGTGGCACTGGTACTCCTCTTGGCTGATACCCTTGATAGCCTTGCGCTCTAGGCTGAAAATTCTGGTTTTGCGGATTACTTTGAAACAGATTCGGTTGGTAGCTTCCTTGTAACGGGTTCAAGACGTTGTCGGTGTTCTTGTATGACAGATTCAAATGATTTTTCAAGTATGGATTTTAGGTGTTGGAGTATGGATTGTTGGCAATGTTATTTGCATTTGTAACATCTTAGAATCCGTGAGAATCGGGAGACGCTTGGTGCATGTTTACCATTTGCTTTTTCAACTTGGAAAGCTCAGCACGCAATGCAAGCACCTCGCTGTCTGCATCCTTGGCTGGTGTCCGACGATTATATTCTCCCGACATAGTGTTTCTTCCCTCGGCCATCTTCTCAATCTTGGTCTCAATAGTAGTGAATGGGAGGTCATGAATTGAACCTCCACAAGCAGCGTTCAACCAATCATAAACTTCATCACGAAGACCCTCAATGAAAGTGGCAATGATGTATCTTTTATCCATCTCGTGGTGTAGGCATTCACGTTGATATCCTTTAAATCGCAGCCACACTTCCGGAAGACTCTCTTTATCATCTTGCATAAACGATTTAATCTTGTTCTTCCATAGCTGCGTCTTGTGGGGTGAGAAGAATCACATCATGAAGCGTTCTTCGAGCTGGCTCCACATGTGAATAGAATCTCGTGGTAGCGTATAGAGCCACTCGAGTGCATGCTCCCTGAATGAGAACGGGAAGGCAAGCAACATAATAGCTTCATCATCTATTCCGGGGTATGCTCTCATGTTCGAACACAACATCTTGAACTGAGTAAGATGCTGGTTTGAGCCCTCCGTAGGTCGTCCTCTTAATGGCGATTAACTCAACATCTGAATGAAGGTCGGTTGCAACTCAAATCTGTGTCGGTCTATCTCGGTTCTTCGAATGCAAAAGAGAAGCTGTGTATGTTTAGGTGCTGTGTACGCCCAATAAGTTTCTTGTGCTTCCTCTTCAGCCATCTCTTATTAACGAGATGTATCCATTTCTCACTCAATTGTCATTTCCTCGAGATTCTCGGAACCACTATGTCTCGCTTTTCCTTGTCTTGTCAATGCTCGGGTGGTCCTGTTGATTTCGGGAACGAAGAGGAGTTCTTTGCCTCTCGAACTCCTAGACATACACCGAGTGATATGCACTTAGGAAAACAACAAACAAATGCTTAGCTCGGAAGAGATGTAAATGACTCAAAATAAAAGAAAAAAATGCAGAAAGCAAAAACAAACAAAAGAGTTGGAAAAAGGATTGGATCTCGACTCAACAAAATTCTAATTCTAATGTCGTTACTAGTGCCCAACAACGGTGCCAAAACCTTGATGGTGGAAATCAGAGGTTTTAATTTCCTAGACAACTCTACCGAAGTATACGGTACGTGTCGTACCAGGGTCGAACTCTAGGGACTCAGTGCAGCGTTAGATTTAAGAATTCATAAGAAGAAGATCGATCAATAGGTGGTTATGTGACTAGAAAGTAAGGATAATAAAAGAATGACGAAGCGAGACTCAACAAGATAGAGTACCACGAGTTTTGGGAGTGCCTAGACATTCAATGGATGTTTCTACGAAACATGAAATTGGTTATATCAATTGATGAGGAACTAGAATCTAAGTCCACTACCTAGGAAATCAACGTCACTCATCTCTTGATGCAGCGCAGAACATCTAGATGCATGAAGAACGGGTGGGGAGTTCTGCCTCAACTATCGGAAACGACTCTTTCGATGCGTAAATCCTCTACCTAGGGAATCAACGCGACTCATCTCTCGATGCAATACAGAACCTCTAGATGCATGAAGAACGATAGGAAACTCTAACCTCTACGGTCAGAAACAATGGGAACTCGATCTCTATCAACGAAAGTAACTCTCTCGATGCCTAAATCCACTATCTAGGAGATAAACGTACTCACCTCTCGATACAATAAACTTATATCCTAAACACACGAAGAACAATGTGAGTTCTACCGTTCCTAAATAGATTAACATATCGGCTAGATTCTCATTAATCTAATTCATTCGAAAGTTAATTCTGAGACTCAAGTCTGACTCTCTCGATGCCTAGACGAATCTCTAATATCATTCAAATTTGTCTAATCTCACTCGAACGGATCTAGTCTCATTGAAACATGAAATCAACAAAGTATGAATGCATTACGCACACTAAAACCTATCAAACCATACGATTGAACAAAACCGAAATCAAGTATTAAAAAACCAATCAATCCATTACAATGACAACCCTAACCCATGGTAAAGACAACTACTCAGAATTCATAGAGAAATAAACACAAACATAGTAAGTATTCATCTTCCCTATTTCTCCGAGCGTGACTTCGGAAGAATGATTCCGTTTTCCCGAATCTCCTTCTTCAATCATACTATACCCTTTCTCTTCTGGTATGGTCCTTTTCCGTGTGTTCTTTATGGTTTGGTTTTAAATTCATGCTTGTTCAAATGGTGTCCATGTATGTCGCTTGGTTGTTGGCATGCAAGCCCTTCCATGCTCATGTAAATTCCCGATCGTGCATGCATTCTCCCTTGAGTGCCCGACCAAGCATGGAGCAAGCCCGGGCTGTGCATAAGCTAGGGGGTAATTCTGTCTCTAGAGCCCGACCGTGCTAGTGTTGAAGCCTGGTTGTGCATGTGGTTCACTCTCCAGCCCGGTCGTGCATAAGTATAAGCCCGACCATGCACAAGTCTGAGCCCGGCCATGCTGCATGTTTAGTTCCTCCCCCGTCGTGCGTTAAGTGTAGCTTGACCGTGCATGTGGCCTTCCCAACCCAACTGAGCTGCAAAGGCTGCCCGGTCATGCTGCATGGGTCTTCAACTCGGTCGTGCAATGAGTTAGCCCGATAGTGGTTGTGGATTGATTAGCTTGATCATGCTTTGTAGGATGCCCGACCGTGCATTAGATTCATCACACATATTCATCTTGATTGTGCTCATATTCACACTTTGGTCCCTTTGTCACGTTTTTGGGTGGATTTGCCGTAATAATTCTTGGTTGCTTCACATGTCTTCGTTTCCTGCACAAAACACAAATTAATAGAAGAAGTCCTCAAATATACTCAATAAGTTGGTAAAGTCTAAGAATCTTAATTAAACTAAACCTAGGAATTACGAAACAACTATGAAGATTATGCATTATCACCAAGCATGGGCACTAAGTATGGGCATCATGCACGAGCACCAAAGTATTGGCACAAAGCATGAGAATCAAGCATGGGCACCAAAGTATGGACACCAAGCATGTGAATCAAGCATGAGCACACAAGTATGGGCACCAAGCATGGAAATCAATTATGGGCATCAAGCATTAGCATTAAATATGGGAGAAAGTATAGATAATGGAGCACCAAGTATGAATAGTGAAACACTAAGTCATTTTAATAATGTATTTTATTTATTTCAAGGTTTGGAGATTTTTCTATATAAGGAGCTCCAAACTTCATTTGTAGGAAACACAAGCTTTAAGTGAAATACATTTCAGAGGTCTGAAATTTATAGTTTTGAGACATTAGAAGAGCTACAAGCTCGGATCAACATAGAGAAACTCGAAGTTGGATCCAGAATCCCGACCTCTAGGTTATTTGCTCTCATTTCTTTGTTTTCTCTCATGTTTTCTATCTTTTATAGACTTCATGTGTGAGTAGTTGCATTATTCTAGGAGCCGGGATTCGCCCTAGAGAACCTTATATCCACGAAAATATTATTAATAAGAAGTGCAATGCTCCGTTTGCTATTTTTTTAATTCTTTATATGTGCTCCTCATGCGATATGTCTACCTTGATCAAATGGATGTATGTTTAAGGGTTTTAAGAGATGAACTGAGAGGTGTATCTTAATCCCGGATAAACAAGTTTAGAACAATTGGAGTTGGATCACGAAAGTAGAACAATTCTGATTGAGGGTTAAAACGGGTGAATAAAAAGGCTTAAGGTATAAATTCGTAAATCAGACACAAAAGAAGGGGGTTTTCTTGTTTATGTATGTATTCTTTGTCTTGAAAGGTTTTAGACATATTAGGATCATTCACCTTTAAAGTTTTTTGTAGCATGCATGGTTATTAGCAGTTGAAGGTGATTCTTGGATTATCTAGTGGTGAAACCGGTTCCCTAAAACATTTGTCTAATTTCTTGAAATCTTTTTTTTATTAGCTTAATTTCTTATATCTTTTCGACTATCATTTTAGTTTGCTTAATCCAGTGGGGCAAAGTTCTAGAGAGAGCCTTCCAAACTCTAAATGATAAATTGACACAATCTACCTTATTGCAATTACCCGATTTCACTAAAATGTTTAAAATTGAGTATGATGCATCAAGTGTAGGAATTGGAGCGGTATTGATGCAGAAGCATAGAACCATTAAGTACTTCAGTGAGAAGCACAATGGAGCACAACTAGGTTATCCAACATTTTATCAAGAGCTATAAGTATTGGCGTGAACGCTCCAGACATTTCTTATATTACTTGTTCCCCAAAGAGTTCATGAGTATTACTTGGCATGAATTAGTAAAGCATCTCAAAGAAAAACCAACAGTTGAGCCGTAGACACGTCAAGTGGGTGGAGCTCACATAAATATTCATGTACGTCATCAAGTACAAGTAAGGTAAGGAAAATGATGTTGCTAATGCATTATCTTGGAGTTATACTTTGGTTTCTACAGTAGACTCAAGGGTGCTTGGTTTCGAACATGTTAAGGAACTCTTCAAAACTAATCTTCGTTTTGGAAATATATTCTAGTCATGTGTTGACACCGTCACGAGTAAGTACTTTCGTATCGATGGCTACTTATTCCATAAAAATAAGATATATGTACTAGAAATTTTTGTTCGAGATTTATTAGTTCATGAGACCTTTGGAGAGGAACTAATGGGGCACATTGGAGTGGCCAATACCTTTTTCGTATTGGAAGAACATTTCCACTACAAAATAAAAACACCCAAATTTCAACGGATGGATCAATGGATCTGTTCGTTGATAATTATAGTAACGAATTTAACAAAAAATGGAGAATTATCAACGGACATAAATCCATTACAATCCATTGGCATTTCCATCGGATATAATCCGTTGCAAATTTGCCAATGAATCCGTTGGAAAGCAATTAAAAACTGAAAAATTATTTCAACGGATGACCTATTGTATAAATCGAACATTAGATTTAAATGAACATCTAATATTATTTTCAACGGGTTTTCGTTAGAATTTTCACTATTTATATAATTGAATCGTATACTATCAAACCATGAACAAAAAATATACTGTCAAACAATGTCGTCTTCTCCAAATAGAGGTATATATACATCGAGAGAGTGCATGTATAGAAAAAAGATCCTATAACCGAGGAAGTTAGGCAAGGATTCTTACACGGAGTGAAGCAGTTCATGAGTTTTGCGTCAATGCAACCTTTATGTCTAGAATACGGGACAATGTTATGTCCCTGTAAAAGATGCAAAAACATGAAATATCAAAATGAAGAAATTGTGTGCAAACACAGGTACAAGGTGGGTTTCATAGATAATTATGAAATTTACTTCTTTCACGGTGAAGATTCTAGTGTTAGAGCTAGTGGGGAGGAAGGAAAAGCAATGAAAAGAAATTAAGAGTTTCCTTGCGAAACTATGATGAACAATCCATATGTGGAAATGGTGTTAGATGCCGAACAATGAAGCACACTCATTTTTCAACCTATTTGATGTAGCAAAATAACATATATATGAAGATTGTCGTGAAGGTCAGTCTCGTTTATCCTTGTCATAAAGATTGATGACTATAAAAATAGACTACAAGGTAGTTTAAATTTGTATAGATTCATTTTGCAAAATCACGTGTGAATATTTACCGAAACAATCATGATACTGAGACATATTATGAAATAAAGAATGTTTTAAAAGATTTAGGAACGGCACATGAGAAGATTGATGTTTTTAGAAATAGTTGCATGTTGTTTTAGGGAGAAGATAAAGACCTTTTGGAATGTAAATTTTACGGTGCAAGTACATTTTTTCCGAAAAACCAAATTCCAAAAAAATGTGTCGTAAAAAATATGTTATATTTTACTATAGTAAACATCTCGAGAAGGTTATATGAATAAAAAATCACTACGACATTGAAATGACACACAAAACACTTGACGAGTGAAGGGATCATGTAATATCCATCGAATGGTAAGTCTTAGAAGGATTTCAATGAAATATTTTTTGAGTTTGTGTATGAAACGAGAATTTTTTTTCCGTGCACCGATGTTTCAGTCCTTATGGACAATCCAAAAGTTAATATTTTATGGTATCTAAGATTTTGTCTACGTATAATTTGCCTCTCGATATGTGACTAAAAAGAGAAATCATGTTTCTGACATTGCTTATTCTAGGATCAGAAACTCCAAAAAAAAAGTTTGATATCTTTTTGCAGCCATTACTTCATGAAATAAGAGATTTGTGTAACAATGGATTGTTGCATATAACAAAAGTATGATTTAACTGCGTGGCGTTATAAACACAGAAAACCAAGAAGATCCGTTGCAAACTGATCATCTTCAGTTCATATGGTTAATTGATATAGACAATCATGAAGATATTCTCATAGGAATCGACAAAGTTAGAGAATACATCGGCGACTACGAAGATCTTTAAACTGAAGATGCAAAAGATGAACATGGCGACAAATTCGATGCACCATTGAAGGAGGACTCACCAATTGAAGAATCAACAAAAGAAGATATGTGAATTATGTAATTATAATATCAAACTTTTGAAATTTAACTTTTTAAATCATGTTTTCCATTTTCAACGGGCATCGATTAGAACTTTCAAAAAATGCTCGTTGAATAGTTTATATTTTATTCAACACTTCGAAACATTTCACGGTTTTCCATTTTTTAACCGGTAACTATATGATTAGGGCATGATGGCTATGCTCTGATCTAGGTAGCTCCTTACATCAAGACGCTAATTCCAACGGATATCTGTTAGAATTTTTAACGGATGCTCATTGAAAGAAGACGTAAAGCCGAGGAACCAAATTTGCATCGGGTATCCATTGCCATTTCCAACAGACAAAACCAAAACAAAACAACAAATTCTCTAATGTAGAAATCCTAAAAATTTAAACACAATGAGAGCTCACCGATTTATCAATCATAGTGGTTTGTTGACGTGTTCTGCAGGAGCACTACCACCACATCCTCCGCCATCATATCGACCTCTGTCACCTATATTAGTACCATTAATATTTGACGATGAGGATAATATGGTGGATGTTGACACCATGATCGATACCTTCAACGAGCGTCCAAATGTTCTCATTAATAATCCCTAACGTCCTAACGGATGTTATGGTAAAATATTATTTTTTTACACATATATATTTGAATTAATTTTTAAAAATCATCTAACGATTTTGTATACATGTATAGGTTTAATATGGATGATGTTCTTAAACACATGACAACAACATCATCCAATGTTCTTTACAAGATACACTTCCGATGGTGGTGTACATTTATCGTACGTGTAATTAATTTAAGATTTAATTTAATATTATTAATTAATTTGATTAATAAATTAATTTTTTTAAATTTAATTTTGTAGCACACATATAGGTGATGGAAGAAGGACACTTCGTGCATTTATACCGTCTTGATGAGGGAAATGCAAGATCAGTTGCGCTTGATGATGAACAACGCTAAGTCCAACTACTATAACACGAATTCCAAATAGAAATGGGTAACAGACGAGTTATTTAACCAATTTATGCAACATTTGGGAGTCGGAGGACTTCAAAGTCAAACGCAAAAAATTAAAAGATGTCGGTACAATGAAACGGTTCACCAGGATTGTCCGCATCGCAATAACTTAGGATCGAAGTCGTTTCCTATAAGAAAGAAAAAATATGTATGAAATTTTATATTTATAATTAATTTTTTTTTGTAAAATTGTTAATCATATTATTTTTAGTGTTACCGATGCAGAGGATGGGAAGAGAAACGAATCTTCTCTAGTTGGTCATTGAGACTCACGCCAAGAAGAAGTCCATCGCTGGGGAAGAGGTCGACGAACACGAGCTTTTTGACCTCAAAGCTGAACATATGGTGAAATATGTGATAACAATGATCACAAGCGTTCGGTCCATCTCTTGATGAATTTAGTCCGTTATAAAAGAAAAAAATTATTTAGAGATAAATAATAACGTTAACTTAATAATTTATTAATTATATAATATTTTTAAATCGATATACTAACTTTAACTTATTTCGTATTATGGGCGTCTATACGGTCTAGGTTCTCTACTAAAGATATTGTAGAGGATGCCACGGTGGTATACGTCATTGTCCAAGAGACTTTCATGCAAGAACGATGCATCAAGTAGCTCGAGGCTACACTTAGAGAAAGGCATTCTACTCTTCAAGAAATACGAGCGCAAATGCATCATTAGAGAGTATAATTGACTTGCTGATCGGTAAACCATATCAGCCACCACCACCAATAGAGAAAACAACATCGAGACAATAATAAATAGTCGAATCCAATGCAACACCTTCTTGAGGCACTGGCAAGGATGAGGACTTAGACGACGACAACAATTTAATCCATTATTTTTAATTTTATTAAAAAAAATTTATATGTAAAAAATGTTTTTTTAAATCGTCAAATTATCAATAGATGCGAGTTGATAGAAAAAAATTATTCAACGGGTATCTGTTGGAAAAACTTAAAACTTCCCGCTAAAAAAACCAATGGATATTCGTACGTAATTCCTGCCAACCATTTCAACTGATGCTCGTTGGTATTGATGTGGTTAATATCAAGTAATAAATATCTAGACTAACGTTTCCTCAAAAAATACAAATCGTGTAGTACCAGGTTGAACACTAGGGAATCGATGCCACAATAATACTAGTTAACTAATGAATAGGACATGTAGAATTAATAAGTGATTGGAATGCAAGTAAAGATAAACTAACAAACTAATTAAAGGATTAAAGTCAATGAACTAAACATTACAGGTATCGAGAGATGCACGATGATGTAATGAAGTACTACCAATCTCCCAATTGTGTAATCTAACCTACTAGATGCATTAAGATTGCTATCATAATTCCTAAGTTCAATTAACCGATCGACCAAGATTCTAAATCAATAGAGACTTCAAATCATGACTATGTTCCAAAATCTAATTCATCCCCCAATGCAATAAGACTTTTATAATCATTCATTCAATCTACCAACAAGAATAAAAGAATTACAAACAACCAATCAATCTGAAAACGATCAAATATTATAACCAATCATTAAGCATACGACTTCATTACATATCAGAAATTCTCGAACCCGTGGCTATGGAACTAATCGTACATGGATGATAACGTCTATTTCGTTATAGTATTTTAGTTCATTTTCATACTTAGTTTAATCATTCATTTTGACTTTACCGAGCTTTAAGCGTCAGTTAGTCCTCTCCTAGTGTTGTCTCGTCTTATTGCAAGAAATAAAATATCGGCATATCAATAAAAGTAAATGAAGAAAAACTAAGCAAAACAATTCTTCTGTCAGCTATGCACGGTCAACATAAAAAGAATCATAAACCGGAGAAGAGAAATGGAAGCAATGACCTCTTACAAAATCGAAACAATGGCCCCTTACAAAAATGGAAACTTCCGGTGGCTGGAATAAAAATGGAAACTTTCGGTTGCTGGAACAAATATAAGAAGAGCACTGTTGGAACATGAGAAGGAAACATGGTTATGTAAAATTTAAGCAAGTTGCTGGAGCCAAATGTAAACTTCCAACCGTCTACACAAAAATAGAAAGATAGCCGCCTACACAAGAATTGGAACCTGCAACCGTTGGAGATAGAAAATAGAAATGGCTGCTGGAACAATAAATGGAAATGCATGGACAAGATAAAGAAGGCATCCAGCCAAAGAGGAAAGGATAGAAAAGAAATGGAAATCGTTTTTTGCACAAGAGGAAAAGGAAATACAAGCTGCTGAAGAAAATGGAAACATAGAAAATTGAAACTAGCCAATGAGGAAAGGATGACGAAAAAGGAATGGGCTGGAGTGCTTAGATTCGGCCAAAGAGGAAAAGAAGGAGAAAAGGAAAGAAAGGAAAGAGGATGTAGGGGTCAATAGGCCATAATGAATTCGGACAGAAGACAACACACAACACACAGAACATAGCACGCACATAGAGAGAAAGAGAGATAGCAGAACGTCGACGAGGATAGAGATGCGACGATGAACTTAGAGCGTGAAGGATCTGTTGAAGACATCAGTAATAGAATATGGAGGAATCTATTTCTTTGTCCATGTTGAATACAGTTATCTTTCGTGATTTGTTTTCTAAGTCCATGTCTGAGTAGATCCATAACCATGGGTTAAAGAGTATTGCCGATATGTAATGAAGTTTTGTTCTTAATGCTTGGTGGTTCTTAATGTTTTCATTCTTGCATGCCACTTGAATGAACTATTTTGGTATTTGGTAGTTTTTCAGAATGATTGGTTGTTCTTAACGCTTTTGTTCTTGCATGCCACTTGAATGAATGATTGTAGAAGTCTAATGAATCTATGCTAGGGGATTAGACTTTGGAACTTAGCCATGATTTAGGATTTAATTAATTTAGAATGAATTCAAGGTTGGTGGGTTGAATCTAGAGATTAGGATAGCGGTCTTAATGCATCTACTGGATGAGATTACGCAATAAGAAGATTGATAGTACGCATGTTAGATGGAGGACAAGTCTATGCTAGTCAGTTCCTATATTAGAGCTTAAATTCTCTGAACTTGTGATAATATCTAAGACCAATGATCATGTTAGAACTTCATTGCATTGTCATGCATCTCTTGAAACCTATGGTATTTAGTTAATTGAACTTAATTCGTTGATTAGTTAGTTTATCTTTATTAACATTCCACACACTTATTGATTTTTACAGTCCTATACATTGGACCTACTAGCTTTAGAGTTGCATCAATTCCTTGTGTTCGACCCTGGTACTGTACGATCCGTATTCTTGAGATTAACTAACACGTAATCCGTCGTAGTATTTTTATGATCTTAGGTTTAGTTTTTATTAGATTTCTTGGATTTTACCGAGTTATTGAGCATATTCGAGGATTTTATCTATATTTCGTGTTTCGTGTAGGAAATGAAGATATGAAGGAAAACACGAATGGTTACGGCAATCCCATCCCGAAAATGTGATTGAATGACAAGATACATCATGTGCACGGCCACAGAAGCAAATCAAACACTCAAGCATCGAGCGAAAGGAGTAGAAACAGCATTTGATAGTGTACATGCTCGGGCATGAAGTGTGCCCGCTCGGGCTATGTATGTGCACCCGATCGGGCTGCAATTTGAACCAGAAATTCGCCGAGAGTTAGCCCGACTCGGGCTCAATTGATGCACGCTCGAGCAAGCCAGCCCGACCAGGTTGAAAGTCATGCACGCACGGGCTAATGGACAGCCCGAGCAGGTGGAGGTTGTGCAGAGCGGGCCACCTTTTTCTCAACAACTTTCGTTGAATTTTGAACGGCCTGCATTTAAAAGGAACAGAAGGGGAAAGCCAAGATCAGACTGGAAAAAGCAAGAGAACAAGGGGCACGAATCAGGCAAAGGAGAAGAGAGAGAGCACGGCCGAAGAAGGAGACTTCGGGGAACCGAAGGATTCGTCGGAGGTTACGCTCGGGATGATAGGGGAGTCGAACAATTACTTAGTTTTTTTTGCTTCTCTATGTATTTTGAATAGTTCTCGTTGCCATGGGTTAGGGATGCCATTGTATTCGATCGTTTAAGTTATTAATGCTTGATTT
>CM071865.1:26274724-26302756 GCA_036759665.1 Gynandropsis gynandra
GTGCAATTCCCGGTTTCCCGTACACCCGTAGTGTTTGCCATATCTGAGTTTATCCCCAACCTAGTTTCGTTGTCACCATTTAGGTTAGTTTTAGGAATTTAGGATCACATCCCTCTCTATCCTTTTCTGTCTTAGTTTAGTTTTATTCTTAGTTTAGCTGCTTTAGTCCCTAGAGATCGACCCTGGTACTACACGATCCGTATACTTGCGGTGAAGTGGTCTAGGAATATTTATAACTCGTGTTTCCAGTACACCAACACGCTAGAATCTATCGGGGACGCGCGGAGACTTATGCAATGATCCACAACGTTTTCTTGATCTTAACGGAGGTCCACTTGAGCCGTGCTCATGTATGTCTGAGCTGAGCACTGATCTTGATATAAGTTGTCCGAAATTCCACTTTTGGTTTGGGTTACGACCTACTGTGTTCAAATTGCACAGAAATCTGCTCGAGTTACGTCTACCTCGGCATTTGGGACCTCCTTCATTTTTCCTTCGTCTAGCACCTTTTTGTAGTATTTCACTTCGTTGGGATCCTTATATAGCCCTTCTCCAGTAGCTAAAAGAGCCATCTCAAGAGAACCCATGCTCCCGAACTCTTCAAGTACATCCTCGGCTAGTTTCTCTAGGACCTCGCTATATAATACTGAATCCACCATACAAGGCGGCTTGAGTGTGTCGTTAAGATTGAACTCCACTTCCTCATCTCTGAATTTTAGTGTGAGTCTTCCTTCAGCACAGTGTATGATCGTCTTTGTCGTATTGAGAAATGGCCTACCGAGGATAATTGGGATTTTCTTGTCTTCCTTCATATCCAAGACGAAGAAATCGACCGGGACGAAAAACTTCCGAACTTGTATGACACGTCTTCCAGCATGTCCTCGGGTATCCTAACACTTTGATTAGCCATGGTGAGCGCCATTCGTGTTGGTTGAAGATCCAATTTCTCGTAGAGAGACAACGGTAGCACGCTTATGCTTGCTCCGACATCGATGAGCGCATGGTTAATCTCATAATCACCTCTTTTACAAGGGATCACAAATATACCTGGATCCGGCATCTACTTAAGTAGGTTTGGTTGCAGCATCGAATTTTTCATCATTACGATTTCTGTCTCCACATCTCGCTTGTTTGCAAGTACATCTTTAAGGAACTTGGCATATGAGGACATTTTCTTCAACGCTTCGTGGAATGGAATGGTGATGTGCATATTCTTAAAAATCTCAGCAAACTTAGCGAATTGGGCATCTTCGTTCTTTTTTGCGTTGAAGTTGTAGGAAAAGCAAAGGAGTGAGGTCTCGGTTCGGGTTTAACGTATTTCAACTCCTTTTCTTCCTCGGATTCCTTCTTGTGCTCTTCAACATTGCTGCCCTTTTCCACTACTGTATTAGATTATTCACCCTTTTCAAATGTCGAATGAATGGGCTGATCCAGAGATGGAATGCAAGTAAAAATAAACTAACTAATTAACGGATTAAACTCAATGAACTAAGCACCACTGGGTTCGAGAGATGCACGATGATGCAATGAAGTGCTAACAAGATCATGGTTATAAATATCATTACGTATTTGAGGAATTCAATCTCTTACCTAGGTAAGGACTCTTCGATTCCTAAACCCACTACCTAGCATGCATACTACCAATGTTCCAATTACGTAAGTTCACCTACTAGATGAATTAAGATGGCTATCCTAATTTCTAAGTTCAATTAACCGATCGACCAAGGTTCAAAATCAATTGAGACTTCAAATCATGGCTACATTCCAAAATCTAATTCATCTCCCAATGCAATCATACTTTTATAATCGTTAATTCAAGCTACCTACAAGAATACAAGCATTAAAAATAGCCAATCAATAAAAAAAACGATCAAATATTATAACCAAGCATTAAGTAAATGACTTCATTACGTATCGACAAATCTCTAACTCGTGGCTATGGAACTACTCGAACATGGACTTAGAAAACAAAACACAAAAGAAAACTATTTTCAATTTAGATAAAGAATAATATTCCTCCCTATCCTAATACCGTAGTCTTTAACAGCTCCTCTGCATTCTGAGTTCGTCGCCTTATCTCTAACCTTCTGGTGTTCTGCTCTATCTCTTCTCTCTATGTATGAGTTGTGTGTAGGATTGTGTATTCCGTCCGAATTCTCCTCTGCCCTCTCGACCCCTTCGTGCCTCTTTCCTCCTCTCTTCCTTTCGTTTTCTCCTTATTTCCTCTTTGGCCGTGCACTTCCCTTCTCTTCTTGCAAATGAAGTTTCCTTTTTTTGCTTTAGGCGGCCTGAAGTTTCCTTTTTTTTCTACATGGTTGGAGTTTCCTTTTTTGTGTGTCGGCTGGAGTTTCTTTTCTTGTGAGCTGGCTGGAGTTTCCTTTCTTGTGCGTTGCGGTTGCTTCATCTTGTTCCAGCAAATTACCATTATTCTCCACTCGTGTCCCTCCAAGTAAAACTCCTGCAAGTTTCCATTTTTGTATTAGTCGTGTCAGCATGTTTCCACTTTTGTTCCAACGGTCAGCATGTGTGTTCCAACCGTTCTTGCTCCATGTTTCTTATTTGATTCATGATCCTTAGATGCTAACTGTGTATGGTTGATAGGAGAGTGGTTTTTGCTTCATTTCCTCATGTTTGTACCTTGATATTTTATTTCCTTCAATAACACGAGAAAACACTAGAAAAGAACTAAATGATGCTTAATGCTCGGTAAAGTGTAAACGAATGGTTAAACTGACTATGAAAATGGACTGAAATACTATAACAAAACAAACATTATCAAGTATCCAAGCATCATTTGCAACGAATACCCATTGCAAATGTCCAATGAGAATCCGTTGAAATAATGTAATGGGCATCTGTTGTAACATCCAAAAAAGATATCTGTTACAATCCCTTGATATTTTTCAACGGATGTTATCCGTTGAAATTTCGTTGTAAATTGCAATGCATTTGATTTTTCAAAGATCGATTTCTAATGGTCTGAAATCCGTTGGAGAAGGTCATTTCCAACCAGTAAGGCCGTTGAAAATGGCATTTTTTGTATTTTTCTATTGGTCTCACTTGCGTCAAGATGTTGAGCGCATCTCAGGAAGGTGTGTCAAGTATAAGAAGGATAAATCTCGAAAGTAACCCCACTGTATGTACTCACCCTTACCTAGTCCAAGTTACCCCTGGAGTAACATTTCTATGGACCTTGTGTTAGGTCTCCTTAGGTCCAAATAATGACACGATTATTTTTTCGTAGTAAGTCATAGATTTCTATAATATAACTAATTTTATTGCATGTCATAAGATCGATGATGCATCACATGTATCTGTGATATTCTTTAGGGACATTATACGATTGCATAGCATTTCTAGAACTATTGTTCCTGATAGAGATGTTAAGTTTCTTAGTTACTTTTTGAAAACGTTGTGGTCTAATTTTAGGCACCAAACATTTATTTTCCATTATATGTCAACCTCAAACTGATGGATAAATGAAAATGGTTAATATAAATCTAATGACGTTATGTGCATTTCTCAAGAGTGATCTTAAAACATAAGAAGAGTGTCTACCCCATGTCGAGTTTGCATACAATAGAGCATATTATAGTGCTACTCTGTTTTTTACTTTTGAAATCGTGTATGGATTTAACCTACTTACACTGTTAGACATGGTTCATTTTGTGTCGTCAGAGTTTACTAACCTTGATGACACGAAAAAAGGTCGATTTTGTAAAATAGATACACGAGAAGGCACAAGGAAACATTGAAAAGAAGACAGATCGATATGCCTAACATGAAAACAAGGGACGGAAGAAGGTGATCTTTTAACCCTATAATCTTGTGTGGATTCATTTACACAAGAAACGTTTTCCTCAGCAGCGTAAACCCATGCTCATACCCCGTGGTAGTAGACCGTTCAAAGTACTAGAAGACATCAATGAAAATGCTACATGATTGAGTTTTAAGGTGAGTACAATGTTAGTTCGACTTTCAATGTTATTGCCTTCGCTTATTTAGATGCAGATGATGATCCTGATTTGATGTTAAAATTTTTTCTAAAGAAGGAAAGGATGATAAGGATGAGACGTCATCCGAGACATAAAAACAACAAGGACCGATTACCAAAGCTAAAGCTAGGAGGATGCAGAATGTGTATGATCGATTGGTGGTGGATGAACTTGCTAAGGCACCACGAGGGCATCAAGAGACATCAAAAGAAACTTATGTGATATGCCTACAATTGGACGATCCGAGTAATTACTTTGGACCAATGGACCATGCAGAAGGCTTGATCGCTCGACCTAAGAGCTGAGTGATTTGACCAAGTAATGGATATCTAGATCGAGCATAATTGTTTCTTTGCTGAATGTATTTTAGCTTGTGTGGAATTGGGGTTTCAAGACTTAATGGTGCTCGACTAGGAAGTTATACCACTCGATCGAGCATTGGTGCTGAGTTTAGTTAATTTATCTTATTTTATTTAGTTTGTATCATTATTTGGTCTCTATAAATAGAAGACCCACTGAATGACTTTATTACCGAAGATTTTCTTTTTCTTGCTAGATCACAAGTGTATTGGCGTCGTTCAGTTGTGTTCAATGTTTAAGATGTCTTTTCTTCGGAAAGATAAGTTCTAGGTTCTACTATCTGGTGGCAAGAATCATTTTATTGGCCTTCTTCTTACACTTCCAGTTTGACATTTTCTAGATCATTTATCAGTTTCTTAAACAGACCTACATTGTCTTCTATAGACTTAGTTGCATGTATTCGAAACTCAAATAATTGATGCTTGAGGTACATCTTGGGTAGTGACTTATGAAAGAACTCATTCTCGAGTGCTTTCCATTTACCAAATTCCCTTTGTCCATGCCTATATTTTCTCATAATCCAGTTTGACAAGCATAGAAGAATCAGAATCTGAAGCCTTCTACATCTTTGATACCTTAATTTTTTGAGTTGGTGGTTTATCATTCTTGATAACACCAATTTGTTCCTCTCGTTCTTCTTTCATTGCTCTTCTATTTTCTAGAACTGATTCTTGAATATTTTAGTACTCACGTAGGATGTCATGAACCCTCAATATCTCCTAACTTGCAACAATCATATCCTTCCATAGAGAGAAATCAACCTTGTCATCACATACATCTAGTTTGCAGGCCATGATCTTGTTGATGATGTCTCATAGGTGAATCTCTCCCTCGTTTCATGGTTGAACACACCTCGAGATGATTCGTTCTTAATCCTTAGCCTCGTAACCAAACTCTGATACCACTCATTGTGGTTTAATCCCAATAAATGAAATTGACATCAAGATTGAGTAGAATTTGAATGAAAGAGATAAGCAAAAAAACAAGAACACGTACATTTAAAATTGTTCCCCAACCTCAATGTGAGATGGGTAAGTCTCGAAGGGAATAAATCCATCCATTCACTAGTTTTCGGTTATAGACGAAGAAATCACCAGAAAAATACACTCACAAGCTATATAAACCAGTGAGCAAAACATAAAGAAGAAGAAAAAGTACCCCTAAAAAATTAAAATTCGCATACTTATACCAAACGAGAACCAACCTAACTCATTAAACCAGAACCAAAGAATAAAAAACCTCAGTAAAGACCATAATACCTTTAATTCTTAACAACCTTCCACGGCAACTGATACGTCTATGTTTGATCTAAACATAAGAAATTTTAATATTTATACCTAGATTAGATATTTTGCAACAATATAGATCGTGTAATATCAAGGTAGAACGGAAGACTAAGAGGAAAATATTCTATAGTATCCTAGAATATCAAGGTGTAATAGATCATGAACGAAATAGAAATCGTCTCCTATAGTATCCTCTAATTTACGAAAATATTCTAAGTCGTAGGATTTATTTTAACACTATAAATCTTTAGAGAACAAAATAGAAATCCTACTAAGCATATTTTTTAGTCTATTTATTCTTATTCTAAGGACTAAGTTTTTCTAAATTGTTAAGGTAAGGCACGGTGAAAGTGATAAAACATTTTTTCGTATTTTTTTCTTATTTTCGAGACTTGGCATTTTCATTCGTCTTATTTTATTTTTATTTTTTATATGCTGGAATTTAGACTTTTTCGTGTTTTTTGTCTCTTTTCTTTTCTGTCTACAGGTATAGAATTATGACCATGTGAAAAAGGTAAAGAGAATGCGTAACCAAGGTTAACACTAACATGTGATCATTCTCGCCACCTCTGAACGAAATGCTTGGCTCTTGTTCAAGTGAAAACTTTTTACAGCAACCTTGAATAAGATGAAAAGGCTATAATACTCCAAATGATTGAAAATGATCTTAGGAAGATATATAAGTTTGGAACTAAGATTCTAGAAGGATGACTACGATTTTTATCTATCCCATAGAATAATAAAATCAATCTAAGCTTGAATCCTCTAAGTCAACTATGTTAACAATTCTTTCAAAATAGTTAGTTTATACTAAGCTCGGTATACATATCTATTTAATAAAAAAATTCCTTAATCTCATATACATCAGTTGATTACCTCGTGATCAACCTACATGTTTGTGTGCTCTCGTTTATTAGATTCCAAAAATATTCTCCTAAAACGGATCCTATATCAACCTACGATGCAAATTAAATGATCCTAATTAGTTGCTACGATGTCAAACTATGCCTCCCCCAGAATGAGATTTGACACCATCCTCAGTATCGAACTAACATGAGAGGTACGGACATGATAGGTAAGGAAAGTAAAAATCGGAACACATAACCTCAATCTCACTAAAAGTAGTGATGTGTTTGTGCATGTGATTATTCTGAGCATGTTTTCTAGTATTCAATCCTATATTCCACAGCTTTTGCTCGCAACCTTTCGATGTTAAACTCACTCATATGAGCATCTAAAATTACAATAAAAATGAAGATTCTCGAGTACCATATGTCGAGATGTGCATCAAATAGTTTACTATAGTTGTTTATAATAAAAAGAAAAATAAAAGAAAATGGAGAGATGAAAGAAATTTCACTGCTAGAAATGCCAATGTTTCATGACTGAAAACTTCTCGGTGTGTTCTCAAATTTTCTCAACAAATATCCGTACTTGCTTTCACATGGAAAGATTTGGTAAGTCTAAAATCGCTCAACTAGAGTTAACATGGTCGAGCGAATAAACAATAGGCTAATTATGCCCAAGAGCTCGCTCAACAGTGTCTTTTTTTTCGACAGACACTAAAATGCAAACAAACATGAGTTATCCTGAAAAAGTTCAAAGAAATATATAAAAACATGGAGTATAGATTTTTGTTTTCTGTTTCTCCCTCTTCAATAAAAATATATTTTTAGACAGCACACATTCAATGGTTTTGGGAACGTTTTCGCTCAGAAGATTTTGTTCAAGCGAAAAAAAACTATCTACCTTTACTACCACACGACCAAGCATTTAGAGCTCATGATCGCTCGATTCGAGCATTTTCCTTATTTACGTTTCATTCCTCCGAACATTATTGTCTGTTATTTTCTATGGTTCTTGCGGTCAATATACGCAAATATTGATTCCAAATAACATGCTCTCAAAATTTTAAAAAAAAAAACGTAAAACTAATCCCAAAAGGAAATAAACTAAAATAATCTGAATGTTTCTACTCTCAAGGAGTTTGATCAGGCTTCTCTGGGAGTGTCCCCGCTATTCTAGACGAAGTGATCGGGTATTGGTCCTTCTTTCTTACTCTCGAATGCTTCTTACATTCTTTCAATTTCTAGGTCGAGTATAAAGAGTTTAAATCTCCCAACACTTCTAATCATAAACTTAATTCCTTTAAAAGAAACCTAAAAGAAAAAGACAAAAAAGATATCATTAGCACACTAAAAAAACATGATCTAGGTTTGTAAAATTGAACAATTAAATTGTCTTTAGTCCCCCAACAACGGTGTCAAAAACTTAATGTGTAGTCTAGGTATAAACATTAAAATTTGATATGTTTAGATCACATCTAGATGACGCATCACACCCCCGACGGTGCAAAAAACATGATGTGTCATCTAGGTGTGATGTAAACATATCAAATTTTAATATTTATACCTAGATTAGACATTCCGCAAGATGGATTGTATAGTACCAAGGTTGAGCACAGAGACTATGAGGACTTTAAACTATCAATTTTACAAAAACTAAGATCATTAACATAAAAATGTGTAGATATATCTAATATAAACAGATAAAAAAATTATATTCACAAATATATACAAGCGAGATAATGCTTCTATGTACGATAATTGTTTCACCTACATGAACTCATTAAAGATTTGAAAAGTGTAATTTTGTTCTTATTAGGAAATTCAATCATCTTAGAGTGGATCTACATGCTCTCGCAATAAAAAAATCTTGTTCTAATATATAAGTCATTGACGTCTCCATCTAACGACCTACATACCGAACATGCTATTGATAAATCTACCTACTCTCGTAGTGCAAATTTTTATCTAACACATAAATCATTGACGTCTATGACATACATGTGAATGCATTATGCTCCAATATCACCATTCCTAAATTGACTAACCTACCTTTCGATATGATCATTCAGTTTCTCTAATGCATACGATCTAATATAATTGGACGTCTCCATCTCGAATCATACCATGTGACAGTCAATTCATTAGTACTTTTCAAGAATTGGAAGAATATACTAAAATCTCATTCAGTTTATCTATACATACATCTCATTCAGTTTAATTAATTCAGTTTAATTAATGCATACGATCTAATATAATATGATCTCTTTTTGTCCGTAATTTATATTAACATGCAAATACTTTAATGAGATGAGAAAAGGTGACATACAGTTGCCTTATATCAGATTCAAAATATGATATACGATAATATATAATGTTGCCGTAAGAAAGTCACTTTATTTTCACTATATATATATGTTCATACCTTATCAACTTTTATAATGCATTCACAAATAATGCATACGATCTTAGTGTAGTAGCATTTGATGGGGTCAAGTTAATAAAAGGGTGCTTCACTTTATTGCAACAATGGTATATAATTTTGAGCATATGAAACATTATCATCGTACAATATATATATATATGTGTGTACGTTGCTTTAAAGATGTTTCAGTGCTTTGTGGTCAATACAAATATAAAGATCATATTGCACACGCGATTTCCACTATCCACGTATATATACAACACTTCTTTTGTTTTCGAGCTAAATGTCCGTATTGTAGATTTTGTAGTAATGCTCGTGAATAAATTTGTAAAGTCATGAGCTTAATTCTTCCCCATCTTAATACTTTGTGCAAACATAAAACTAAAAATATGAACTCACAAAGGATCCCTCTTATGCTCACTGTGTTTACTCTGTAGCTCTCACGTTTTGATGTTTTACGTGTATTGTATTGAATGTTTTTTCTCTGATGTGTGTTATGTCTCACACACCTCCAATACATATATATTAAACTTCATCCAAATTACATGAGTTTGTCTTTTTTCAGACAATTTCTTACAATATCTCAAAATAGGCCCTTAAACATAGCCTTTGACCTTAATACTCTTCTGCATTGTCTTTCTAATTTTAACTCTTACCGTTGCATGATTTTCACCAAAATATTTGACCCCAATTTGTTCTTGTTATTTTTGCATGGGCCATCCCGGATTAGGCTTCTTCATCACGGGCCACACATGCTGGGCTTCTTCCTTGGGCCGCGTCTCTTCCTTGGGCCGAGTCTTCAGTTAGGCCCGCTCGAATGCTTCAACTCGCGGGGTCTGAAGGAACTCTCCGGAACCACGCATTTCACCCTCTCGCCTAGGGTTTGCTCCAGACAAGGCGATTCTCGTCGCCTCCAAGGTTTCTCGCCGGTCAGCAGCTACAAACTCCCTCCTGGCCGGTCGAGGAACAACGCCGAGCTTCTCTCTCAGCCCGCAGAACCGTCCAGTGGGAAGCGCCTTCGTCAGGATGTCTGCCGACTGCTCCTAACCCCGAACGTAGCGTAAGTCAATCCTTCTCTCAGCTTGAGCTTCTTTCACAACATGGAACCGAATCTTAATGTGTTTGGTGCGCTTGTGGTCTATCGGGTTTTTCCTGATAGCTATGGCCGCCGTACTGTCACTATATAGTGGTACCCCCTTAGGCATGCGAAACCCTACTTCACCGAATAATCTTAGTAGCCATGTCGCGTCGTTCGTCGCTGCACTCAGGGCCATGTATTCGGCCTCTACAGTCAACTGAGCCACAATCGGTTGCTTCTGTGTTTCCTAGCTAAACACAGCGCTCCCAATCGTAAAACAGAATCCACTAGTGCTCCTCATATCATGTAGACTCCCAGCTAGGTCTGCATCGGCATATCCGATTAATTCTGAATTCTCAACCCGTCTAAACCTTAGCCCGTAGTCCTTTGTTTCCTTAACATATCTTAATACCCGTTTTGCTTCCTGTAAACTTGTAACTGTCGGCTTTGCATTGCTCCGTGATAGGTACGAAGCGGCAAAGGCAAGATCGGGACGTGTAGCAGCGAGGTAGAGGATGCCCCCAACCATGCTGCGGTACAACGTCTGATCGGTAAGTTGATCGCCGTCCTCTCTCGACATGCAGTACTGGGTCAAGGGTGTTGTAACACCCTTAGCGTCCTGCATACCAAACTTCAAGAGAAGTTTGGTTGCATACTTCTCTTGGCTCATGAAAATGCCATCCACGAGGTTCTTAACCTCAAAACCCAAGAAAAACTTTAATCCACCCAAATCACTCATGTCGAAAACTGAACTCAACTTAACCTTGAACTCCTCAATTAACATCAAACAATTACCCGACAGTGTTATGTCATCCACGTATAAGCACACCACCAGAATTTTACCTCCTACTGTCTTGATGTACATTGCTGCATCACAGTAGCTTCTCACACATTCTTCTTTCAAGAAGAACGTGTCTATCTTGCTGTACCAGGCCCTAGGTGCCTGCTTTAAACCATATAATGCTTTATAAAGTCGTAAAACTTAGTGTTCAGAACCGTGTACCTCGTATCCCGGTGGTTTTTCAACATAGAACTCCTCCTTAATCTCACCATTCAGAAAGGCTGACTTTACATCCATTTGATGTAAAGGCCAGTCCTTCTGAGCCGTAATAGCAATTAGGGCCCTTATCGTGTCGTGCCTTGAAACCGGGGGAAACGTCTCCCCGTAATCCAACCCGTAGGTCTGTGAAAAACCCCTTGCTACTAGGCGTGCCTTAAACTTCTTAACCTGTCCTTCCTCATCCGTTTTTATTTTGTAGATCCATTTGAACCCTATCACCTTGTGGTTTGAGGGTCTCTCCGTAAGATACCATGTCTGGTTCTTACGGAGCATCTCCATCTGCTCGTCCATTGCTTGTTTCCATTCTGGATGTTTCATAGCCTCCTCGTAGGATGAGGGTTCCACCATAGCTAGATAACAACCCTCCTCAAGTTGTACCTGCTCTATGTCCTCCTCGATCCTATACAGATCGCTCAACCTCCGCGTTCTGTGTACCTCCCTCGATGACTCACTAGAACTTCCAGTGCTCACCTCTTGTGACGATGAGGTGTTTGAGAGTGAAAGTTGTAGTGGAGTTGTAGGTGGAGTCATCCTCCTAAAACTCTCACTATTCTGCCCAGATGAGCTCCCAACCTCAAAAGTGTTGGCTGGAGCTCCCTCTGGATTGCTGGAACCCTGTGGTATAAAGTGTACCACAGGAATGAAACTATCATTCTCTTCTGCTTTCTCCCAATCCCAGCACTTCTGTTCGTCAAAAATGACGTCTCTAGATACTTCCACCTTCCCAATCTCAATAACATATATACGGTAGCCTTTGCTTTGGCTACTGTATCCAACGAAAACACCCACCTGCGACTTGTCATCCAGCTTACTTCGTTTTTTGCGCAGGAACCATTTTATAACATAGACACCCAAATATCCTTAGATGTCCAACGGAGGGTTTGTGTCCACTCCAAACCTCCAATGGAGTCTTATCTTCCAAAGCCCTTGTAGGCAATCTCTTCATAATATATGTTGTCTTGAACACTCCGTCTACCCAAAACTTATTGGGCATATTCTTGTCTTTCAACATGCATCTAGCCATCTCCATTAGTGTCCGGTTTCTTCGTTCAACCACCCCGTTCTGCTGGGGTGTGTAAGCTACGCTGAGCTCCCTTATAATTCCCTTCTCAGCCAGATAGTCTGAAAACTCCTTAGAATTATACTCCAAACCCCTGTCTAACCTTAGTTTCTTTATCTTCTTCTCGGTCTGGTTCTCAACCTGACTTGCAAACCTTGTGAAGGTTGCAAAAACGTCCGACTTAAGCCGCAGAAAGAATACCCATGTCATATGGGAGTGGTCATCCGTGAAAGTCAATAGATAAACACTCCCATCCAACGATGGTGTCTCCATAGGTCCGCATAGGTCCGTATGAATTAGACCTAATACCTGATCAGCCTTGTACTCCGAGTGTTTAGGGATTTCCTCCCTGTGTTGCTTGCCTTTCACGCAAGCCTCACAGACCTCCTTAACCACAGTCAACTGTGGTAAACCCTTTACCATATTCGCCTTCTGTAGCTTCTCCAGGTTGTGAAAACCAGTGTGACCTAATCTTTTATGCCAAAGATCTGAAATGCTCTGCTTCTCCTCGGCTACCCTAGCCTCTTCCTTAACTATCCTCCATTTGAGAGGATAGGCCTTTTTAACCATCTTAACCTCAATCACCTTAGAGCCCGCCTTGTCTTGTATTAGACATTTATCTTCGGTGAACCTCCCCTCGTAACCATTCCTCACCATCTGCGGCACACTCAGTAGGTTTTTGTCCAACCCCGGCACTAGGAAAACATCCTTGATCGTCTTGATACCCTTCTTTGTCTGAACCTGAATGCTCCCCTTACCGGCTGTGGTCAAAACTTCCCCATTTCCAACCTTTATAGGTACTCTAAAGTACCTATCTAGCGTTGAGAAATAATCTTCTTGTTTGGCCATATGGTTCGTAGCTCCACTATCCACCAACCATACATCGTCTTTGAACACCTCATGTGTCAAATGTGTCGCAGTAAACAATGAGTTCTCCTCCTCCTCTTGTTGATTCACGTGAGCCTGATTCTGTGCAGACCCCTTTCCTTTACAATCTCTTGAAAAATGGCCTAACTTGCCACACGTATAACATTCTTTGCCTTTCTGCTTGTTTTGTTCTCCTTGGTTTTGCTTGTTTCGAAAAAAACAATTGCTCTCTTGGTGATTGTCCTTTTTGCAAATACTGCAAAACTTCTTTCCTTTGGATTTAAAATCTCCCTTTCCAAAGGGTTTCTTGCTCGACCCAAACTTCTTAGGTCCTTGTCATTTGCCTGGAATGCGCCTTCCAGACCACCACCGTGCCGATCCTCCAGTCTCGCTTCTTGACACTGCAAGGATATCACCAACTCCCCCACGGTCAAAGTCGTGAGATCTTTGGTTTGTTCAATGACCCCTACGTATGGGTCAAACCGTTCCTGTAATGAACACAGGATCTTCGAGACTAAAGTGTCTTCCTTTATCTCATCTCCAAAGGCCCTCATCTCATTTGCTAACTCGGTGACCTTTTTAGCAAATTCTTTAATCGTCTCCTTTTCTCCTTGCTTTAACATATAGTAACTCGCCCGAAGCCTTTGAAGTTTAATCACCGCTGTCTTAGGGTCGCCTTGGAACCTTTCCTTTAGTAGGTCCCAAGCGGCCTTAGACGACTCGCACACAGAGATGTGCGCAGCAAAGATATCATCCATGACTGCACTATACAAGAGCTGTAGTGCAGTCTGGTCCTTCGCCTCATCTTCTTCCCAAAGTTTCAGTGCCTTCTGCAATTCTTCTTCCATGGGACCAGCTTGTACCCAAGGTTTCTCGGGTAGTCCCTCTGTAACTACTTTCCATAGTAGCTTTGATCTGAGTAAAGCCTTCATCATTATTACCCAGAGTTTGTAACTCTTACCATCAAATACCAGTATCGGTGGTGTATTCTGCATTCTCTCAAACGTGTCTCGTGCTGGTTATCTTGTGCGGTTGCTTGTGCTGTACGTAGTGCTTGTGCTTGTGCTCCCTCTCGGCCTTTAGATCCGAAGGGCTCTGATACCAATTGTAGATTTTGTAGTAATGCTCATGAATAAATTTGTAATGTCATGAGCTTAATTCTTCCCCATCTTAATACTTTGTGCAAACATAAAACTAAAAAATATGAACTCACAAAGGATCCCTCTTATGCTCACTGTGTTTACTCTCTAGCTCTCACGTTTTGATGTTTTTTGTGTGTATTGTATTGAATGTTTTTTCTCTGATGTGTGTTATGTCTCACACA
Source organism: Gynandropsis gynandra (assembly GCA_036759665.1). Lineage (NCBI taxonomy): Eukaryota > Viridiplantae > Streptophyta > Magnoliopsida > Brassicales > Cleomaceae > Gynandropsis > Gynandropsis gynandra. The sequence continues at coordinate 26,289,025 of CM071865.1, forward strand.
CCTCCAATACATATATATTAAACTTCATCCAAAATACATGAGTTTGAGTTTGTCCAGACAATTTCTTACAATATCTCAAAATATGCCCTTAAACATAGCCTTTGACCTTAATACTCTTATGCATTGTCTTTCTAATTCTAACTCTTACCGTTGCATGATTTTCACCAAAATATTTGACCCCAATTTGTTCTTGTTATGTTTGCATGGGCCATCCCTGATTGGGCTTCTTCATCACGGGCCACACACGCTGGGCTTCTTCCTTGGGTCGCGTCTCTTCCTTGGGCCGAGTCTTCAGTTCGGCCCGCTCGAATGCTTCAACTCGCGGGGTCTGAAGGAACTCTCCAGAACCACGCATTTCACCCTCTTGCCTAGGGTTTGCTCTAGACAGGGCGATTCTCGTCGCCTCCAAGTTTCTCACCGGTCAGCAGCTACACGTATGATTATGCAAGAAGTTCTCAGAAGATTTTGTGGTACAACGTGTAATGGATGCAATTTTATTTTATTATGAGTATATAGTATGATAATCTTCTGGTAATATTCTAACAAAATAAAAAGTTGCATGTTGAAAATAGGAAGTAGAATGAATTCTATATTGTTTTATTAATCACGAAAGACTTATAAAGTATAACTACGAAAAAGAAAATATAACTAGAGACTATCTAGAGTATTTTGAAGAAAATAATAAGAATATTCACTGAGATCTCTGAGAATATCCTAAGAATATTGTAATTATATCCAAAACTTATACTCGTAACAATAATACGATTGTATCCCGTAATATCCTCTCTCAAGTTGAAATGTGCAAATCGTAGACGTTAAACTTGGAAGAAAACGTAAATAACTCAGCGGTTTGCAGCCAAGTCGGATCACATTGGTGGATTTTTGTCTCCATTAGTTGGAGCTGAAATATCGTCATGAAATATTATATTTAATATTTGTTTAAAACCAAATCTAAACTTTCAAATAATCATATGAAGGAGAGTTTTCATTCAACAATTCAAAATGAGTTTTATTATTTAAATTTAAAGTTGGAGTTATAAGTACTAAATAATTTGCAGTTGATATTGATTCACACCAATATTATAGAGGGAAGTTAGACTGAAAGATGAGAGCTCGAGCTATATTGAGCAATTGTTGGTGTTTTTTTCAACCACAAAGTTTTATCGGGGGATGTAGGCACAAGATAAGAAATGAGAAATGCATTTATGTTTTAAAAGTTCTGTAAATGTCAGCTCTTGAGCATTATCAGTTCGGATAGCTTTTACATATGTTCTAAACTAATTACCAATATGAATATTGAGATAATATGTTTAACATAAGATTTTTATTTCACAATGTAAACCCATGTAGACCTAGTGCAATCATCAACAATAGTCAACAAGTAATTAAATCCATTATCTACATGAAAAGGGTCTCATATATCAAGATTCAATAGATCAAAAGGATGATCATACATATTATTATTTGAAATGAAAGGTAGACGTTTTTGTTTTGCTTGAGAACATATAGAACAATGAGTTAATTTTTCTATACGAGAAGAGTGGATAAGAGATTGAGAAGAAAGAAACTTGACTTTTGAAAATGAAGAGTGGTCTAATCTATTGTGTCATGTTGTAGATGAAGCAGGAAGAGCAAGAATATGCAAGGTTGAGTTGTTGAAGAAGTACAAATTGTTTGAAAAATCACCATTTCTTATCATCAAGCCCCAAGTAACGTCCTTAATGATGTAACTGTAGATTTTGTAAATAAAAAATGAATAAGCGGAAGCAAGATTAGAAAGATTAAGAGCGAAAGATTAAGAGAATTAGAGAGAATAAGAATAACTATTCTCTTCTTGAAAACTTTTGATACAAAGAAACCTATTTATACAACAAACCCTAATAACTACAAAAGAGGAAAACAAGAAAAGTACAAGTACAAATGCAAAGCATAAGTTTAGATGTAACATGCATGGGCTGGAGTGATCAACAAGACATAGGAGACCGCGGAGCCATAAATTGGTTTGACCAAGGGAGCAAGTCGTGGGACGTGGGCCAGATCACGCAGGACGTGATCGAGCAGGTCGCAAGATACGGATCATGAAGAGCGAGATGCGATCTTTCTTTTTAACATTCCCCTTCAAGCTTAGGCGTTCAAAAGCAACATAAGTGAAGCCTCATTAAAACCTTTTTCGGGGAAACCCAATTGGGACAAAAAACCCGACAAAGGAAAAAGAGTACAACAACTTATGAGCTCAAAGGACGATCGATTAAGCTTGAATATGATGCCTTAGGACTGAAGATATCAATGAGGTCGATCCGATAATGGAGATCTTAGCAACCTTTTTCACTTATGGCTTTGGTGAAGATATTGATTAACTAATCTGAGCTTCTTGTGTATGTGAATTCAATGATGCCATCTTTGAGCTTCTCTCGAACAAAATGACATTCAACTTCAATATGTTTTGTTCTTTCATGGAACATAGAGTTGGATGCAATGTGAATTGCCGCCTGATTGTTGCAATGAAGCACTGTGGCCTGCGAGGGTTCAAGGCCAAGACCTTTGAGGAGTGCTTGGATCCAAATGAGCTCACATGTTGTAATTGTCACAGCTCGGCACTCGGCCTCAACGCTGGAATGGGAGACCACCGATTCCTTTTTGCTTCTCCAAGTGACGAGGTTCCCCCCAAAAAGGTATAGAACCCCATTGTTGATTTCCGCTCTTTGCGTTCACCGGCCCAATCTGCATCATAGTACCTGATTAGACTAGTGTTGTTGTTTTTAATCATTAATATACCTTTTCCTGGAGCGTTCTTGATGTTTTGGAGGATTCGGTCCACCATTTTCTAATGTTGTTTCTTTAGAGCATGCATATGCTGACTGATCTGATTCACAACATAACACAAGTCAGGTCTTGTTATCATGAGGTATATTAGCTTACCGAAAAGGTGCATGTATTGTTCTATATCATGAAATGGTTCCCCCTTATGTAAGTCTTTGTATTTTTCTTCGAAGGGGGTCTTGGTCGGCTTAGATCCGAGTTTACATGTTTCATTCAAACGATCTAAAGCATATTTTTGTTGAGAAAGAAATAAATTATCATCAGATCTAGTTACTTCAATTCCAAGAAAGTACTTAAGTTCACCTAGATTCTCTATATCAAAAGTTTCTTTTAGAAACGTTTAACACTTTCTATTCCTTTATTATCATCACCTGTTATGACTATATCATCGACATAAACTAAGAGAATGATGATACTGGAATTGTTTCGAATGATGAACATGGAATGATCAACCTCGCTGCTCTTAAAACAATACTTTCGAACAACATCATAGAGCCTACTATACCAAGCTCGTGGGGACTGTTTAAGTCCATATATAACTCCCTTTAGTTTGCATATGATTCCTTTTTTAGTTTGGAGGCCCGGGGAAGGTTTCATATAGAACTCTCCTTTATTTTTCCCTGAAGGAAAGCGTTTTTGACATCCATCTGCCAAAAACTCCAATTAAGGTTAATAGCAATAGAAAAGATAATGCAAACAGAATGAAGTTTTTCAACAGGACCAAAAGTCTCAGTATAATCTTCCCCATACTTCTGATTATACCCTTGTGCTACAAGGGGAGCCTTGTAATGTTTTACCTCACCATTACTCTTATATTTGATTTTGTACACCCATTTGCTTCCAGTGGGCTTCTTTTCTTTAGGAAGATGCACAAGGTCCCATGTTTTATTCTTTTCTAAGGCTACTAGCTCCTCAGCCATTGCTTCCTCCCATTTTGGCTTCCTTTCGGCTTCTCTATAGATTTGTGGCTCGATATCCCTATCAATTTTACTAAGAAAAGCTTTATGATCAGTAGAGATAAATGCCAAATAGCAAAAATTTTGAATAGGATGTTTGGTTGTCACGCCATTGAAATAGGGTGTTTGATTGCCACACCATTGAATAGGATTATGAATCCATTCCCAGATTGGTCGTCTTATTCTAGTGTTTCTCTGAGGCACTATCTCATTTAGTATCCTTCCTTTAACTTCATCGACGTCATGATTCTCATTTTGGTTATGATCATGGCTTTGATCTTCATTCTCATGTTTTGAGGCCCTAGTTTCCTCCTCATGATTTTACTCAGAAGATATAATCTCATCATGGCTTTCTTGTTCTTCATTTTCTGATATTTCTTGATCATTTTGGCCTTCATGACGTTCAGGTACACTTGGCAGAGGACTTGTTTCATTGTTAGTTTTCGAAATTGAATTTACGAATTTTTTAAGGGACAAACCTATATCATTTAGTTCCGAGATTCCTTTAATCTCTTCCTAGCTGATTTTATCATGAAATCTCTTATCTTCGAGAAAAATAACATCTCGAGACACTATTAAATTTTGAGATATTGGATCGAAACACTTGTAGCCTTTTTTATTTACAGAGTATCTGATGAACATGGCTTTAATACCTCATAAGGTGATTTGTCCTTTAGAACCTTTGTTGGAATTCTATTAATGATGTGACATGCAGTCATGACCGCATCAAACAAAAACCTTTTAGAAACATCTCGATCAAACATGATAGTTCTCGATACTTTCATTAGGTGCTTGTTCTTCCTTTCGACCACTCCGTTTTGTTGCGGAGTATGGGGACACGAGGTTTGGTGTGTAATGCCTTGTTCTTCAAGGTATATGCGAAACTGAAGATTAGTATACTCTCCATCATTGTCAATCCTTAGACATTTTATTTTAGCATCATATTGAGTTAAAACATGCTTATGAAACTTCACAAATACATCATAAACACTACTTTTAGACGAGAGAATATAAAGCCATGTAAACTTTGATTTTTCATCGATGAAGGTTATAAAATATTTCTTTTGATCACGAGAAACACATGGAGTTGTCCGAACATCTGAATGGATCAGCTCAAAACAACTTTTATAAACCGAAACGGAGTTTGGAAAAACTTGTTTTACATGCTTTCCTAAGATGCAAGCTTCACACGTTTCATATGTATCTTCAAGATCAGGAAAAATGATACTTAGAACTTTACTATGAGGGTGTCCAAGTTTCGCATGCCACATAGAAACTTTATTAAAATTTGAGTTTGATAGAAACACGGACTCTCAATCACAATTCATAGATTCGAGAACATAAAGACCATTGAGGAGCTTTCTTTTTGCCGATTACTGGTTTGCTTTCAATATCTTGTATCCAAAATGAGTTAGAAATTAAATAAACATAGCAATTAAGGTCTTTTGAAAGCTTTTGTACAAAGATAAGATTATTAGAAAAAATTGGAACGAAGAGAGCCCTTGTATCATGACCGAGAAGCTTAAGCTTCCCTGTTCCGTTAATTGGAACACTCTCACCATTCACAATAGAAACAGAGCCACTATGAGATTTTATATCTTTAAGGAAGTCATTATTTTTAATAATATGATTTGTAGCTCCAATATCTATTATAATATTGTTTCGAAAAGTAGAAAAAGCAGAGATATCATTACCTCCTTCTTCATTAGCTTTGTTTGTTTGGTTCCCTGCCAGAATCATTTGGAAAAACCCCTCGAGGTCTACCCTGGAGACAAACTCAGACTGAGAGGCCATATTAGTCTTACCTTGATCGTCACGGCTTCTGTTCTTCAAATGGGGGTGAAGAATCCAACAACGATCCTTCATATGACCTTTCTTTTTGAAATACTAACAAGAGAACTATTTTATGAAAGGCTTGATCGTAGTGGCTTGCCCAGAGGTGATTTTGAAGATATTAGCTTCCTCGGTCATTCCTTTAAAGAGACGGTTTCCCCTTTCCTCCCTTTTAATCATCATACAAATTTCGTTAAATACGAGAAACTCGTTTTCGAAAAGTATGTGATGAATAAGGTCGATGTATTTGTCGTCAAGGGAGAATAAAAGGATAAGACCTGATCCTGGTTTGCTCTTTGAACTATTCCCACAAAATCCGCATTATGAGGCCTTAAAGTATCGAGTTTTGACCATAATTGTTTAAAATCACCCAAATCCTGGTTAAAAGGCTTTCCCTCCTGCCTTAGATTATTAAGGCCTTTTTCTACTTCATACACACGTCTAAGATTGGATTCATTGTCAAAAACTTGTTTCAGCTCTTCCCAAAGCTTCTTAGGAGACTCTATGTGCCTATATGTACGAAGTATATGAGATTCGAGGGAATTTTGTAAAACAACCAAAGCGGTAAGTTTATTTTGTTCCCATTTTTTTTATTGGCACTTGAATCTACCGGTTTCACATTCGATCCTGTCACGAAACCCAAAAGACATTGCATGGCAAAATTGGCCTTAGCAATCTTCGTCCAAATGGAATAATTGTTTCCATTGAACGAGATTGAGATGCTTTTGGTTGAGCCCATGACGAGAGATCCGAGTAAACAAAGGGAAACAAAAAACAAAGAGGGATTAAAAGGTTTTGACTGAAAAATAACTTTTGAAAGAGAATAGATTTCAAAAGAAACAAAATCGATCAAAAAATTTTTCCATGACTCGATCACCCCTCTGATAACATGTAGATTTTGTAAATCAAAGATGAATCAGCGGAAGCAAGATTAGAAAGATTGAGAGAGAAAGATCGAGAGAATTAGAGAGAATAAGAATAACTATTCTCTTCTTGTAAACTTAGGATACAAAGATACGTATTTATACAACAAATCCTAATAACCACAAAGGAGAAAAACAAGAAAACTACAAGTACAAATGCAAAGCACAAGTTCAAATGAAGCATGCATGGGATGGAGCGGTCAACAAGACATAGGAGACCGCGGAGCCATAAATTGGTTTGACTAAGGGAGCAGGTCGCGAGACGCGAGCCATATCATGCAGGACACGACCAAACAGGTCGCGGGATGCGAGTCACGAAGAGCGGGACGCGGGTCACAAAGAGCGGGATGTGGGACGCGGGTCATGAAGAACGAGACTTTCTTTTTAACAGTAACAAGAGGAAAGAGCAGTTTTTGTAATGTCAGAATTTTTGGTAAATAAACTGACACTAAAAAAATTGAAAGTTAAAAGATGAAAGATATAAGACTCATTCAATATTTAAAGGATAAGAGAGAATTACAGTTACAAAATGAATTACAAATAGATATTTTTCATTTGGAAATATGACAAATATATAAAGTAAGGGTTTTAACAAATCAATTTTGTTGCAAACACGAGCGTTGGCACCATAATCAAATAATTCAAGAGTTTTTAGCAAAATTTAAATTGGAAAACATTTAACAAGATAGAAAAGTAAAGTTGATGAGATGACATATACTAGGACGAATAGAAGGAGAATGAAGAGAAAAATGGGAAACTTTAGAAGCACATGAACAATTAGTCCGAAGAAGATTATGAAAATTATAACTAATCTGCTGCATTTGATCTTTGGAAAGAGGAGGTTGAGAAACTCCAAAATAATTAAGATTGTTTGTAGAGGAAATAGGAGTGGGAACTCCTTGAGAAAAAAGGTTGACATGAGGAGGATAATTCTAGTACTAAAAGGGCCGAGGTCTAGGAATAGAAGGTTGAAAAACTTTGTACACATTGGGTATCCGTGAAACCTGTAACACTTCGTGATAAGATGATCATGATTACAACAGTGAGTGCAAATGGGATGGGAACAAGCATAGAATTACCATAATAGCTCGAGGATGAAAAAACTGTTATTTAACGAGGAATATATGACATAAGATTTGATATTGGTATTGGTGGAAAACTGAAAAACGGCATCTAGAAGATGAAAAATTCATGTTTGTTGCTTTCTTCAAAAACAAGATTGAAGGCCTCCAACATAGTGGGGAGGGGGTCCATCAACAAGTTTTTACGTCGAACAAGAGAGTAGGATTTATTCAATCCCATCAAGAATTTGAATATATACATACGGTTCTCTTTATCTACCAACACGGTTGAGAGATTAGAAGAACAAAGGTTACAATTACAATTTGGTAATTCTTTAAGCTCTTTAGTTCTTTCCACAGGAAAATTTAATGGGTATAGTATGAATTAAGGTCTAAAGATCCTTGTTTGAGATTGTGAATTTCAGTCTCTATCCCAAAAATCTTAGGCATATTGCTTTGGTTGAACCTATCGTCTAGGTTCTGCCAAATAACAAATGCAGTTACATATGCATTATGTTGTGTGCGATTTTCTTAGAAATCGAATTTAGTATCCAAGAACACACGATGTCATTACACTGGTTCAAAGTATCATGGTCACAATCATTAGGAAGGGTTGTTTGTTCTTATCGGTGATGAAACCGAGCTTGTTATGTCCTTTGAGGCCACTGTCATACACCTCCACCATGTGTTGAAATTTATTTCGTTGGTGGACTTTTGCGATACCAGAAGCACAGAGCTAGTGTCCGTCGTTTCTAGATATAATGGGTTTTTGTAAGGATCATTTGTGGTAACAAAGCGTCATTAGGGTTCGACATGGCGAAAAAATGAAAAAGAATGAGAATAAAGAAGGAAGAAGATACGAAATCAATCCAAGATGAGAAAAACGAAAGGAAATTGAAGAAGAAGAAACACAAGATTTAGGTATTGGAAATCTATTATACCATATTAGGAAAGAAATCAAAAGAGCAATTGAAAAGGAATGAAAGAATATAAACCCTAGAAAAGAAAGATCGATTTTTTATTATTGTGCTTATATATATACTAAAACACATGGTCAAATGAACAGTAAAAAGGACCATGTGTCATGTTTTTAACCTTTCGATTTATTTTATTAATGTGTTAGCATTTTACATATCGATTATTCATATTTTTTCCTGTTTTGAAAAGGGTGTGTTATTGACCATTAGATCTATTTTAGAAATTTAGGATTTTTGGATGAGATGGATTTGCAATTAGATCTCACACTGAAGGTTCTGCACGACGCCCGCCGAAATAGAAGAAGTGACGACGATGACCAACGGTGGAGACAACAACAAATGGATGAACGCGACACATGGATGTAGAATATGGAGGCGACAAAAAGATGTAAAAAAGAGATCGAAGAAGAACAATAGACTTTGAAATTACGAGGCGGTGGAAACGATAGATGGACAGTTCAATTTCTCCTTCGACACTCCTCATGTATTGTAACCGTTAGATTAACCGCGTCCGACCGTTTGCTGCCGTTGGAAGGGATGCACGAAGAGGAAAGAAGGACGAAAGGAGAAGGAAAGGAGGCGCCAACAAAATGTAAAAATGAAGGAGAAGAAGAAGAAGAAAAAAAGAAGAAGGAAGAAAGAAAGAAAGAAACAATGGAGGTGGAGACAGATAGAAGAAGTGGGGATGATGACCTGGAGGCGACAGAAACGACGGATGGACGGTTCGATTTCTCCATCGGAGGAGGAGGAGGAGGAGGAGGAGGAGGAGGAGGTTTGACGGTGATAACGAGGGCAAGAGGAGGGAAGAAATCATTGAGGATGGGGTTAAAGGAAGTGAAGGCATGTAGAGATTTGGGGTTGGAATTGGAGGGCGTCCCGGGTCGCGTCTCGGTATCAACAGGGTCGACGACCTTTGATACTCAAACCAGTAGCGGTGGCAATTCCCCTGTTGCTTGGAGACAGATAGAAGAAGTGGGGATGATGACCTGGAGGCGACAGAAACGACGGATGGACGGTTCGATTTCTCCATCGGAGGAGGAGGAGGAGGAGGAGGAGGAGGAGGAGGAGGAATATTTTTATTAAACAAATTTTCTAAAGTTTGTTAAACTTTTATTAAAAAATAAAATTTTATTAACGAAAATATTTTTATTAAAGAATTAAATTTTGAAAAATTTCAATAAAATAGTCTTGTATTGTATAAAAATTTAAATACCTAAAAACATACTTTTCATTTTTTAAAACGGAAATTATTTAGAAAAATGCAAAAAAAGGAAATTATTTAAATTTTCAAATAAAACAAAATTAAAATTTTTCATTGAGTTATTAAAATCAAATAAATTATTGTTTCACTTCAAAAATTTTCATGCAATTTTGAGTGCATTAATTTAATTACATGTAATTCTATTATTTATATTCATTTGGACATTTGAAAAATATTTAATATATGTTGTAAAAAATGTCCAAAAATATTTAATATATTATTTGTATTTATTTATAATTGATAAAAAAGATATATAAATATTTATTAGTATATTTTTTGTATATTAAAATTATATTAGAAACATTGATCAAACACTTAGTTTATATAATGGTAAACGTTTACAAATTATTCAATTTAAAAACTGTTATTGAGGCTAAAATAATTATAGGGAGATGACATTATATATTAAAATATTATATTTAATATCAATAAATACTACATTATTCATTCCATTCAAACGTAAACAATTTTCGATCATATCATTTATTCAATGACGATAAAGACAATTGAAGGACAAAGTCTAAACAAAGTTGACATATACTAAATTTGTTATGTGTTTACTCATGATCAATTATATGGTGTTGTATTTAAGAATAAAGAACATAAATGGATTGAAAATATTGATACTTACGGAAACAAATACTCGAACACTAAATATTAGACGTTGTATATAAAAAAATATTTATATAATTTAAATTAAATTGTCCATATATACAAATTACTATTTAACATTATAATATTATTATTTATAAAAAATTTAAATACTATCAATTCTTCTGTTTAATATATATTTAATAAAATTTTTAGAGTATAATACAGATTCAAAACTAGTATATATATATATATATATCAAATAAAACTAAATCAATTAAACTAAACAAACTAAACCAATAAAGTATAATAAATAACAAGAAAATTACTTAAAAGAAAAGTAATTAAAACCTAATTAACTAACTTAAACAATTTTAAAAAAATTAAACAGTCGTATTAAATGTTACTGTAATTTTAATACATGTATTTTTGTTTCTCATCTAATATAATTAATGTCACATTTTATTTGCCAATTTTAATTTATTTTTAATTACTTTAATAATCTTTTTTAGTTTACAAAATTCACATTCTCAATCATTTATTTGTATGTAAAACGATTCTCCACTACTATGAGAGTTTTTAATATGATAGGTTATAACCCGTGCATTGTGTGTAGAATTTTTCTAAAAAAATTGACTAATTTTAAAAATAGATATTATTTGTAATAATTGATTTGAAAAAAATATATAATCTAAAAATAAGTTATTTTTGTTTATCTATATATTTATTTTTTATAGATTTTGTATGAGTAAATATATTTTATTAAATAAATATTTTTAAAAATAAAAATAAGATGAATTTCAGTAAATGTTTCTTTTTTTATAGAAATTTAATATATGTGAAATTAATTAATTATTTTATTTATAAAAAAAATGGATATAAATTAGAGAGATAAGAGTCTAAATTATATGAAAATTAGACATTAAAGAGAATAAATGATATGATGAATATGTTTTTTTTTTTCATTTAATGTTTAACGGTATTTTAGTTTAAGAAAAAAATATCTATTAAATTTTTCTTAGTAAAAATTCATTCAATATAAAATTCATTAATGTATTTAAATTTAGATAAGTAAAATAGAGGATGTACATAAATTTTTGTATCTAATTTTAAATACTTGTAATTATAATTTTAAAAAATTTAAATTTATTAAGATAAGTTAAAATTAAATTTTGTTTTCAAAATAAGTAATCTAAATAATATATAATTAAAAGAATATATGGAAAATTTAGATAATGTTTTTTTATAAAAATTAAATATATCAAAAATTAATTAATGTTTTTAAATTTAAATAAGTCAAATGGATAGTATACATAAATTATTTTTATCTAATTTTGAATACTTTCAATTCTAGTTTTTGAAAATTTAAATTTACAAAGCCAAGTTAAAATTAAAAGTTTTTTTAAATAACTAATTTTAAATGTTATATATGATTAAAAGAATACTTTTTCATAATTATTTTGTCAAAGTTTAAAAGTTTAATAGTTTATTGAATTTTATTTGAAATAAATATGTAAACATTTTTTTCGATTTTTAATTATTTACTAAATTTTTATTTATTTATCTATATAATTAATAAAGTATTTTCTAAATTTAATCTAAATATTTTATGTTTTTTTAAAATAATAGTATTATTATTATTATTATATTAAACTCTAATATATAATTTTTTTAAAATAATTTATGAATGATAATTAATGAATGAATAAAAAATAAAAAATTTACTTTATCAATATGAAGGACTGAAAATTAAAAATGCATGAGAAGAATGAGATAATTAACCTTTTAATAAATTAATTTCCGAAGCAAATAAAACAAACAATATTCAATAATTATTTAATAGGAATAATTTTATAATTAAAGGATTTTTTTGTCAAAATTCATGTCTCCAAATGATAAAAATATAATATATTTTCCGTGATTCAATAAATTTAATCCAAAGATATACTGGACTTTCAATTCAAAAATCATTATACAATATTCAATAGTTTTCAATAATGTGTTACTAAAATTAGATTTTTTTATGTTTTGTTTTAAACAATTATTATTTTGGGCATAGTATAACCCAAAAAAAAAAAGAAAATCATAATATGTTGGAACCACTTGAGTCAGGGTAACTTCAAAAATATTTTTGTAGGGTTAAAACACTTTAAAAATACCCTTCCCGAAAAAAAAAAATTAACTTCAAGAGTACCCGTATAAATGTTGATATTCCCAAAATATCCCTGCGACCTTAGGTCGTCGCATGGGTCGCATGGTCGCATGTATTGATGAATAGATGCGAACTCGGCGAATTTACGGGTTTAAGATGATAAAATGACAAAAACCCATCAAACAATACATTTACAACGTCAAACTAATGAATTTCAAAGTAGGGTCGCATGGGTCGCATGATCGTATATATTGATGAATAGATGCGAACTCGACGAATTTACGGGTTTGGGATGATAAAATGACAAAAACCAATCAAAACAATACATTTACAAAGATTCCAAATCAAAACAATACATTTACAAAGATTCCAAATCAAAACAATACATTTACAAAGATTCCAAATCAAAACAATACATTTACAAAGATTCTAAATCAAAACAATACATTTACAAATATTCTAAATCAAAACAATACATTTACAAATATTCTAAATCAAAACAATACATTTACAAATATTCTAAATCAAAACAATACATTTACAAATATTCTAAATCAAAACAATCAAATATATTGTTAATGGCATATTGATAATGGTATGGGTCGCTTGGTCGCATATATGCCAAATTAGGGTCGCATGATCGCATATATTGATAAATAGATGCGAACTCGACGAATTTACGGGTTTAGGATGATAAAATGACAAAAACCAATCAAAACAATACATTTACGAAAATTCCAAATCAAAACAATACATTTACAAATATTCTAAATCAAAACAATACATTTACAGAGATTCTAAATCAAAACAATACATTTACAAATATTCTAAATCAAAACAATACATTTACAAATATTCTAAATCAAAAATACATTTACAAAGATTCTAAATCAAAACAATACATATACATGGGTCGGAAGGGTCACATGGGTCGGCAGACAGGAGTCTGACAGCAAAAGGACAAGTCACATGGGTCGGAAGAAAAGATTCTGACTGCAAAACGACAAGTCCATGGGTAGGAAGGGTCACATGGGTCACATTGGTGGCAAGACAGGAGTTTGACAGCAAAACGAATGGAGAATTGATTAAATCTGCAATATCTTATTTAAATCTGAAATATTTTCGAAGATTGTATAATATTTTGCGATTATAAACTCA
>CM071865.1:26306371-26327381 GCA_036759665.1 Gynandropsis gynandra
GACCCAGTGACACATGCAACATATGAAACCCATGGGACCCATGCGACTCTAACGACCCTGCGGCTTATGCGACCCTACGACTCTAATGACCCTACGGCTTATGCGACCCTACGACTTATATGTCTCGATGGAAATTGACACTCAAATGACCTTTTCACTAAATATTACTTACTTGGTGGAACTCCATCAGGAGCAAGGTTTCTTGACACTGGATTTGGACGTCGAAGGAATTCAAAAGCAAAATCACCAACAGTGTCGGAAGATTGGGTTTCGGTGATCGCAACTTTCTCGGCAGCCTTTGATTTTGGATTAGGCACATGAATCCCGACATCCCTTAGAAGGTCTCTTACGGCGTTGATGATTCTCTTCTCCGACTTCCTTATTTCCCCTATTAATTTCTTCTCCAGTGTCAGAGGGACTGCAGCATCAGCATCAGCATCACTCACGCACTCCTTCCTCTTAGTCCCTTTTTCCTGCAAAATGACCAATTACGAATACATTATACTTCTACCGACCTAAGCGACCCATGCGACTCAACCGACCCATGCGACGCAACCGACCCGTGCGACCCTCAACCGACGCGTGCGACCCATGCGACTCAAACGACCCTCAGACACTCCGCGACACTCAACCGACCCACGCCCCTCAAACGACCATTGCGACCTAACCGACTCACTGACACTGACACTCACCCGTTTCAAATCAATAAACCGAGTCCAAGATGGTCATGAAACTACTACGACCCTTGCTACTCAACCGACTCACGGAGTCGAAGATGTTCATGCAACTCCTGCGACCCTTGCGACCTAACCGACTCACTGACACTGACACTCACCCATTTCAAATCAATAAACTATTTTGTGACTCGAAAGCTTACAAAACCCTAGAAATCAAGCTTGCAAAACTCTAGAAATCGAACTACTTACACTTATTGACGCCATTGAAGATTGACTCGTGCTCTCTTCGCTAGTGATGCTGCTGATTCTAGCCATTTTCCTTCTCGTCAACTTCAAATCGTTCCCTCTCAAGTTCGAAATCACTTATTTCTTTCTTGCTATCAACTTTTAAACAGGTTTCACGGCGAAAAACTGTTCGGCTTTCTCGTTTTCGGCAGTTTTTCACGTCGAAAAACTACCGAACTTCCATTTTTCCACGTTCGAACATTAAGGGCAAATTTGTCTTTTCTTCAGTTTTTATTTTTCGGATTTAATAATTATTTTGGGGAAGGGTATTTTTGAAGTGGTTTAGCCCTATAAAAATATTTCTGATATTCCGCCACCTGAGTCGATTAATCCTTCCTCCATCCATTATGAACATTTTTCCTGAGTGGGGGAATTTTCATTTATGCTTAGTGATAGTTATATTATTAATTAATCGAATCAATTAGTTTAGAATTTCGTGTCATTATTGACACGTATTATTCATTTTTTTCTTTGCATTTGTGAATATTAAACACTCGATTTTTGAGTGATTACTAATTATGTGACACTTTACCTCTAATTTGCTTTTTGTGAAGTCTTAATTATTATATAATCAAGAATCAAAACATGTCCACGTTCTCCACCCAAAATAAAAACTAAAGCATGTCCATCTTAATTTTAGGATTAAAGTATTGATAATTATTAATATTTAATTAATGAATGATAATTATTATTGCGTCAACAAAGAATTTAGCATCACAAAACAATAAAATACAATTATACAGGTCAAAAATGTAATTCAAAATATTTCCTTGCACGTTCGATTGTATGTTGTATTTTTATTACAAAATTTTCAATATAATTCAACAATCTTTGAAAATACCTGATGAAGAATAGAAATCAAAGTTTTAAAGTTGCAAATATATTGGTGGATCAAAGATAAAATCGTATAAATGATGAACAAATTATACAAAATTTTATTTTAGTTAATGTTTTTTTATCTTGGTAGAATAATCGTATTAATAAAAATTCAAATTAAAAAGAGATATAATAAATTGTAAATTTCAAAAATGTAACAAAGAATTTAGAAAATGTCTTGATGGTTAAATAAATCGATATATAAATTGGGTGGGACTATATAATTTGTCGAATTTTGATAAAGTTATGGGAGCAGGACCGTATCTCTTTCATTTGCCACAAAGGAAAAAAAAGGTTCAAAATCTTTGTGATATTATTAATTAAAATATTAAAACTCAAGAGACAAGTGTCGGTTAGTCTAAGAATTTCGAACTATAGAGCAACCGTGTGGAGATAAAGCTAAACATGTTTTCCTCTCAAATCCAGGTTTTTTTTTCCATATAAAATTTCTCATTTTATCCTTTTAAGTGATTTATTTATTTCTTTTATCCGTAACCACACTGTTCGTATCAAAATAGATTGAAATTCTCATTTTATTTCAATTTGTTTAAACTATAATTTATAATACAATTCATAAAAAAGAAAGATGTAAAATAAAGAATGTAATCTATGAAAATAAATGTTAATTTGATTCTAATTGATTCTAATTTAGAGAATATTTTGGAGATATTTCCTATAATACGTCACTTCGAATTGGAATATGGAGATTTCAAATACCAATTTGTACTGAAGTTTGGTAAATGATTGTAGTCTGAACGAATTTGTAATGATGTCGATGAGTTGGTCTAAAGACCTTAGATAGAATGTCTGTAGATTCCCACGTTGTATTTTCATGGTGTATGAAATAACGATCCAAGTCTATATACTTTATACATTCATGGAAGATAATGTATAAAGGTGTTTGGTTGTCACAAGAGATGCACATAGGTATGAGATTGCAAATATCGAAAAATTTTGAACAATAATTTCAACCACTTAAGTTCACATGTGAAAGATGTCATAGGCCGATACTCTGTTTCAACTGAAGAGTGTGCTAATTTTTGTTGTTTTTCCGTTTTCCAAATAATAAGAGATGTACATAATAAGACAATATATACGCTTAGAGAGCTCCTCATTTTCCTTCATGTTGCCTAATAAGAGTCTAATATTCATACAATTGCAAATCACTCGCCAAACTCAACATAATACCCTGATCAGACGACCCCTTCAGGTAGCGTACCACCTTCAATGCAACGAGCCAATGATCTATGCTTGGCCGGTGCATAAATTAAGACAGTACATGAATGACATAACTTAACTACGGATGAGTTATGGTAAGATAATTCAGTTTTCCAATCAATATCTCTATTGTTCCGGGTTATCGCAGATATCGTAGGTAGAGTTCGCTGAGGTTATGATTATGTTTGATCAGAAATCCTATTGATTTTGCTTCCATCCAATGCATAGTTTCTTTGACACAAGTAAAAAACCAGAAGATCTGCTACCTATTTAATGCCAAGAAAGTACTTGAGTGGTCTCAAATCCTTCATATGGAATCAAACATGAAGATATTTCAGCCTCGATCGCTTGTAAATCATTACCCTCAATAAGAAGATCGTTAATATATAACAACATTGATATTTGTATGTCACCATGAGAAAACATGAATAAAGAATAATCTTATCAAGATTGTGTGAAACCATACAATGAAAAGGTTGTGGCGAGTTTTGAAAACCAACATTACGGAGTATGACGAGACCATAAAGTGTTTTCTTTAGCTTACAGACCAAAGAAGCACCATTACATGAAAATCCTAGTCGTAATTTCACGTACACCTCCTCATCGTACAAGAAAGGATTGTGAACACACATTTAATGAACAAGCCACTTTTTAGTCATCGTCGTGGTAAAAAAACCCGAACCACTGGCATCTTAGCTATTGGAGCAAAATTTTATCAAAATCAACTCCTTCGTTTTTTTCTGTTAACAAGAATCACCAATCGTGCTTTATATCATTCAATAGTCCCATTAGAGTTATACTTGAACAAATGACAACCAATGACCTACTTTTTTGTTGGTAATGGCGTGAGATCACAAGTATCATTGAGTTGAAGAGCCTACAATTCATGTTGTATGACTGCATGCCAAAACTTTTTAAAATTCTCATTTTATTTTCACACTGTATTTTACAATTAAACTTATCAAAAACGATATAAAATTGATGCGCATCAAGTTAAAAAAGTTAACCTAAAACTATCCGCAAGTGCACGGCACGTGTGTAGTAATTACGGTGTCGATCCCAAAGGGACTAATAAAACACGGTCTAAGAATCAAACTAGAATCAATGCTTGCTGCGATGAAATAAGGGTTATGAGATGCAAATATGATAATGCAGTGGACTAACGAGTTCCTAACAAAGAGACAAACGTTCTAGGATACGGTTTCACCGCATAGCTTCCGAAACCTACTATCGATCTATCTAATCATGTGTTCCCTATCAAGATATCCAAGACGGATCCTAATGTAGAACCTACCCTCTCGCAAGGCATATGAACATGATTCAATTGAGTCATTCCCTACTTTCGTGGCTGACACTTCAACTAAACCCCATACCATCCATGATTCATCCGATTAACCCTCAACTGTTACTACCCTATTTTCGTGACCTAGTCTTCGTTGTTCTGAGCCTGATCTTCTAGAAATAGAATTCTTCTTTTGGTCCTTCTCCTAATCCTTAACACATGCATCTACGTGGCCTTTGTAAACACAAGATATTAAAGCTCAAACAAAAAAAAAGATAAACAAAATGGGGAAATACATTTATAAATAAATTAAAGAGGGTTTCAGGATAGCATGGGCTAATCCCTTTTCCTAGAACAAATCTACTATTCGGTCATGAGTCTAAACAATATAAACGAAATAAGTAGAAATATCAAACCAGGTATGATCCTGAATCAATTATCGACTCCTTGTGTGTCTCCCGTCAAGAGGACTCTCCTATGATGGATGGATGGATAGTTGTTGTATGTCATGTGAAGAATGGATGATAATAGATGATGATGGATGATCTTCTGAATGTCTTCTGCTCTTGATGTTTTATTCTTTCAAATTCAAGCCCTTAGCTGACTCATTTCCACCAAAATTGTAAATAGGTCGTTGTACTAAGTCATGCCCGACCGTGATGTACGTCATGCCCGGTTGGACATGCTTCATCATGTGTATATAGGCCATACATTTTCTTTGTTGTCTGACCGTGCTGCTTCCAAAGGAGGGTGCCCGATCGTGCACTTGGCATGCCTGACCCGTGCAGAAGTCTCGGCGGTGAAATTGTGTAAAATGTTCGACCGTGCACCAAAGGATGCCCGACTGTGCTGCTTCACCAAGAGGGTGCCCGGCCGTGCATGAAGTGTGTCCAGGTCGTGCACAACTCTCGGTCATAAAATGCCACAAAGGAGCCTGAGCGTGCATCTTACCATGCCCGGTCGTGCACATGGTACTGGATGAGCGTTCTCGTTGCTCCGTTATAATCTTCGATACCGTATTTTGTCCCCTGTATGTTCTTTAGCTCCGGAACGAACTGAATACGCATTAAACCTACAGGAACATGAAAAAACGGAAACAAGTAAAAGAGATACAAAATCACACGTAAACATTGCATCTATCATCATAAACGTCTCTAAAATCATGCGAGAATCGTGTACGAAAACGAGATGATCAAAGATAAGGATGTAATCTATGGAAATCCATGCTATTTGATTCTAATTAATTTGTAATTGATTGTGATCTAGGAGAGAACTTTCTGGGATATATTTCCTACAATAAATCCAATTGCAAGAGCGA
Source organism: Gynandropsis gynandra (assembly GCA_036759665.1). Taxonomy (NCBI): domain Eukaryota; kingdom Viridiplantae; phylum Streptophyta; class Magnoliopsida; order Brassicales; family Cleomaceae; genus Gynandropsis; species Gynandropsis gynandra. The sequence continues at coordinate 26,312,028 of CM071865.1, forward strand.
AAATTGTTATTTACATAGAAGAGAATGCTATGTTTTGACTCTTAATCCGTTCTAAGAATTCAACTCGTTTTCGAACTCAACAATTTGTGATAAGCATTCTAAACGAAACAACAAGAAAGAAAACAAAAACACTGAGAAAGAAGATCTTTATAGATTATCCAACCTATGTCTCAATAAGAAATTTGAATTACATTTACTTTTCTTCCGATTATAAAATGATACAAGGTGACTCTTTTCTACCAAGAATCATCTCTATCTTTAGAAGATAAAATAAACATCTTCAAAGGTTTGTATATAAGAATACGTCTTGTGCCTCATAATTCCAAATTTGTTGCATAGGGTGTCGTATTGAACCTCATACAACTCAAAGTCATTATCAGTCCTCAAATATTTCACTTTGTTATGAGTTTGACTCTTTATCACAAGCTTCCATTATTTAAACTTATTGAATGTCTCACTCTTGTATTTCGAAAAAAAACTCCTTATATTTTTTAAAAAGTTATCTGTTATTGATAAATATTAATGACAACTAGAAAGTGAAGACCATACATTCGTGGAATCCCAATAGATTTGAATATGACTGTGCAAAATTCCGAAAAATGTGATATGATCGAGACGTATCTCTACAGATAAAATATTTCAACATGCGGGTTCATGTTTAAGTTTTTTTTATTTTCATAGACGGATACTTGTGGATATTCTAATATATATATATATGATTATCAAAATATCCTTAATGTTTATATTAATTAGGAAAATGACATTAGGATTAGGCTTGGTATGACTTGGGTACCTAAAAATATAGGGTATTCGAACTCGAACTAATATATTTTTTAATATTAAAAATTGTCTTTGATTCGAGTATTCGCGGGTACCTGATCAAATTTTTGGATATTCGAAAATTAGGTATTTGTGTTTCACAAATTCGAGTTCTGATAAATAATACTATTCATTTAGGTTGGGATATCCTAAAATTTTCTAGCACCTGACCCGTGTCCACCCCTAGATTTGATTGAATATATTCCAAGAGTCTTTTGTTTACTTTGACTGAAGCTTAGTTTATGTGTCTTTCCTAGTCCACAATTTTCATAGAAGTTTATTGTTCCAATCCTCTCCTTGTTTTACAATTCTCTATTGGAAACGATCTCTAGCCTTTCATACTCATGTTCGCCAAATATCTGTCATATTGAAATAGCATATTTCTTAAGATTTGCAACATTTGTAGTTCCTATTATAGTGAAACATTCGAGAATGTGAAGTCTCTTCTTAGATATCCTTTGAGTTTAACTACTTGTTCTTTCAAAACTTTCAAAACTCCACCTAGTGACTTATAGAATAAACCTAATTTATCAAAAAATCCTAGAGACATCAAGTTTCTCTTGAGTTCAGAATGTATCTTAGTTGAGAAAGAACCTTGTCAAGTCCATAATGAGTCTTGATCTTGATTGAACTAATTCCTTTTGTGTCTTATGTCTTCTTATTTGCAATGAGAGCTTTACCTTTACTAAAATAAAAAAAAATGTTTTGTGAGTACGTACACCATAGATTAGGTTAATTTAAGAGAAAATAGAAATAGGATAGTCGTACATTCGGTCGAGGAGAAGAAAAAAGAAAAGAAGAAAAAAATATAAGAAAATAGAAAGAGAAGAAGAGAGAAGAAGAGAAAAGAGGAGAGAAAATGGAGAAGGGTAAATCTCTTAAAATATTTTGTGATTTTTTCCTTAATTCGAAGATTTATATTATAGAAATCGATTAATTGAATGGATCTATAATAGGAAAAAATTGATTGGTGTTATTGTTAGCAATATTATCAAGAATCATCAAGTAATTGGAGAAGCTAATGTGATGATTTTCTCCATCTTAATTTCGGATTTATTGTTGATTTATGGAAGAGATTCTACTCTTGAAACGAGGCCTTATCACTCAGGATTTATAGGATCATAATAGAAAAACTGAGACGTTACAAGTGAAATTGGATTAAACCCTAGATTTGTCTTATGAAAATTGATGACAAGTATATGAGTTGTATAAGTGACTAAAAATGATCTAGAGAATTGACGTGCGACCAAGTGTTGGGGTCAGAGAACATCGATATTTTGGTTCGGTGTTAAAATCGAATGAACATCTTGTTAGTGTGCTCGATCGAATGAATTCACACTCGAACCTTCGGAAGAAAGCGTGTGTGAGCGTGTCGGTGAGAGTTGTCACGTGAGGAGTATTGGGTTGACGATGTTAGTGATTCGACACTTGGATCTAGGTTGGCGTCCTAGCGTGCTAGGGTTGTGATAACCTTTTGAGCGATGGAGCATCGAGTTAGTCAGATTAGTGGATCTGCCAACGTCGTACTGTATTAGGGTTGTGGTAACATTTCGAGCGATGGAGCGTTGTGTTGTAATGATGACTGGGGTACGTTGTGACCTTGCGAGATCTTCAATGTGCTGGGGTCCTTTTACGAGTATATGCCAGAGCTAGAGTCATGTGGACTCTGTGTTATGATCCGGTGTTGTACTAGTCTTAGACTTTGGATACTTAGTCGGGTTGGGCAGATTTGTCTGTATATTTTTAGTTTAGACTTTTGATATATTGTTATTTTACATTATTTAGTTTAGAGTGGCAGAGTACGTGGTACAAAATACGTACACATATTGATCTCACTGAGTGTGTATTCCGTACTCATCCTATTTGTGGGTTATCATGGATGGACATGATATGGCGAGAGAAAAGAGCAATGAGGTTGAGTAGCAACATGAGAACTCACATTGGACTGATGAGAGAGGCGTACAAGAGGTCTCGATGAGTTTTAGTTTGCATTTCGTATTTATTTTATTTACTTACTGTGACTATGATCTTTATATATTTCATTTGGTATATGGTTCGGACCACTTTTATCTTAGAATAAATCATTATTTTTATAAATGCGTTTGAGCGGTGATGTATATATAAATATATGGCCACCTCTTGTTTCTCGATTGACAAGTCAACATTGAAAAATGCTCATGGTAGCTTCAGTGTCCTGGAGAAAGAAATCATCACAACAACCTGCAAATAGAGGAGGTGATTCTCACAAAGAATTATTTTGAGATTCTTAACAAATTGTAATAGTCTTTATAAAAGAGAAAGATTTTGCTTGTCCCCTCAATCTGAATATATAAAAAATGTGAATGTGCTTCACGCATAATCAATGAAAATGAAAATCTCTTTTTGATCAATACTCTCTCTATTTTAAGAATACGTATCAGGACTCTCTCTCCAAAGGAGTTCTCTTGATCCACCCCGGATGAAAATTACAAATAACCTTTTCTGTTTATGTTAACATATCCAACTTTGTTACCATTTGTCTCACTAATAAAAATTACTTTATATGAAAATCCCAACTTTAATCTCTTTTCAAATGCAAACTTCATCTTGGATTTTTGATGGTTCTGTCCAAAAAACCAAATTCTACTCTCACCTTACAACAAGGTGGTGTCCAGAATATCATTACAAATCATTAATATAAGCTATGGTACTACTAGACAGATCAATTTGTGCGTTCTTGGGTTTGGGGCACTTTAAATAAAGAGTTTTATGTACTTGTGATTGGATTTGAAATTTCACAAGAGGTATGGATCTCTTTAGCTCGACATTTTAATGAATTTTTGTCTCGTTTGAGTTTGTTTTGTTGGCATCTCTACATAACCTCACCAAACAAAACAAATCTATGAGTGAATATCTGAAAGAGTTTAAGTTAATGTGTGATCGCCAAAGTTCCATTGGAAAGCATGTCTCAGAACCCATGAAAATATTCAAACTTTGACAAGGTTCGGACAAACAATATGAAGCCTTTACCACAATCATATACACATATATGCACAAGCCTTATTTTTCCACCTACTAAAATATCACCTCATCTAGCCTTCAATACTCAATTGAGAGATTATGGTTATCCTAGATAAGAAATCATCCATACAATAGAGGATTCAGATAAGAACCAAACGAAAGGAGACTAAGAATTGGATTTTGATCATCTTGTTTTCATACACGTTTCTCGCATTATTTTAGAGATGTTCATAATGATAATTATGATGTTTACGTGTGATTTTGTATCTTTTTTACTTATTTGCGTATTCACATGTTTTTGTAGGTTTTTAGGTGTTCGGAGCTAAAGAACAAATACTAGATGAAGTACGAGTGTCGAGGATCACAATGGAGCAAACAAGACGAGAAAAAGACAAGAAATGAGCAAGATATGGTGTTAACATGATTTTGTGTTGGAGATAAAATGAAAGGCACACGATTGGAGAGAAAAGGAAAGTCACACGGTTGAATAGAAAAGGAAAGTCACACGGTTGAAGAGAAAAGGAATCCGGCAGCTGGAACAAGATAAGGAAACTACATGCTGCTGAAAAATAAAAGGAAACAACTGGCCGCTTGCACAAATAAGGAAACCGGACGCTTTTTCACGAAAAACGAAAGAACATGCTATTTATAGGAGGGAGCTCGGCCAAGGAGAAAAGGGAGCCCCGAAGTTCGTATACTGTGAAGTTTAGAGGGCGCCGTCGAGCAGTCTTAGGGGTAAGACATTCAGGGAGAAATTGGAAAATCGATCCGTGCCTTGTTTTGTTTGATTTTCTATGCTCTCTAGTCTATCTATTTATTTCACGATGTTTTGTTTCGAATTCATATATGAGTAGTAGTCTTGTTCTAGGAGAAGGGATCCATGACAATCCTGGAACCTCTTTTTATTGATTTACGAATGCAATTTCCTATTTTAGATTTTCTATTCTTTGTCTGAGTATTTGAATGTCGTGTATTTGCGAAGGCCAAGTAGATGCATGTTTTAGGGATTTAGGAGAAGGACTGAAAGGATAATTCTAATTCCTATATTCAGGCTTAGAACAACAGAGACTAGGTCACTAGAGTAGGGTAGTAACAGTTGAGTATTTGAAATCAAAAGAATCACAGACCTTGATGGGTTTAGGTTAAGGTATCAGCAACGAAAGTAGGGGGTAACTTGACTAAATCACGCTTTTTTACCTTGAAAGAGGGTAGAAATCATATTAGTATCGTCCGCCTTAGATGCTTTGATTGGGAATGTGTGATTAGATTGTTGGTTTCACAGAGCCTTATGGTGAAACAGTATCCTAGAGCGTATATTTAACTGCCGAGAACTCATTAGTTTATTGCCTTTAGTTATTTGATCTCAAAACCAATTTCTTTCGTAGCAAGTTTGATTCGTTTCTTTGAGTTTAGTTTGTGTTGTGTAGTCCCTGTGGGATCGATACCTAGAGTATTACACTCGTGTCGTGCACTTGCGGGTAGTTTAGGTTATTTGTTTAACTTGAACACAACATCAAATTTTTGGCGTCATTGCTAGAGACTATTTGTTTTTAGATTCGGACATAGGGTCATACTTCCTTTTTTTCTTTTCATTTTTTTTAATTTCCTAACTCCTTCTACTTGTCCTTTGTAAGTGCTTGCCTAGGTCTTACGGTACTTCAAGCCTACTTCAGATCGATCCCGAGATCGAGAGGACCTGCAAGTAGTTGAAAAAGGGCAAAGGAGAAGGGAGAGTAGAGTCATCCAATCAAGGAGAGATGGATGAACAAAACGTTGTGTTGGGCGGCAATGGAGAGCCTCAGTTACCCATTGGTAATGTGGCACAGTTACAACAGCAACAGTTACCACCTCAACCGCAAGAGCAATAGGCTCCTCCACCACGTCGGCTTCGAGACTACGTGGCATCGAACTTCAACAATGTTCAGAGTGCAATAGGGACGCCTACTTTTGCTAGAGATCAATTTGGGATCAAGCTATCATGATCAATATGATGTATCAGAAGCAGTTTATGGGTAGAAACCATGACGATCCCCATCAACAGCTCAGGGATTCCTAGAGCTTTTTGGGACATTCAAGATACATGGAATCTCAGAGGATTCAATTTTGTTACGTGTCTTCCTATTCTCAATCGGGGGACACGTAAAAACGTGGCTGCAATCTCTGTTTGCGGGTTCCATAACTACCTAGGACTAATTCTGCACTTTGTTACTATCACAGTTCTTCCCTCACAGCAAGAGGATTCAGATGAGGGGAGAAAATACGATATTCAGATGCAGAGAATATGAGACTCTATTTGAGGCTTGGGGAAGGTTTAAGGATTTACTACAAATGTGTCCACACCATGGCCTAGAACAGTGGTACGTGATCTAGACTTTCTGCAATGGGATCTTAGATGAACATAGAACAACGTTGGAGAATGCCGCTAGAGGATCATTAATGGATCAGAGTATAGAGGAGGCATATGATCTGATTGATAACCTTGCCATGGACTACACTATGTGGTCCACACCGAGGGGTATGCCGAACAAGACAAGGGGTCTCTACGAGATGAACTTGGGGAATGTGAATGCCATGTACTGTGTAAACTGCGGAGATACGAAGCATGTAGCGTATCAATGCACAGTGCAATAGGATATGCAACATATGAGTTATGCCCAGCAGCAGGGAAACATGCAATTCGGGAAAATTTACAACCCAAACTGGAGGAATCACCCAAACTTCTCTTACCGGATGACTTAACCGGTTAAGGTATCGGGTTTTCAGCAGAAGCCGCAAGGTATACAGCCGTACAAACAGGGTACTCAACAATTCCAGCAAGTTCCTCAACCTCCTCATGCTCCTTTAGCAAGCCTTGACGCGGTAATGCTTGAGTTCATCAAGGAGAAAATGTAGCAGTAATCGACTCAAGCCAAGTTCAATGCAGATAATGGGGCAGCGACTAATGAGCTCAAAACTCAGATGGAATCCGTGAGCACACATGTGAAGATGCTAGATAATTCCATAGCGCCACAGGCTGCCTCATCCTCTTGGAATCTTGGAAAACTCCTTGAGAAGCATGATCTCAACCCGAGAGAACACGTGAATGCTATTACCTTGTGCAACGAGAATGTGATTGAGAACCTGCCCTCCAAAGAGAAAGCTGATGGAAAATCTGTGGATAAAGGCAAACGCATCGCGATCATGGAAGGGGCTGAACCGGATCTAGAAAAATCGTATATTGCTCCATCGGCGTACAAAACTCCTATATGTTTTCTCAGTGTTTGGTGAGCAGCAAGAATGAAGAGAGATTTGGAACATTTGCAGAGATCCTCAAGATGCTCCACAACAACATCTCGTTCCGTGGAAGCCCTCCAAACAATGTTTAAATACGCCAAATTCCTTAGTGAGATTCTCTCCAACAAGAGGCACATCAAAGAGAGTGAGACAATTGCACTCACCGAGGAATGTAGTGTCATTCTCCAAAACAAGCTGCCCCCGAATTTGAAGGACCCCGAAAGCTTCTCCTTTCCGTGCACCATAAGGTACATCGACATTGAAAAGGCCCTTTGCAATTTAGGAGCAAGCGTGAGGCTAATGACACATTCGATCTACGAGCAGATAAACTTTGGAGAGCTCAAGCCTACCAAGATATCTCTACAACTCGTAGATCGTTTGGTAAGGTATCTTTTTATTGTTGAAAACATTCCCACCAAAGTAGGGAGTTTTTGTATACTTGCAGATTTCATTGTACTAGACATAGAAGAAAATGCTAGGGTGCCTAATGTTTTGGGTAGACCTTTCTTAGCCACTGCAAGTGCCATGATTGATGTACAATAAGGGAATCTCTCTCTTTGTGTCGAAGACAAGAAGATAGAGTTCAACTTGTCCAGTTCTATGAGCGGACCCTCCTTTAAGGAGTCTTGTTTTAGAGTTGACTTGTTGGAAGACTTGGTGAATGACATGCTTAATCAAGTAAATATCTGTGACCCTCTTGAGAGATGCTTGACGCAGTTTGCAGGGATGCAGGACTCACAGATGAAGAAGTTGAGCTCTACGTATAATTCATGTGTGTCATTGAGGCACTATAGGACGTCCCACATGAGGAGATTTTGCGCGAAACACATGTTGATTTCGCAGTGGAGAAGGCGCCTAAACTCAAGCTCAAACCTGTCATTTATTCTTTTCGGTATGACTACTTTGGATGCAATTAAACATACCTTGTTATTGTGAATGCTAACTTGAGTGCAGATGAGACGTGAAAGCTACTTGCTTGCCTAAGGAAGCATAGGAGAGTGATCGGATACACCATCGAAGACATCAAGGGACTGAGCCCTTCATTATGAATGCATAGAATTCTCATGGAGGACGGCCACAAACCCTCCATTAAAGCTCAAAGGAGGCTAAACCCGAATTTCAAAGAGAGTACAGGTGAGAAGCAACTTTTGCAAGTCATTCAGCTAGACGAGCTCCGACTCGAGGCCTATGATAACTCTAAGATCTACAAGGAGCATGCTAAGAGATGGCACGACAAGAAGATCCTCCCTCATGACTTTCAGCCAGGTGATTTGGTATTGCTCTTTAACTCTCGTCTTAAGCTTTTTCCAAACAAACTAAGATCTCGTTGGTCTGGTCCTTTTTAGGTACGACAGACATTCCCACATGGAGCAATGGAGTTGTGGAGCGAGACGAGTGGAACGTTCAAAGCTAATGGTCAGAGACTGAAGCTCTACCAAGCTGCTCAACCGATCAAAAGCAGAAACTCCATTTCCCTTTTCAATCCACATGTCGCGAACACATGAGGCATGGAGACATCAAGCTTAAGGACGTTAAATAAGTGTTTTCTGGGAGGCAACCCAACATTTTCTTTTCTCATTTTCGTAGCTCTTTAGTTTAGGACTTATATTTTGGGAAAAAAACATGATCACACTTCTCTTACCCTTCATCGGAGCTTCACGTCGAGGACATCGTTCAATTCAAGTCTGGGGGAACAGTTCATATTTTTCAGGTGATTTTGTTTCCTTTTTTAAATTTTTCTCTTTGATTTTTTAATTTTACCTTCATTTTAGTTTGATTAGTTTTGATTCGCTTTATAACAAAGAATATATTTATGGTTATCACAATCTAATGAGAAAGCGTTTTGCTTTCTTGATTTAGACTCATCCCGGGCACTTGTCCGGTGCCATGTTTTGAGATGAGCCGTGAACCTAGGATGCTTAAGAAGTTGACCTTTTTTGTGATATCTTGCATGTTTGAGCTTAGGTTTTCCTAAGCATTAGAGCTTATTAGTTGGTTGAAAAGCGAAAAGGTCGTAGTTCTTTAGGAATTCAAGTGTTGCTTGTAGGAGGTTTAGACGAGGCTGCTAGGCTAGTTTCTTGTTCATTTTCTCTATCCAGATGATTATACTTTTTGTAGATGATTTTATACTTCTTTTTTATGAGGATAGTTCGATTATATGAAAATGAATTTGTTTTTGCAGAATAAGAGCACACACTAACACTCCGTTGTCGATAGAAATAATGTCTAAAAGCATGATCTAAAATCGATATGAGTACATCGACCTTGATACCTTTTTTATGGTTCTTGTCTAAGTGTGGGTTGGAGACCATCTTTCTACATCTTAATGGTATGGCACAATAAAAAGCCATCTACTCCGCTACTCTCTTGAAAGAGATGCAAGAGTATGCCGTCATTGGTAGTCTGGGTCTAAATAGAGGCTAAATCCCTTCTAATCCAACGTTTTAGAGACTTAGTGTGTTTGCAAATCTGTATAAAAAAAGAAAAAAAAGAATAAAAAAGAATAAAGAAACAAAGAAGCTCATAAACGAAACAATGATCCTCTTTTATTCTATGATTAACACTTGTCTAAAGTCTTGTTTGGTAGAGAGAGTTGTGGTTTCTTGTTTGATTTGCCTTTGATTTCCTTTCCCTTGGATAGCCATTGTGAACATAGGATGAAAACTAAAAAGTAATAGGCCGAATTTGCTTACAACTTGCAACATTATCGATTAGGTTCGCTTTGGCGGTGTCTCTAGAAGAAAGGGGAACTCTCGTTTTTGTATCTCCCATATGTTCCATGCTTATATTTTCTTAGGGACAAAAAAATTTCAAGTCTAGGGGATTTTAATCATCTCGGTTTTATACACATTTTTCGCATGATTTTAGAGATGTTTGTGATGATAATTGTGATGTTTACGTGTAATTTTGTATATGTTTTACATATTTTCGTGTTCACATTTTCTTACAGGTTTTTAGGCGTATTTGGTATGTTTCGGAGGTAAAGAACATACACGAGATGAAGTATTAGTGTCGAGGATCATAACAAAGCAAACGGGACGAGTAACAGAAAAGAAATGAGCAAGATATGGTGTTAACTTGTTTTCGTGTTGGAGAGAAAAGGAAAGGCACATGGATGGAGAGAAAAAGAAAGGCACACTGTTGGAGAGAAAAGGAAAGGCACACAGTTGAAGAGAAAAGGAAATTGGCCGTTGGAACAAGAAAAGGAAGCCACACGACACTGGAAAAGAAAAGGAAACAACCGACCACTTGCACAAATAAGGAAACTGGACGATTTTGCTTGAAAAAGGAAAGAAGAGGCTGTTTATAAAAGGGAGCTCGGCCAAGGAGAAAAGGGAGTCCAGAAGTTCATATGCCCTAAAGTTTAGAGGGGCGCCATCGAGCAGTCTTAGGGAGAAGACATTCAGAGAGCATTGGAAAATCGATCCGGAACTCGTTTTGTTTGATTTCTACTCTATACTATCTATTTTTTTCATGATATTTTGTTTTAAATTCATTTATGAGTAGTAGTCTTGTTCTAGGAGAATGGATTAGCCCATGGCAATTCTTGAACCTCTTCTGAATTATTTATGAATGCAATTTCCTATTTTAGTGTTATTGATCATTCTCTTTTCATTCACACAATGGGTTCAGAACCCATGGTTTTTTCCTTTATTTCAATGATATTGTTATCACTAGCACTTCATCGTTTATGCTTTCTTCATTGGTTGTTACTCTAAGCTCAAAATTTTCCATAACAAACCCGAACAATTACTTTTTTTTTTGGAATTCAGACTCAATTTCACAAGTTTGATTTGTTCTTATGCTAACAACAATATGCCTAGATTTATTAGCCAGACCGTCATGATAGGTTGTAAGTCCCTTCCTACACCATTACCTTTCAAGCAACACATCACTAATTTTGATTCCCAACTCTAAGATGATCCTACCTACTTTAGGATATTGGTTAAGGCTTTGCAGTATTTAACTCTCGCTAAAGTAAATTTGAGTTATGTTTTGAATCATATTTGCCAAACCACTTACACCTGTACAATTACAAATTTCAAGTTACTTCAACACAATTTTTGCTATCTCAAAGGTTCTATACAACTTTGTTTGCATCTTCATTGTAATAGGCATCTTAACTTGCACTCTTTCAGTGACAATGATTGGGTGCTTATAAGCAAATTCATCGATCCATGACGGATTATTGCATATTTCTTGGATGTAACCTCATTTCTTTGGTCTACTAAACGCCACCCTACAATATCAAGATCATCGATGGAGGTTGAATATAAAGTTATGGAAATTGTTGCGGTAGAGCTACCCTGGATTTCCTATGTTTTACAAGAATAAGGATTGTTTCAGACCGAATCAATTGTGTTGCATTGCGACAATTTTTCTGTCGTTTATTTATCAGCTAATCCGATGTTTCATGAGAGGTCCATGTATATCGAATTGGAGTATCCTTCATTAGGGAGAAAGTAGCTCTCAGCTCCACCATCACCAAACATGTGCCTTATGATCTTCAAGTAGCATACATTTTCACTAAATCACTTCTTAAAGGCCAAATTTTTCGTTACATATCAAACTCAATCTCGGTGAACCAATTGACTTAAGTTTGAAGGGAAATATTAATGTATCAGTTCATCGTCACCATTAGATTTAATAGACTACATAGGACTTCACACCATCTCCCCTATTGTGTGATATCTCTTATGATATGCTTAGTAGTGGTGTCAATTCTTCAACACAAAGTTGAATCCCTCGCCTTTTGGTTTCAGAGAGACAGGTCAGCATGAAAAAAATGCTCGTGGCAACTGCAGTGATTTTGGAGAGAGAAATCATCACAACAACTTGCAAACACAGTAGATGATTCTCACGAAGAATCATTTTGAGTTTTTTTAAAAGTTGTAATGGTTTCTAAAAAAGAAAAGTTTTGTTTGTCCCCTCTCTGAATATATAATAGACATGAATATGCTACACGAAAAAATAATAAAAACGAAAGTCCCTTTTTATCAATATTCTCTCTATTTTCAGAAAACTTTTAAAAATATCACATTTGATTAAATCTAAATAAACTTTTATTTTAAAAGAATTTTCAAATAATAATAATGATAAATCATTATCATATTAGTATCGAACATGGTTTAAAAAATTTGAAATAAATTCAGATATTCAAAAGAAATATATAAATTTATTATTTTTTTAATGTTGTAGAAACAAGTTTTCAAATAACATTTGAAATGATCATTAATTTGAGAATACATTTTTTAAAATATACTATGAACAATTTCAATAAATGAAAGTTTATAAAATAAATCATTTGATAGTATTTTAGTCATTTCTAACCATATTTTCGATGAAATTTGCAATTTCTTCAAATTTTGGGAGACAAAAAAAGTAAAGTCGAAAACAATTTTGTTTCCTCGGTAACCTAAAATTGGATAAAATACAAAACCAACAAAACTTTACCTTCACTTATAATAAAATAGAAAATACCAAAAGCAAATGATTCTTTTTATTTTTAAAAATATTAATTGGAAATATTATACATTTTTAATGCTGGATAAAGATAGATATCAGATCGAGGTCCTAAAGGGGTCAAACCATACAATCTATCATAAAACTATATACTTTTTTGGAATTAGATGATTAAAATCCATAATAAAATTATGTAACGAATAAATCTTTTAAAATTATGTTAATTTTTTCTGAAAGATATATTACATGATTATTTTATCTTTTCAGAGAAAATTGATGATCTTACTATCTATTATAATTTTTTAATCGAGATTTTGGTTAATATAACAAAAAAGTTAATACTGAAATTCAAATTTAAAATGAAAGAAAGTTGTCTTTCCATTCACATGGTTAATAGAATTCATTCAATTATCCATTGAATTCGGTGAAAATTATAAAAAAATTCACACAATTAGTAATGAGATATTTTTAAGGATGTAAAATGAGTTGATTCGGTTCAGTTTACTATGAGTTAGCCAAAAAATAATCTAATTCAGTTCGGTTTATTTTCAAAACGAATTAAAAAATCTTAACTCAACTTAATTCAGCTCGTCTTTAATTTACCAAAAATGAATTGATTTGTGAACTATTCTATTTAATTTAAAAGACTTGTAATATATCAATCAAATAAAATATCTAAATTATAAAAACATTAATTTGAATAGAAAGTTATTTAATATCAAAATACTAATTGTAAAACAAAATTTATCGAACCTCAAATAAAACATTGAGTACATAAACATATTGTTTATAATATTTTTTTTTATTTTTTCTTTATTTTATAATAAAATATATCAATTGGTAAAAATAGAAAAATAATAATATAGAATATAAATAGTATATTAGTTTTTAAAATAGTATTTAATATATAAAAAATATGTATAACATATAAAAATAGAAAAAATATGTGATTTGCATTTGATTTTTTTACTGAATACCATTTTTATCTAAACTCTAATTCGTTTCCGAATTAGAATTAGATCGTGAATCGATAATTCATTATATACCTCTAATTTTTTTCACTTCTCCCAATAGAATTTATTTAAGATGTATCTTATTCTTGAGTCGTAATTAAAAACTAAATTGTTGGATTAAGTAGTTGCATGTGTATGAAGAATTTATAGTTTTCTCATTTTCTGTCAATTCTGATTTGGTAGAGAATGAAGAAACCAAATAAGCGCAGTTAATTGCCAATATATATGTCACGGTAACAAAAAAAAAACCCAGAAAATGACGGAAAAAAAAATAAAAAGCTTGAACTATTTTTATATTAAAAAACATTCAACGATTTAGAGCACATTATGATTCAACGAAGACCTTTCTTTAAGAAAGAGAGACAAAATCTAACCCAATATCTTTAACATCGAACAAGCAATCGACACGTTCCAAAGAGCACAATAAAAGAAAAAAATACAAACCAAATGCCATTCTTTTATATTTATTCTTATATGCAACATTACCAGCTTAATTTTTCTCTCTTGAAAAAATAATAATAAAATAATCATAATAAGGTCAGTGACCCGTTTTTTTATTAGAGCATACATTAGAAAATAATAATAATAATAATAATTTGCTTAATTTCATTTTTAAAAATTCACTAAGTAACTTACATTAATGCAAATGCTCAAACTTTTTTACTGTTGGCTGAATCAGATTCCCAGTGGAATTTTTAGCTTTAAGGACATTAACCCTCTCTTCCTCTAAAAAAGATATATAGAAGAATTTTTTTTTCAATTTTCTTTTGGAAATAAAGAAGGTAAAAGGATAAGATTTGTTCGACCAAAGGAAAAAAGGATAAATACTTTTTTTTGCCCACCTTAAAAAAAGGAGTGACTAGGGTTGCATGGTTGGATTTACAATTTATCAATCATTCTCAATGAAATAATTTATAATATCTTAGTTACAATTTATGTCTTCAATATTAATGTCTTTTTTTAATATCAATATCATTACGGTTGTCAAGCGAAAACTATTAGGAGTTCAAGTGACAGATTTCACTCGCTTTACATATGATTCGTATTCGGTCTGTATTCGGTCTCTGTTATCAATTTTCATCTGGATTCTTTCTTTTTTTTCACCACGCAACGTATTTTTCTTGTCTTGGACTTAGTGCATTATTTGATTTTTATCACATTTGTAGAACAATTCTATTATCTTTTAACTCAATGTTTACATTTGAACAAAAAGATTGTGTTTTTTTTTTCAATTGGAATTATAAACTCTTTTATGTTTCCATATTTTTCAAATCTTATATTTTCTAAAATAATAAGTAGTTTTAAAACTCAATAATATTTTTCACTTGATTCGAGAATTTAAATACATATTCAAAATTAAACAATCAAATAGAATAATACAAACTATAGGTTATCTTAAATACAGATTTGAATCTAAACCTAAAATTTAATTAAAAATATAAAATTATCTAATAATACATAGATATGTATATATATTTTGATATCAATTTAAATATGGATGAGATGTAAATAAACTTAAAAATAAAATAAAAAATTTAAAAATGTTTAAATATAATTGAAATCTTGTAGAAGATGACTAATAAGCAAATGATCAATCGGACTAGAAAATATCAAACAGTATATGTTTATTTACTTGTCAATTTTTAAGTACACTTGTTGTTTTCTACAATGTACTAAAGATTTCCACCCATTTAACTCTCCCTGAGTTAAACGTGTAAATACAACTCACAACTGTTTCCTTTTCAACCCAGTATCTATTTAAGTGCACCTAAAACTCTGAACTTTC
>CM071865.1:26331760-26358026 GCA_036759665.1 Gynandropsis gynandra
CAAGTGCACCCAAATATGTGAAAATAACTTAAATTGGGACTCTTACCTTTCCATATCTCGTATGGAGTTTTTGACATACCTGGCCGAAGATATACACGATTTATGATATAACATGCTGTATTTACCGCTTCAGCCCAGAATCGAATGGAGATAGATTTTCCATAAAGCATTGCTTTTGCCATTTCTTGTAACGTTCTGTTCTTTCTTTCGACAACTCCATTTTGCTGTGGCGTTTTTGGTGCTGAAAACTCGTGTATGATGCCATGTTTTTGACAGAATTTGTTGAAAATGTCATTCTCGAATTCTTTTCCATGATCGCTCCTGATAAATGTCATGCAGCCTTTGGTATTTTTCAATTGCAGATATAAAAATGAAATAGCTCAAATGTTTCTGATTTTTCTCGCAAAAACTTCACCCAAGTATATCTAGAGAAATCGTCTACAATGACAAGGATATATCTTTTTCCTCCGAAACTCTCTGTTCTCATCGGACCCATCAAGTCCATGTGTAGCAACTCCAGAATTTTTTCGGTTTTTACTTCAGGCATTCTTTTGTGGTGAACTTTAATTTGTTTACCTAGCTGACATGGTTTGCAGATTTCAGATTTATCTATCTGAAGCTTAGGTATACCTCTTACAGCAGCAGAGTCTGACAGTTTCACCAAAGATCTGTAGTTCACATGTCCTAGACGCTGATGCCACAATGATAGTGCATCATCTGTTGCTTTAAAACACGCCTTATCTTCAGTCCATACATAACAGTTGTTTGAAGATCGCGATCCTGTAAGCACACACTTGTTGTCAGAATTCATAACCAAACATTCCTTGTTAGTGAACTTAACCCGGTGATTGCTATCACAGAGCTGACTGATGCTGATCAAGTTAGCTATTAAGCCCGCAACAAATTGAACATTTGTTAGAGTTGGCTGTCCTGGTGATACAAGATCTCCTTTGCCGAGAATTCTTCCTTTATTACCATCTCCAAACACTACACTCCCTGCATTCTTTATTTCAACAAAATTTGACAGTAAATCTTTGTTACCTGTCATGTGCCGTGAGCATCCACTGTCAAAGTACCAGGTATTTGTGTTTTCTTTGTGAGCAGAGATATACACAACGTAACAATTCAGATCACTCTTCCTAACCCAAATTTGTTTGATCTTTGAAGACTTACGTGCATCATACCTGTTCTTCTTGTAACATATACGTTGTTTGTGACCTTTGATTCCACAGAAGTAACAAGTGACTGATCTTCTTCTTCTGTGATTTCCATATTGATGTTTCCAACCATGCTTACCAGAGTTTAACGTTGACATGTTCCTTCTCTGATTGTAATGATGAAAAACTCTCTGATGTTGTTCTCTATACTTGGTACCATGATGATTCCAATTCTTTTTCTTGTCAAGGTTCTGCTGATTCTGACTATGTTTTGATGAGTTGTAGGTTGCTTGTTTCTCTTGTAAATTTCCTCCAGATACAAATTTATTTTCTATTGTGCCCGTATTCTCAACATAGCCTATCCCGTGATTATCACCTTTCATTTTTCCGATTGACAACAGGTGGTCCAATTTGTTAGTTCCATTAGACAACATCTTCAGTTGTTTATTGGTTTCCTCTAGTTGTCTTTTAACAAAGTGCACTTCCTCATCCTTAGCAAGCACTTCATTTTTCATGTCTTGGACTTGAGTTTCCAAAGTTTTAATTTCCTTCAACAGTTGGACGTTCAGCTTTCCCATCTTGATCCAATCATTATAAATCATTTCAACATCAACCCCATCATCCTCCTCCAGTTCATCTTTTTCGCTTTCCTTGTCGTCCTCATCAATAATTCCTATGAAAGCGGCGAAACTGGACTGTTCTTCTTCTGATTCTTCTCCAGATTCAGAACTGGAGTCACTCAACATAATCAGTGATTTACCTCTCACAGTATTTTTTTCAGTGCATTCGTTCTTTGTGTGACTGAACCCCTTGCACTTGAAACATTGTGTTTCTCTGAGGTTTTTCAGCATATTCTCCCTTTTTGTGATGCTAGGACAGTCTGATTTAAAGTGCCCATAGCCTTTGCACTCATGAAATTGAGAGTTAGACTTGTTCTCTTTTCTGAATCCTGCATCTTCAGTAGAGGTTTTTCTTGTTCCTGACTTCCTTTTCATGAATTTTCCAAATTTTCTCGTTAGTAATGCAATATTCTCTTCAAGATTATCTAACCTGGTGTTTTCTGAAACAGCTTGTAACACGACTCCCTTGCTTCCTTCTTTGGCTATGTCTCCTTGTTCCAATTGCAATTCTAGTTCATACGCTGCTAGAATTCCAACTATTTCCTTGAAACTAGTTGTGTCCGTTGATTCGCACCCTTGAATTTGTTTAAATTCATTTATATCTACTGAAGAGAAATAGCTGTCAGGGCTTTAGCGTTGAACGTAGAGCTTCTCTTCTCACTGGGTGTCCACTGTTCTGATGGTTTTTCCTTTTCTTTTCCATTTTCGTCGATAACAGTGGGTGGCGTCCAACCGTTTTTGACTGCACTCCAGGCGTCTTCGTCAATTCCTCGAATGCTTGCACGCATTTTTACTTTCCAGTACTCATAATTAGACGAATCTAATATGACTGGTTTACCAAACGAGTACATGTCTCTCGGTTCTTCCATTTTAGTCTTCTTCTTGGATCTCCAACCAGATTTTAGATTTTACTCTAAACAATGGTCACCAGCTCTGATACCAATTGAAATCTTGTAGAAGATGACTAATAAGCAAATAATCAATCGGACTAGAAAATATCAAACAGTATATGTTTATTTACTTGTCAATCTTTAAGTACACTTGTTGTTTTCTACAATGTACTAAAGATTTCCACCCATTTAACTCCCCCTAAGTTAAACGTGTAAATACAACTCACAACTGTTTCCTTTTCAACCCAGTATCTATTTAAGTGCACCTAAAACTCTGAACTTTCCTGTTCTCTGTTTCGTGCACTCCCCAGATACCTCTCAGACTCGTTAATCTTCATTCTTCATTTCAGATCAACTTATCTGCCTTTTTCACAGCTCAGCAACCACCTCCTGGTCTTCAGCTGCGCCGTTGTGCTGAAAAATCTTCAGCATTGAATCCGGTCGATTCAAATCGTTCCTTATTCTTCTCCTTGATCTTCTAGTTGACTCATTCTAGCCTTCTTCAATTTAAATTCAAACTCCCTCAATGTTCTCAATCACCTGAAACAATATACATAAAACTCGATCCAATTTTTACTGCATTAACAATAATTCATATCTTAATTAATTTGAAAAAATACAATATTACAATATCAATGTGTCGCATTGAAGCATAATATTTTTTCCTTGCGCCTCATATTTTTTTTATAGTTAGGAATCATCAAATTTTTAGAAACATTCCTTTAGAATTTTTTTTTGAACGGAAATAAAATGTTTCTAAACCGTTTGCAAATTTTGTTATTGACATATTCCCAAGCAATTTAGAATTGAATGTTCATTTACTACATGAATTTTGTTGTCTCTATTTTTATTTTTTAAAATAATAATTTATAACATTACTGCCATATACAAATATTTACCTTCAGAGGATTCAATTAATGCCTACATATTTTACCCAAAAATAAAAGTTTGATTATCATTTTATATTTTTCATGAAATCGAAAAGAATAACAAAAAGATATCTCTTTTACCAACTATTCCGGTGATTTTTGTATTTTTTATATAAAATTTACATGCAGGATTTTAATGTTACTTAGAATCTTTTTTATACTAATTTCTTCATTCTATAATACTTTTACTATCTATCATATTTTGTACATTTTTATACTAATTTCTTCATTCGATAATACTTTTACATCTAAAATAGAAAAATACTTTGTATCTTAATTTTATTGGTTAAACTTATATAGTTTTAAAAAGTTTCAATCATTTACACAAAAAGAAAAACGGGGTGACGAGAGCAAAGCTTTGCTTGTGTCCCTATCTCCATAATTAGCGACGGAAACCGGACACGTGTTCATAGAAAAAATTAAGCTGCTTGTGTCGTAAGTATGGCATAAATTACAAATTATGGCATACATCCTTACTATATATATATATCTATAATATTTATGCTATACTTAGAAAATTGTATAATTAAAGAATTAGTTAATTTATAATTATAATATATATATTATATTTTTTAAAATATAAGTTTGATTGTTTAGGTTAAACAAAGTTTATTAATGTTTTTTAAATTAAACGATTTTTTAAAATTATTTTTGAATCTAAATGAAAGTGAATTAAATCAGTTTTTTTTATATATTATAATATTTCATAACTATATATAATAAAAAAAATCTAAATATGATACATGGTAAAAAAAGAGTGAACCCACGTGACGAGAGAAATGGTTAAAGAAAAACTTATTTGTGGATCCCACATATGTATATTTTTCTTTTTATTTTTATATAAGTTGGATATGTAAAATATAAAAAACTTCACTTTTTAAAGCATAGAATTCACAGATGTTACATTTCAAGTATATGTTTTCTAAAGACATAAGTAAGAATGTAATAATAACATTGTTGACTTTGATATCATTAAATAATATTTTATTCAAATTGATATATATGTATATACCTTTTTTCTATATTGATATTCTATATCGCTTAAATATAATTGTAAATTATAAATTTATATATAGTATTCATATATATATATGGTATTGAATATTTGAATCACCTCTTTTATGATTAAATAGATCCAAACACATTTGACTTTAAAATCTTTGCCAATCCATAATGTTACATACATTACCTATCATAATAGTCCCCACTTCTCTACTTTTAGTCCTTTATATATGCACCACATCACCTCTGAGACCCTTGAACTACATACACCTCTCTCTCCTTCTCTCTCTCTCTGAACATGATGCCTCCTGGTGAACAAGAAGCTAGCAGTGCTATGATGTCCGGTTCCGTTAATGGCATACTTGCTAACCGGTGTGACACCATGCCGGTTCACGCCGACCGGTCTAGCTCCCCTAGTCACGTAATCCCTTTCCCCGACGACGAGAATCCGACTCCGCTTGATGATAATTCAAGAAAATCTTCTGTTCTTTCCCAATCTGTATGCCCTGTGATACTCAAGGTATGCAAACCATTCATATAACCGGTTGTTGATCTCTAGTTCGTATAGTCATATTTCAAAAATAACGTAACTTTTCATATTTTTCAAATACTAAATACTGTAGTTGGAGGACTGTAATTTATATGATTCCTATTTGTGTACGTTTTTAATGGTGCAGTTCGAGGACTTGACGTATGGCATCGATTTGCAAACGAGAAAAACGAGCTACTGGTTCGGCTCACAAGAACGAAAACCATCCCGGTTAATCCTTAACGGTGTATCCGGTATAGTAAAACCGGGGGAGCTACTCGCAATGCTCGGTCCATCAGGAAGCGGCAAGACCACGCTCTTAACGGCGCTAGCCGGTCGTCTAAACGGCAAACTCTCCGGTTCTATTACATATAACGGACATCCGTTTACAAGCTCCGTCAAACGCAAAATCGGATTCGTGACCCAAGATGACGTCCTCTACCCTCACTTAACCGTTATGGAGACGTTAACTTTCACGGCGATGCTCCGTTTACCCAAAGAACTAACCCGGTTAGAGAAAACCGAGCAGGTGGAGTCGGTTATCTCCGATTTAGGGTTGAACCGGTGCAGTAACAGCGTAATCGGAGGCGGGTTGATCCGGGGGATTTCGGGTGGGGAGAGGAAACGGGTGAGTATCGGGCAAGAGATGCTCGTGAACCCGAGTTTGCTTCTTCTCGACGAGCCCACTTCAGGGCTCGACTCGACTGCGGCGGCGCGTGTGATCGCCACTGTGCGTAGCTTGGCGCTTGGAGGTCGCACAGTGGTCACGACCATCCACCAGCCCTCGAGTCGGCTTTACAAGATGTTCGACAAGATTCTGATTTTGTCAGACGGGTCGCCGATTTACAGTGGGGATCCGGGTTGGGTCATTGAGTATTTCGGATCGATTGGGTACCCACCCGGTTCGAATTTCGTTAACCCGGCAGATTTCGTTCTTGATCTTGCGAATGGTAATTTTTTTTTATCTTATCAACCTTTTTACCCCGTTGAGGTTAACGGTATTAAAACAGCTAACCGCGGGTTTAAAGTGAACTCTTTTTTTCATGCATCATGAGGATGTTTGAAAGCAACACACTTTATCCACATTGGCAGGTGTTTCTTTGGGTATCACTTTACAAGTTCTTGTCCTATTTGTGTTGAAATATTTTATACGAAGGCATACAAATTTTAATATAAAGTTGGATATTATATCAACGTTACGCATACGTAACTGCAAAGTTATGCATACATCTTGTTATGGAATGAGGTTTAAGGTATTGATAATAGTTTCATGCAGGTATAACTCCGGATACAAAACAATATGATCAAGTTGAAATGCATGCAAGATTAGATCGGCACGAAGAACAGAATTCAGTGAAACAAATGTTAATATCTTCTTATAGGAAGAACTTATATCCATTGTTGAAAGACGAAATTTCTCGAACATTACCTCAATACCACATTGTGTCCGGTTCAAGAATAAAGTCACCGACTAGTAAGTGACCAGAGTCTTTAACTTTACAACATATATTTGATTCTTTGTAATTATAGTGAGAATTTTGATTATTAATTAATTTGTTTATGTAGGAACAAAGGGAAATCATTGGCCAACGAGTTGGTGGGTGCAATTCCACGTCCTTCTGAAACGGAGCTTGAAAGAGAGGAGACATGAGTCCTTCTCAGGACTTAGAATATTTCAGATCCTTTCGGTTTCGATCCTCTCTGGCCTCTTATGGTGGCATTCCCGTGTTACTCATCTTCAAGATCAGGTATCATTTGTTATTGCCAATTGGTTTTGAGTATGAAAATCACGTTCCTTATTATGATATCAAAGTTTGGTCGATTAAAATGAATGTAATGTTGATAAACAATGATTTGATTCAAGAAAAACAAAAAAAAAAAGTGATGCTCGATGGATCGTATTTCCACATTTAAAAATAATGATATTTAATATAATATATAAAAAATAGTGTTAATCTATTTTGTTATTAATTAGATTTAAATTAAAACCTTATATTTCTTTTATAATTAATTGAGTGATGAATAACAGGTGGGTTTGTTGTTCTTCTTCTCTATATTTTGGGGATTTTTCCCACTTTTCAACGCCATTTTCACATTCCCTCAAGAACGTCCAATGCTCATAAAAGAGCGATCCTCAGGCATGTACAAACTCTCCTCTTATTACATCGCTAGAACAATCGGCGACTTACCAATGGAATTAATCCTTCCAACGACGTTTGTCACGATTTCATATTGGATGGGTGGACTCAAACCCTCTTTGATGACATTTCTCATGACCCTCATGATTGTTCTCTACAATGTGTTGGTCGCACAAGGCGTAGGGTTAGCAATGGGAGCTATTCTGATGGAAATCAAACAAGCGACAACGTTATCTTCTGTGACAATGCTCATATTCTTATTAGTCGGTGGATACTACATTCATCACGTACCGACTTTCATTGCTTGGTTGAAGTACATTTCATTCAGCCATTATTGTTATAAGCTTCTTGTTAGGGTTCAGTATAAAGGGAGTGAAGTATATGAATGTGGGTTAGGGTTACACTGTAGGGTACTGGATTATGAAGGGTTTAAGTATTTGGGGATTGGTAATAGCATGGCTTGGGATTTGGTGGCTCTTGGAGTTATGTTAGTGGGTTATAGGTTTCTTGCTTACTTAGCTCTAAGGAATTTATGACTGCTTGTTTGTGCCATACGTATAATATATAATCTTGTCATTCAATTCCAAAAGGAAATGTTAACTATTTCCTACTTTTTTTTAAAAAAAAATAGTATAGTGTAGCCTAACACCATTGTCAATTTATTGGATTTCATTTCGATCTTTCACTTATAATATATATATATATATATGTATATATATACGTGGTAATATATGGTTGTACATATATGCATATGTCATATATGGAATGTCATGCAGAATATATGGCATGTGATCCTTTTAATTGTTTCGGAAATATCATATTCAAAGAGTTTTTAACCCAGAAAAATAGAGAATTTTAAAAATATTTGAAGATAGCCAAATTCACTTTCATAAACTTTTTCAATACTAACAAAAAGAACATGACTTTCAGAAGTTTGGAATTTAATTAATGCGATACAACATTTAAGTAACTGTTAATTATCGTAAATATATATATATATATATATATATATTTTCTAGTGAGCCACTTCTTAGTGGGCCTAATTGTATTATTTATGGGCCTTTGTCATTAGCTTTGTGATGGTTCTTAACGAGCGTACGTCTACCCATATGAGTAGGAGTGTCATACGTGTCGGGTCGGCCTGAATCCGGTAGTGGCCCAGTAAAAACGAATTCGGACCGGCCCGAACCAAAATCAAATGGATATTGAATTTTAGGTCTGCAGTCTGGTCCGACGGGCTTCGACCAGCCGATAGACCGATGCTATTATCCTTCTCTTGCCAACCCTATTCCTATCACGAACAGATTTCACTTGCCAAATTGTCTGAAAACCTACTCTTATCACAAGTAAACAACAACAAAGGCTCCGACCACATCCCAGACGAACAAGAGGAGACGACCGAGGAGACGAACAAGAGGAGACAACCGAGGAGTTGAACAAGAGGAGACGACGAGAGGAGACAATCGAGGAGTCAAAAGAAAGGAGATGACCGAGTAAACGAACAAGGAGACGACCCAGGAGACAAACTATAGGAGATGGCTGAGTAGACGGATAAGGAGACGACCGGAGAGAGAAACAAGGACCGGGGAGACAGAAAAGGAGAAGAAGAACCATGAAGAGGACCATGAAGAGAAGTAGAACCGTGCATCATTGGAGAAGAGAAGAGGAAGGACGCGACGATGGTGGGAGAAGAGAAGAAGGGTGACAGTGGTGGGAGAAGAGAAGAAGATGGATGAGAAGAGAAGAAGGGTGATTGGGGTTGGAGTGTTGAATCATGTCTCTAATTAACTAGGGTTTTTTCAAGGTTTGACGGGTCATAATTTTGCAGACTATTATAAAGCCTAAGCTCGAAGACCCACTAGCATTCATGCCTTTCATTTTAAGGCCTGAGTCAACTGATTTTCGGACGAGCTTCGGGTGGACCCGTGGTCAGGCTCAATTTTGCCTCTTCTACATATGAGTTTCGAGGTCGAAAATAAAATATTGTGTTGTTAAATCAAAGATTAATTTAGGAAATTAGTTTTTTTTCCTAAATAACAAGAAAAAAATATAGATATGTGAAAAAGGAGATAAAGAACATGAACACATTTTATATTTTGTTAAATTTAGTGGAATTCTCATTAATTTAAAATCTACATACATTTATAAAAAGATATATCTTTAGAAAAAAATACAAAAATAAATACACGAATAATAAAAGAATAAAAAACAAAAGAATATAATAAAGATTTAAAGAAAATAAAAAGAAATACAAAGAAATTAAAGAAATAAATAGAAATAACAAACATTTCTTTAATATTCCCTTCAAGACGAGGATTATAATTTTGATACTCCAATCTTAGGGAGTAGGAAAGAATAATATTGAATGGATAAAAGTTTAGTAAAAAAATGTGCAATTTGATTATCCATTTTTACATGTATTGTTTTTAAGAAACTTGATTCTAACATTTCTGTAACAACATGATAATATATTTTAATATTTTTTTGCACGTTCATGATAAATGAGATTACTTGCAATGTGAAGAGCAACCATGTTATCTCAAAACAATAATGGTGATTTGTAAAAGGAATATGTAATTTAGAAAGTAAAGTTACTAACCAAGAGAGTGCACAAATTCATTCGCCATGGCCTTGTAAAAAAGAATATGTGGCTTTGGGAAATGGTATTGCTTCTTTAATTTCCAAGAGATTAAAGAAGATCCAAGAAAAACACAATAGGCAGTAACTGAACGACGAGAATCCACACAGGAGGCTCAGTCCGCATCTACAAAAACAGAAAGTTTAAAATCATTATGTGAAGAATAAAATAATCCCTAAACTGGAGTATTTTTGAAGTATAACAAAATCCTTTGAACTGTATATAAATGAATAGCATTGGGAAAATCTATATAACGACTAAGATTATTTACAACAAAAAAGGTATCTAGTCAAGTAGTTGTTGAGTAAATGAGCTTACCAAGTTATTTTCTATAGTATTTAGAATCTTTTAAAGGTTCTCCATCTTATTTGGAAAATTTTGAGTTTACCTCCATTGATAATTGAAGAGGCTTGCAACCAAGTATACCAAAATCATTAGTAACTCAATAGTAAATTTTCTCCAACTAATTGAAATTCCAGGAGTAGAAAACAAAATTTCAAGACCTAAGAAATATGTTATCAGATCAAGATCTAAATTACTAATTAATAGAATATCATCAACGTAAATTATAAATCCATAAAAGAATCAAAAGAATGTTTCAAGAAAAGAGAATGAACAGAAGAAGATTTAACAAAAACCGAACTAGTTAGAATTGTTGAGAATTTTTTTTATTCCATGGTCTAGAAGATTGTTCAAGGTCGTAAAGAGATTTATTAAGTTTACATACTGGAATATGAGGAGGAATCTCCCTATTTTAAAGAGAATACCCTTTAGGAAAGATATATATATATATATATATATATATATATATATATATCTTTAGATAAATCTCCATATAGAAATGCATTACTAATATCTAACTAAGAAATGCACCAATTATTAGAAGCAACCAAAGCAAGAAGAACTCGAATGTTAACCATTTTTGTTACCGGACTAAATGTGTCAATGTAATTTATTCCCTCTTTTTAGTTTAACATTTAGCAACCAACCTAGCTTTATATCTATTTACAATACCATAAGAATTATATTTAATCTTATATACACATTTGCAACATACTGCATGTTTTCCTTTAGATAAAGAACAAATTGTCCAAGTTTCATTGTGTAATAATGCTTCTAGTTCTTGTGACATTGCTAAAGACCATTCAGGAGATTTACTAGCAATAGAGATAGATTTTGGTTTTAATTATAAAGAAATTTCATTGCAAAAAACATATATGGATTTCGACATTGTGTATAATTTTGGAAAGGAAAGTAAGGTGGCTGATGCGTTGTCTCGGGGAGCTATCTTGGAGGAGAACTATCAGCTGGTCACTTCTTGGAATCACGATTTGGCAGACTTGCAGGAGGAATTGCTTGAATGTCCTGAGATAAGAGCATTACGAAAGGAGTTGGAAGTTGGGAACAAGGAGGTAGAATTCCATTGCATTTTGATAGGAGTCTACGAGGGACAGTTGAATACATATAAACGATTGGCTGGAGAAGTCTATTGGAAGGGTATATGGAAGGATATCGTGGAATACATCAAGAGGTGTGATGTGTGTCAAAGCAACAAATGAAGACTATGGCTGATAGAGGTCGAAGGGAGGTTGAATACATGCCAGGAGACTATGTCTTTTTGGAATTTCATCCATATAGACAAGTCTCGATGTTTTCTCAAAGGAATGCAAAACTCCATGCCATGAATTTTTGTCTCTACCAAATCAAAGAAATGGTTGGGACAATGGTCTATATATTGTAGTTACTTGCAGTGAGCACAATGTGTCCAAGCTAAAGAAAGCAATTCCCCTGTCGGAGGTAGCTACCAGAAATTACCACGTATAGGGGAATTGGGTTTAATACAACGAGGCCAGAAATGATACTGGATGTTAAGAGTTGAGAAATGTCAGTAGACAAGGAGGTATTGGTAAAATGGGAAAGCTTATCGGAAAAACAAGCTTCATGGGCATCGATAGCTGATCTGGTTCACCAATTTCCCGATGAATACCTTGAGGAAAAAGTGACGCGATCCCGATTGGAACGACACTCTAGACAAGGTTAGGGAAGAGATAAAAAGCCAGCGGACCTGCTCACGGGAGTCAGGCGGAACCAGGGAAAGCAGAGTGATGCCTTGCTGCAATGGAATTGCACAAGGGTGTGTGGGGCGAGTGGTCACACAAGGGTTGCGGAAGGCCCTCGATTCACCGGTTCGTCTCCGATGAATATTACACACCAACGAAAGACGAAAAACCGTTGGATATCACACACCAACGAGGTTGCTGGATATTACACACCAACGAACCAAGAATTCACAAGAATTCAAAGGATAAAAACTCAAAGTTTTTTATTCAAAAGTTCGGATGAAAGTTGCTTGTTCTACAAGGAGGGTGGATGGCCATTATAGAGTAAAACAAGGCCATGCAACATTAATTATGCAATAAATGTGTAAACTACATGCTCTACGGCTGGAACCAATATTCACAACAAATCCGACCAATTTCACTGCTAGAACCGCTAACTATGTGGCTGGAATCTTACCTTGAGGCGAGCACGGCGAGAGAAGTAAAACAAGGCCATGCAACATTAATTATGCAATAAATGTGTAAACTACATGCAAGGCTATACATTAATGCCTAGAAAGTTTAAAACAAGAAGGTAATTCTTGTTGGCCGTGCGTGTTGGGGCGCGGACTCTCCTTGGGTCTCGAGC
This sequence comes from Gynandropsis gynandra, assembly GCA_036759665.1. Classification (NCBI taxonomy): domain Eukaryota; kingdom Viridiplantae; phylum Streptophyta; class Magnoliopsida; order Brassicales; family Cleomaceae; genus Gynandropsis; species Gynandropsis gynandra. Next base: position 26,344,352 of record CM071865.1, read on the forward strand.
TATTAATTAGGTTGCGGGAAATAAGTGATGCGCGGTCTCGTTAAAAACCCGTCGTCGGAAAACCCCGTGGGACAAAACCGACGAAGGGAAAAGAGTACACGCGGGTCACTTTACCTAATTAATAACCGATACGGGTCGGGATTCGGCTTGAATGACGTTCCTTAGACTTGCGACACGTGAAGTCGGTATGATCAAGGCTTCCTTAAACTTCGTGAGAATTCCGATAATAGCGTCTTGAAGCTTCGCGGCCTTAGCTCGGGTCACGGGACCAGTTGGTATGATATTCTTCATGCGCGTGAACGGCCGTGAGAATTTCGATAATAGCGTCTTGAAGCTTCGCGGCCTTAGCTCGGGTCATGGGACCAGTTGGTATTATCAATGCTTCTTCCTCCATAGCTCTTGCTCGGGTCACGGAACCAACGTACTTTGATTTGTTCGCATCTCGGGCCGCGCTAGTGATGGTCACGTCTCGGGTCGCGCTGTCGGGGTCTCTGGGTCGCGCATACGGTTTCTTCTTCAGCGTTGGAGGTGGCGTCTTCTTCTGCTGGGTTGGTCGCGTCCTCGATGTCTCCCAGGATCATATCATGCCCCCGTACTTGAAAAGGATTTGTCCTCAAATCCGTATGATCTGCAACAAAAGGCATTAATTTAGAAACATTGATACTAGAACTTATATTATACTTACCTCGCAAATCTAGCCGGTAGGCGTTGTTGTTGATCTTCTTGGTCACAATAAACGGACCGTCGATCCGGGGCATTAGCTTTGAATTCCACTCGTTCCGGAATCGTTCTTTTCACATGTGAATCCAAACTTGGTCACCGGGTTTGAAAATCATTCACTTTCGGGCTCGAATACGCCATAGGTAATGATGCCACATTTGCAACGCTCTCATAAGCGCGTATAGCTCCTCCTCGTAGGTGGCATAATTTAGAGTTGCACCTCCGAGCTTCTTGCTGAAATAAGCAAATGGTTCCCGTTCCTGCATCAAAATTGAACCAATTCCTACACCAGATGCATCAGTTTCAAATGTCGTAAGGAAATCCGGTAAAATTAACGGAGGGGCTTGAGTAAGCTTTTTGTTTAGTTTTTGGAACGCTTCTTCTTGTGCTTCTTCCAATTTGAATCCCACGTTCTTCTTAATAACTTCCATAAGAGGGGCGACTATGGTGCTGCAGTCCTTTACGAATCGCTGGTAAAAACCTGTGAGTCCATGGAAGCTCCAGACTTCCTCGACAGTCTTTGGGCTTGGCCATTCCCGAATGGCTTTGAATTTCTCCTCGTCGACCTTAACACCATCTGCACTCACTACAAAGCCTAGAAAAACAATGTTATCCGTACAAAAGGTACATTTCTTTAGATTGGCATATAACTCCTCTTTCCTAAGTACCTTCATAACCGATTCTAAATGTCCTAGGTGCTCATCCAAATTCTTACTATAGACTAAAATGTCGTCAAAGTAGACTACCAAAAATCTACCTATAAATTCCCTAAGCACATGGTTCATTAGTCGCATAAAAGTACTAGGTGCATTTGATCACCCAAAGGGCATGACTAACCACTCGTATAAACCATGCTTAGTTTTAAATGCAGTTTTCCACTCATCTCCTTCTTTCATTCTAATTTGATGGTAACCGCTTTTAAGATCAATTTTCGAGAATACCCTACTTCCATGTAATTCATCTAGCATGTCATCTAGCCTAGGAATAGGATGTTGATACTTCATCGTGATGTTGTTGATTGCACGACAATCAACGCACATGCGCCAACTGCCATCCTTCTTCGGTACGAGTAGCACGAGTACAATGCTCGGACTCATACTCTCGCGAATATGTCCTTTGGCCATAAGCTCCCCCACTTGTCTTTGCAGCTCCTTTGTCTCCACGGGATTGGTTCGGTAGGCTGGTCGATTTGGGAACGTTGCTCCGGGATCGAAATTGATTTGGTGTTCGATTCCACGTATTGGTGGCAATCCGGTGGGGTTCTCTTCGGGAAAGACATCGCTGTATTCCTGCAATAATTTAGAAATCTCACTCGGCAGCACCGGTGCAAGGTTAGCTAAGCTCGAAAGAGCTTCTTTATAAACAAAAAGTAATACGGTCTGATCAGAATGGAGAGATTTCTTGATCTCACCTGATCGTGCGTAAAAATTTGAAGGTCTAAGCTCGAGCGTGCTTTGCTTCTTCAAATGCAATTAATCTTGCATTACCTCCTTAGGCGTTAAAGGGATAAGGACAGTCTTCCTGCCATTATACTCGAGATAATGTTTGTTAGTATAACCATCGTGTTTTACCTTGCGATCCGATTGCCAAGGTCTTCCGAGCAAAATATGGCTCGCCTCCATCGGGAGCACAGCGCATAGAATCTCGTCTTCGTATTTTCCTATGGAAAATGGGATGGTTACTTGGTTTGTCACCTTCATTTTGCCATTTTCATTCAGCCACTGAAGTTTATATGTCTTCGGGTGCTTTTGGACTTTCAATCCAAGTTTCGAAACCATCGTAGCGCTTGCAACGTTCGTGCAACTTCCTCCGTCGATAATGACGCTACAAACTTTACCGTGAACTAAACAGCGGGTATGGAACAGATTTTCTCGCTGCTCTTGCTCGTCACACTTAGGCTGCGTGTTTAGAGAACATTGTGCAACCAGCAACTCGCCCGTGGCCGGTTCTTCTTCACGCGTCTCGTCCGACATCTCGGCCGTTTCGTCCTCGGACTCGAATTCTCTGTCGTCGCGAAGGATCATGACCTTCTTGTTCATACACTCACTGGCGTAGTGTCCTCTTTCGTGAAACTTAAAGCATTTTATGTCTCGAGTCCTTGAAGTTGTTGCCTCGGTCCTCCCTTTGTCTCGCGGCACGGCTGGACCAGTTTTCTGCGCGTCTCGGCTCGCGGTCTGCACCTTCGGCGTGTCACGGCCTGCTGGAGCCGTGCTGTCCATCCTTGGATAGCTCGGTTTCTTGTCTAGTAACTGGCCATATTTCCCAGCCCCATAGCCCGAACAGGGGTTTCGTCGCAGCTGGAGTTGTTGTTCGATGATAATCGCTTTGTGAAGCATCTCCTCGATCTCCGCATAGTGTTGAAGTTCAAGTTGATCTTGGATGTCTAGGTTGAGTCCTCCAAAGAACCGTGACATCGTAGCCTCCCTATATTCTATAAGATCAGCCTGCAACATTAGTAATTCCATCTCTTGGAAATACTCCTCCACGGAACGGCTTCCTTGGGTGAGTTTCCGTGACCTCCGATGAATCTCTCGGTGGTGATGGTTTGGCACGAACCTCTTGCCCATAATCATCTTCATTTCCAGCCAAGTAGCTACTGGTTCTTCTCCATTTCTTCGTCGAGAAATCATGAGTTGATCCCACCAACTTAGTGCATAATCGTAGAATTCCGTGGTAGCCACCCTAACCTTTTTGACCTCGGGTATGGTTCCTCTCACGTTGCTGGAACGTCTCTTGGTCGTGTTGGACGTTCGGCTTGAAACTCCTGCCAAAACTCCTCCATCTTGATGTTGATACTTTGCTCCAAACAAGCCGCGAGAGCCTCAATGAGCCTCTCGTTTACACGGTTTTGATCGGCTCCCATTTCACCCATGCCGTCCTAGGGTTTTCTTGTGTGAACCTACTCGTGAGTTCCTGCACACTTAACAAACAGAGCAGCCACAAGCGGAAAGAAAACACAAACCCTAGACAAGGACACGTATGGGTAAAATCGCACAAACACACGTACGAATAGGTTTTCAAAAGCACGAACTAGACACGCACGAATAAATTTTCAAACACACGAACTAGACAAATAAATACTCACACGTTCACAAATATACGCACACAATAGGCACTTAATCGTACGAAATATATATACGCACACGATAGACTACTAACGTATGAATATAGGCGCACGAGTTTCTTCAAACGTATGACACAGATTCGTTCAAGATAACTACTCACGGGATAAACTTTTGAACATTCGAATATACTTATATATATATATATTATTTTTTGTAGGATTCAAACAAGCTATGACCGAAAGATCAAAACGAAATTGAACTAACCTTTTGATCCTAGAACGAAATCTGATACCACTTGACGCGATCCCGATTGGAACGTAAAAACTCAAAGTTTTTGATTCAAAAGTTTGGATGAAAGTTGCTTGTTCTACTAGGAGGGTGGACGGCCATTATAGAGTAAAACAAGGCCATGCAACATTAATTATGCAATAAATGTGTAAACTACATGCAAGGCTACACATTAATGCCTGGAAATCTTAAAACAAGAAGATAATTCTTGTTGGCCGTGCGTGTTGGGGCGCGGACTCTCCTTGGGTCTCGAGCTATTAATTAGGTTGCGGGAAATAAGTGACTCGCGGCCTCGTTAAAAACCCATCGTCGGAAAACCCCGTGGGACAAAACCGACGAAGGGAAAAGAGTACACGCGGGTCACTTTACCTAATTAATAACGGATGCGGGTCGGGATTCGGCTTGAATGACGTTCCTTAGGCTTGTGACATCACGTGAACTTGAATATTCTTCATGCGTTTGGACGGCCGTGAGAATTCCGATAAGAGTGTCCTGAAGCTTCGCCTCCTTAGCTCGGGTCATGGGACCAATTGGTATGATTAAGGCTTCTTCCTCCATAGCTCTTGCTCGGGTCACAGGACCAACGTACTTCGATTTGTTCGCGTCTCGGACCGCGCTAGTGATGGTCGTGTCTCGGGTCACACTGTCGGCGTCTCGGGGTCGCGCATACGGTTTCTTGTTCCGCGCTGGAGGTCCCGTCTTCTTCTGCTGGGTTGGTCGCGTCCTCGACGTCTCCCGGGATCATATCACAAAGTGGGTCTTTTTTGGGCAGGAATTGATAGGTTGGCCAATTCCATTGGCTAACATGTGACACAAAAAAAAAAGATCGCAGTGACTGTGAAAGAGACACGTGACGAATTTGGAGGATGGAGAGCTGGCAGAAGATCGTAGGGGTGAGAGACACTGCTAGAGGAAGAGACACAAGGAAGCTTCGTGAGTTTCAGAGAGGGAAAAAAAGGGTTGTTACGGTTATTTTAGTTGTTAGTACTATAACTATGCTATTCCTAAAGTACCCTTATGTGGGCTATATCTAGAGGATATTGTAAACATTGATTTTGATTGAATGAATTTTGTTTAAGTGAGATTGATGATATCTGATAACACCTAATCCTTTATAGTATTTTTATGATTTCTAGGTTTAGTTTGATTACTATTTTTTAGGTTTACCGATATATTGAGCACAATTGAGGGTTTCTTCTATTATTTTGCGTGTTCTACGAGAAACGAAGACATATGAAGCAAACACGAGTAAATACGGAAAATGAACCAGAAAACGTGACCAAAGTGACCAAGGTGTGAAAGGAGCACGGCCAAACAACATCATTGCAGCACGACCGAGTGGATTGAAGTGCAGAACACACAACACGGTCGGACATCACTCCTTGCCCGACCGATCAACCAGGCTGAACAAGCATGGCCGAGAGTCCTCACAGGCGCGATCGGGCTATTGATGTTACCATGCATCACGGTTGGGCAACAATCAAAGCACGACCGGGCACAAGAAGGCCACATGCACGGCTGGGCAACACTCAAGGCAGGACCGAGCTGAAGAAGAAGAAGAGACATGCACGGCCAGGTATCCTTTGAAGCACGATCGAGCAACAAACACATACAACAAGCACGACCGGACATCACCACTTGCACGATTGCGCTGGAGAGGCAAGCCACACGCACGACCGAACTCACAAACAAGCACGGTCGGGCACCTCAAGAAGAATGTTGCATGGTCGGGCTTGCATGGCAACTAACCAAGCAAATGCCACGAATGAAGTTTGAATGGGAGTGAATTTAAAAAGAACCAAAGAGAATCCAAATAACAAGAAGAAGACGGACTAGAACAGAGAAGAAGAGAGAGCATGACTGAAGAAAGAGATTTCAGGAATTCAAAAGATTCGTCTGAGGCCACGCTTGGAGGATAGGAAAGATGAATACTTACTAAGCTTGTTTCTGTATGATTTCTGAGTAGTTCTCTTTTTCATGGGTTAGGGATGCTATGTAATGGATAGTTTTGTTCTTAATGATTGATTTCGATTTTGTTTATTCGTATGGTTCGATAGGTTGTGCTTAATGCGTTCATACTTGCTGATCACCTTTGAATGAGACTAGATCTATTCGAATGGGATTAGATCTATTTGAATGAGATAAGAGATTTCATCTAGGCATCGAGAGAGTCAGATTTGAGTCTCGGGATTAACCGTAGATTGAATTAGATTAATGAGAATCTAATCGATTCGTTAATCTATTTAGGAACGGTAATTAATCGAGGTAGAACTTCCATTGTTCTTTATGCGTTTAGGTTATATATTTACTGCGTTAAGAGGTGAGTAAATTTATCTCCTAGATAGTGGATTTAGGCATCGAGAGAGTCACTTCCGATAGTAGGTAGAACTCTCCATTCGTTCTTCAGGCATCTAGATGTTCCACGCTGCATCGAGAGATGAGTGACGTTGATTCCCTAGGTAGTGGATTTAGATTTGAGTTCCCAATTGATTGATATAATCCGATTTCATGTTCCGTACAAACATCCATTACATATCCCAGCATTCTCGAAACCCATGGTACTCTATCTTGTTGAGTCTAGTCTCGTCATTTTTTATTATATTTGCTTTCCAGATCGATAACCACATATTGATCTATCTTCTTCTCGTGAATTCTTAGTTCTAACATTTGCTCTAAGTCCCAAGAGTTTGATCCTGTTACTACACGTACCATATACTTGCGGTAGAGTGGTCTAGGAAATTAAAATCTCTCATTTCCCACCATCAAATTTTTGGCGCCGTTGCCGAGGACTAGTTACGACATTCGAATTAGGATTTCATTGTGTCGAGATCCAGTCCTTTCTGAGTCTTTTGTTTGTTTTTATTTTATGAACTTTTTCTTTTATTTTGAGTCTAACTCATCTCTTTCAAGCTAAGCCATGTGATGAGGGCATCACAAAGAAAGCATTGACCGATGGACGGACAGAACGGACGTGTCGAACGGGCAAGCCAATGACCTTGGAGAGGAAGCATATCACGCGGACGCGCGGGATGGTGACGAGGAAGCGTGGGATACTGACGAGAATGCAAATACGTGGGATGCATTGACCGATGGACGGATCGCGCCCGAGACTGGTGAGCAACCGGTCGCGTCCGAGTTTTGTGGGCCACCGAATTTGGAAATGAGACTTTTTGCAAAAACACCCAAATGGAGGCCTTCAAGAAGTCAAATTTCCATGAAACCAAGACCATTGGAACTAGCACTCAAACTTCTTTCAGATGCGTACCGAACCACTGCCGGAACATCACTTTTCCGGTGACTTTTCCGACGAGACCCCTAGTGCACACTTAGAGCCAAATTCCGAGATTTCAAGCATGCTAAAGCGGTCTTGGACTAGATCCAAGACAAGGAGGCTACAGGAGAAGTTTCAAGACGTCTGAGAAGCCCAAGAGATTGAAGTGCAAGATCATTTGAAGGGTTTAGAGCCTCACAAACCCATGGACCACACAAAGACCCATGAAGAGCAAGTGTCTTGGATTTGTGTCATTCAAATTCAAATCTGAAATCAAATTGTACCAAGAACACTTTTCATTTATGGTTTATTTCGTGCCTAGTCTTTAGGAATAAAATCTAGGAAAATTAGGGATCAATAAGAGACTTAGGCGTTTGAATAGGAATATAACATGGGGGATTTATTTTGGCCTTTTTCCTTTTTAAAAAGGCACGCATGAATAACATATCAACAAGTGATTTTCGAACCAATTAAAAATCATACGAGCTTAGCTCATTGTTCTTGAGATTCAGAGAGTCATCTAACATAAATCGATCAAGTCCGAGACTTGATCGACTTGACATATCAAGTAACGAACCACGGTTGCTTGTGTCGTCTTCTATCGTCCGGGGAGTTCTAGAGGTGCATATGCTCAAGGGTTTTGGACAGTCTCACTGAGATTTGGGCCAACGTTCTTCAGTATGTATCCATCTACAGGTTCAAAATCATTCATCCGCACAACCGAGTGAAACGCACGATCCAGCCTCGCATCATTTGGTATCAGAGCCACGTTTTCACACGGTTGTATCTATCAAAGTTTCTTAGTTCAAGTCGTTTCTTTTTCAGCATTGTTGAGTCTTGGATTGAGGAGGTTTTCATTAACCAATTCAGTCCGTAAAGCCCCTTTCCATTTCGGTTTTAAGTAACTAGTGCGCCATCGATCTAGTTGCTTCTTGCTCATTTTATTTCTAAAGGATTTGGTTGTTCTCTCTCTTGTAGGTTCAGCCAAAGAGTCATTTAGGGTTTAGATAAAAAAAATAAACGGCCAAAGAGCCTAAGAAAAACAAAGAGAAAAGAAAGAAAAACAAAGAGAAAAGAAACACCCAAAGAGCCTAAGAAAAATAAAGAGAAAAGAAAGAAAAACTAAAGTGGAAAAAAAGAGCCCGAAGGGCCACTCCTTAGAGGCTGAACCAAGAGACACCATCTTAAGTTCATCATCAAAAGGGTGGCTCAACACACGAGAAACACACCACACGTGCGGCAAAGCAATTGGACCCGAACGACTAACACATTTTGAAAACGTGAGTTTGAAGATCGGGAGTCCTAAGGAAACTGATATCATTCCACCAACGGAGTTCAAAGGAACCTAGTAGAACTCACAACCATCAGGGACTGAACTTGATAAAAAGGTTGAGTGATTACCTTTGCTTGAATTCGTTTGTGTGTAGGTTTATTCTCAATTTCTTTTGCGTGAGTACTAACTTGTTTTGGTATCATTTCCTTTGATTCATCATGTCCAACGATAGTGAAGGATCAGTGAATAGAGCACCGGAGCCTCAAGTGAAACGAGAGGAGTTTCAAGCTCTCCAAAAGCAAATCGCAAATCTCACGCGTTTACTCACAGTTCAACAACAACCACCGCGGCTCGTGTGGGGAGAACCGGCACACCCAAGGCCCAACTATGATCAAGCTAGGCCTGAGATACATCCTAGGGGAGGCCAAGGACCAATCCTAGAGCCGACCTAGAAGAGGACGAAGATCACAACGCAAACCTGCATTTTGGCCGACACGGCGGGGGATGTACAAACGGACCCTCCGATGAGGAAGATGATCTACCCTTCGTGGGAAGACAAAGGCAAGAGAGAGGAGCACCACAAAGAGACTTCCATGACCATGACAGTGGTGGTGTGAGAGTGGACATTCCCATGTTCATCGGGGGTAGCGATCCAAAGGCATACTTGGAATGGGAAAGGCGCACAGAGATGTCGTTTGATCTCCACGAGTACAGTGAGCAAGGAAAGATCAAACTAGCCACTGCTAAATTTAGTGACTACGCTTTGATTTGGTGGGATGAAATCATCATTTCAGAAGGATGAACAGTGACCAACCGGTCAATACATGGCGACAACTAAAGCAAATAATGGGAAGCCGTTACGTACCTTCGTATTTTAATTAAGAAGTGCGTAACAATCTGAATTTCCGTGTGCAAGGATCCTTATCTGTGGAGGATTACTACAAAGAGATGCAAAAGTTGATGGTGAGGGTACAAACTCAAGAGGACGAGCGGACCACCATGGACCGCTTCAAACGGGGCTCAAAATCAGTATTTTGGAGCAAGTGGAGCCACATCGGTGCCAAACGCTCAAAGAACTGCTGGATCTCGCCGTATTATATGAGAGACAGCCAATGAGGAGGTCGAGGCACCAACGGTATGGAGTAAGCAGCTCAAACATGCGGCAAAATCTTTCACAGAATAGCCTCCCGAACCGAGCAGACAATCGTTTGGATCGGGCAACCTGGAGACTTGATCGGGTAGAGCAATGACCCGCACGCTCAGACATGTGTCCCAGCACCGAGGACCGATCCCAGACCCGACTTCCAACAGCCCAGGAGGGGGAACAAAGACCCGCAAAAACTTCGAACCTGAGACATCACTTGTTGTCAGTGTTCCGGACGAGGGCATTACGTGTGGGATTGCCCAAACCGACATTCCATGGTTATTCTCGAAAACGGTGATATCGAGTCTGATCATTCATCCGATCGAGAGCAAGACACAGAGGAGATAAGCTTCGAGGAGGAGATAGACAAGGAACCAGCACTTGGAAAGCTCTTGGTGACATGACGGGTCCTTAGCACATAACCTAAGGATGATGCGGCCAAACAGTGCAAGAACATCTTCCACACCCGAGGCCACATCCATGACAAGATATGCAACATCGTCATCAACAGTGGGAGCTGTACCAACGTCGTGAGCACCATTCTAGGGGAGAAGATCGGACTCCCTACCCTCAAGCATCTGAAGACATACAAGCTCCAATGGCTCAATGATAGCGGAGAGCCGAGGGTCACCAAGCAAGTTTGAGTACCATTTCGGATCAAAAGATACGAGGATGAGATCCTCTATGATGTGGTATCCATGCAAGCAAGTCACCTCTTGCTTGGCCGTCCGTGGTAGTATGATGCAAAGGTGCAGAACAACGGCTACACCAACCGATATTCCATCCAACACAAGGGCAAGAATATCAACCTACTACCCTTGTCGCCGAAGCAAGCCTACGAAGATCACCTTCATATCGTGCAACAAGCTAGGAAGGTTGAGTAACCCAACAAGTTTCTCATCATCACCAAGGGTTCCAAGAAGGCATTGCTCAGCATCGAGATGTTTCCTTACGTAATCAGGTATAAGCAAGGTAAGGAAAACATAGTAACCGATGCTTTGTCTAGGAGAGTTGCCTTGATACCGATTATGGATGCTAAGAGTCTAGGGTTTGAGTTCACCAAGTAATTGTATGAAGTTGATCTAGACTTTACAGAATTCTATGAATCTTGTCTTAGGGCACCTAGCAAGGACTACTATTTGCATGAAGGGTTTCTATTCCGTAGGAATAAGCTTTGCATTCCCCATAGTTCTATTAGAGACTTATTGGTGCGTGAGGCACATGGGGGAGGATTGATAGGTCATTTTGGGGTAGGTAAGACATTAGCATACTTGCATGAGCACTTTTATTGCTTCATATGATCCGAGATGTAAAACGAATTTGCGAGTGTTGCAACACGTGTAGGAAGTCTAAGTCTAGGTTGTAATCTCAAGGGCCTTAAACGCTTTTACCCATACCTAGTGAGCCTTGGGTCCATCTTTCTATGGAATTTGTGTTAGGATTGCCTAGGACTAGATATGGTTATGAATCCATTTTTGTGGTGGTTGATAGGTTCTCCAAGATGGTGCATTTCATTGCATGTAGAAAGATCGATGATGCATTGATGTGGTTAATCTCAAGTAATAATTTATCTAGACTAACGCTTTCGCAAGAATACGGATCGTATAGTACTAGGGTCGAACACAAGGAATTGATGCAACTCTAAAGCTAGTAAACTAATGAAAAAGACGTGTAAAATCAATAAGTGATGGGAATGCGAATAAAGATAAACTAACTAACTAACTATCAGATTAAAATCAATAAACTAGACACCACAGGTTTCGAGAGATACACGATGATGCAATGAAGGTCTAACAAGATCATTGGTCTTACATATTATCACGAGTTCAGGAAATTCAAGCTCTAATATAGGAATTGGCTGGCATTGACTTGTCCTCTACCAAACATGCGTACTACCAATCTTCCGATTGTGTAATTTCACCCACTAGATGCATTAAAACCGCTATCCTAATCCTTAGATTCAATGAACCGACTTGGCATTGATTCTAATTTGATTAAATCCTAATTCATGGTTGACTTCCAAAGTCTAATCCCCTGGCATAGATTCATTAGACTTCTACAATCATTCATTCAAGTTGCATGCAAGAACGAAAGCATTAAGAACAACCGATCATTCTGAAAAATGATCAAATACCAAAATCATTCATTCAAGTGTCATTCAAGAACGAAAGCATTAAGAATCACCAAGCATTAAGAACAAGACTTCGTTACATATCGGCAATGCTCTCTAACCTATGGCTATGGACCTACTCGGACATGAACTTAGAATACGAAATACAAAAGATAACCATATTCAACATGGAGAAAGAATGAGATTTCTCCTTATTCTATTACCGACGTCTTCAATAGGTCCTCCGCAATCCGGCTTCGTCGCTCCATCCTTCGCCCTCGTTTGCGATCTGCTCTCCCTCTCTTTTTCTCTACTATCTGCGTCTGTTTCGTCTTCTCGTTTTCTAGCCTGAATCACGATTGAATATCCTTCTTTCCTTTTCTTCCTTTTCCTCTTTTCTGATTCTTCCCATTCTTTCCCATTAGTTTTCTTGTTATTTCCTGTCGCCCCAATCTTTCCTTTTCTTCATGGCGGTGTGCGGGTTTAATGTGCTTGACCGGGCACAAGAGTGAGCTCGGTCGGGCGCTTCATCTGATCCAAGCTCGGTCGGGCTTCATGCATGCCCGGGCCGTGCTGCACATTCGACATTTTGTTCTTTTCATGAGCCTGGTCGGGCTGAGAGGGAAGCATGGTCGGGCATGTCATTGCACGGTCGGGCTGTGGGTTGCTGCACGGTCGAGCTGGTGCCCCTCTGATAAGCCCGCTCGGGCTAAGGATTCTGCATGGTCGGGCTAAGAGTTCTCTTCAGCAGCATGGGCGGGCTTGAATGGCTGCACGGTCGGGCTATTCACCTCCCTTGTGTGCCCGATCGTGCTACTGAATATGGTGTAATACAATTGCTTGTATGTGCTCGTGTTTACTCTTATTTTCTTGTGTTCGTGTTTGATGTATTCGTTTCTTGCAATTGCACGAGAAAAGGATGAAAGAGGACTAAGTGATGCTTAATGCTTGGTGAACTAACTACGAAAATGAACTAATATATTATGACAAAATAGACGTTATCATCTGTTCTACACTTCATGTGACACATACGTAAAATTGGTTTTACCTATTGTTTGATGTATCAGAGCTTGTCTCACGACGAAACCATAGCCGCCCACTTCTTCTTTTTCGGCCAACCCTAGCCGCCGCACCCCACTGGTCCGGCCGCCGCAGCCTACCTCCCTTTCCGCCGCTGCTCCGACGTCTCATCCCTCGGCTCAGCTGTTGTTCTGTCGCCCCACCAGCACGGATCCGCCTTGTCCGTCACTCCAGATCTCTTGCGCCTCATCGCCCAACCGATCCCACCATAATCGGCCGCGTCTCGCTCAACCGTTTCCCCTAATTTCTTGCGTCGCAGTCTACCCCCTTTTCTGACGTCTCACCCCTTGGCTAAGCCACTGTTCCGTCGACTCACCAGCACGGTGATCATCTCGTTTTCATACGTATTTCTCGCACGATTTAGGAGACATTTTTGATACATATGTGATGTTTTACGTATGATTCCGTATCCGTTTTACTTGCTTTCGTGCTACTCATGTTCTTACAGGTTTTTACGCGTATTTGGACCATTTTGGAGGTAAAGGAACGTGCACGGAGCTAAGGAGCAACTTCGGGGATCATCACGGGACAAACGGGACGAGATTGAGCATGGAAAAGCCTCATCCGGTCGGGCACAACCCTTGCACGATCGGGCAAAACCTACGGCCAATTGTGTGGACCATTTAGCACGACTCGGGCAAGCATGCCCGACCATTTTGCCTTGTGCCCGAGCGGGCACACATGCCATGCCCGATCGGGCACCATTCCAGCACCACAGGACGCG
>CM071865.1:26358778-26382293 GCA_036759665.1 Gynandropsis gynandra
TTAACTTAAGTTTTGAGCAGTTTCGGGCCGCGACCTGCTCGGGTAGTGAGTGTGCCCGCTCGGGTGCAGCTAAGGTTTCGTGCGCGTCTTGTGGTGCTGGAATGATGCCCGATCGGGCATGGCATGTGTGCCCGCTCGGGCACAAGGCAAAATGCTCGGGAATGCTTGCCCTAGTCGTGCTAAATGGTCCACACAATTGGCCGTGGGTTTTGCCCGATCGTGCAAGGGTTGTGCCCGACCGGGTGAGGCTTTTCCATGCTCAATCTCGTCCCGTTTGTCCCGTGATGATCCCCGAAGTTGCTCCTTAGCTCCGTGCACGTTCCTTTAGCTCCAAAATGGTCCAAATACGCGTAAAAACCTGTAAGAACATGAGAAGCACGAAAGCAAGTAAAACGGATACGGAATCATACGTAAAACATCACATATGTATCAAAAAGTCTCCTAAATCGTGCAAGAAATACGTATGAAAACGAGATGATCACACGGATCCGCCCTGCCCATCGATCCAGATCTTCATCGAGCCGCGTCGCCCCAACCGATTCCACAATTCTCGGTCGCATCCTGCCCAACCGATTCCTAATCGCTTGCGCCGCTTCCTGCACCCATGTCGAACACCCCGGAGCCGTCCAATCGCACCGAGTCTGTGAGCATGTCCGATCCGTAACAGCCACAGAAACTCCTTTTCGCTTGCAACATGTCAAGCGTTACAAAACTCACTCCGACGAACTACCTCACTTGGAGCGTTAAAATTCGCTCTCTCCTCGAAGGCTACAATCTCGAGTGCTTCATCACCGAAGACTCCGTTGTGCTGCCAGCCATGATCCACATCGATGGAATTCAGCAATCCAATCCCGCCTTCAGCCCATGGAAACACCAGGATTGTTTGCTTTGCAGCTCCATGCTCGACGCACTCTCCCTCCCGCTCCAACCGGTCATCGCTCGAGCAACTTCCGTTCGAGAAGCTTGGCGAACCCTAGCCAACATCTATGGCAAAGCTTCTCGTGGTCATGTCAAACAACTACGAGATCAAATCAGACATTGTGCCAAAGGATCTCAATCGATGGAAGAATACGTACGGTTCATCACCACCAAAACCGCCGAACTCTCACTCCTCGGGAAACCGATGGATCACGAGGATGTTCTTGAAGCCATCCTTGAAGGACTACTGGAGGAGTACAAACCTATAGCTGATGTGATTAATGCCAAAGACACCGCAATTTCAATTGAGGAGCTGCACGAAAAACTCCTCAATCATGAGGCAAAATTGGCCGTCGAACTCCCTCCGCCAGCCACTGCCCTACCGGTCACGGCTCACCTTGCCGCTACCCGTCCAAAACCACGCAACCCTAACTCTCAATGGAGTCACAACAACAACAGGAGCTCCACGGGCGGTTACCGAGGCTGCTTCCAAGCTTGCGGGACTCAAGGACACAGTGCAAAGTTCTACACCCAATTCCGACTCATATCCGCGAACTCCTCCTCGGATCCGATTCAACAACGATGGACACCCACTCAACGTCCGTGGCCGCCTACTGCACACGTTGCTACGTATCCTACGTATGATACCTCGAGTTGGCTTCTTGACAGTGGTGCCTCACATCACATCACTTCCGACTTGCAGAACCTGTCACTCCATAATCCGTATCACGGAGGCGAGGAAGTCACCATAGCTGATGGCTCCGGACAGCCCAGCACTCATACGGGTTCCTTTTCGCTATCCTTACCAAATCGTTCACTATTACTTGATCATGTGCTTTGTGTTCCCTCAATGCACAAGAATTTGGTTTCGGTTCAGCGTTTATGCAAGTCTAATGGTGTTTCCGTTGAATTCTTTCCTCACATGTTTCAGGTGAAGGATCTAAACACGGAGGCGTCGGTTCTTCAAGGAAACACTAAGGATGGAGTGTATGTGTGGTCGTCCCCTACCACCAATACCTCACCCACTGTCGCATTCTCCAACCTTAATCCCACCGTTTCCACTTGACATTCACGTCTAGGACATCCGTCCCTACCCATCCTCAAACACGCCTTGTCCAAGGTTCACATTCCGCTAGTTCGAGAGTCTTTTGTTTCTCCATGCAATTCTTGTCTTAGTAACAAGAGTCACAAACTTCCGTTTCATGAGTCATCTATTGTTTCTTCTCGACCACTTGAATTTGTTTTCTCCGATTTATGGACATCTCCTATTATTTCAACGGATGGTTTCAAGTATTACGTTCTATTTGTTGATCATTTTACGCGTTATTCTTGGCTTTATCCGCTCAAACAAAAATCACAAGTTCGAGCAACTTTTATTGCTTTTAAATCTCTTTTCGAAAACAAGTTTAACGCTAAAATCGTCAATTTTTACACCGATAACGGTGGGGAATACATAGCCCTCCGTTCTTTTCTTTCGTACAATGGCATCTCACACTACACAACCCCACCACACACCCCCGAGCATAATGGGATATCCGAACGTCGACATCGTCATATTGTCGAGACCGGATTATCTCTCCTTATGAACGCCTCCCGACCACTACCCTATTGGTCCTACGCCTTTACGGTCGCGGTTTATCTTATAAACCGAATGCCCACACCTCTCCTCTCCTATGCCTCGTCCTACGAAGCTCTCTTCCAAACTCCACGGAACCTCCATAAACTCAAAATTTTTGGCTGTTTGTGCTACCCTTGGCTGCGTCCTTATGCCTCTCACAAACTAGACCCTAGATCCGCTCCTTGTGTCTTCCTAGGCTACTCCAACACCCAAAGCGCGTACCTTTGTCTGACCTATCCAAACTTCACGTCTTTGTCTCGCGTCATGTTGTCTTTCATGAATCCGTCTTTCCCTTTGCTAACCTTTCCAAATACGTCACACATCCTAGCATACCCATCGCGTCCCCATTGTCCCATGGTCCTCCTCTATCACCCATTCAGCCCTTCACCTTGGCACACGCTCCATCCCCTCCACCGCAGCCCCCAAGATTAGATTCTTCTCTGATCATTGTTGAGAGTGACACGGACACTAGCCATGCTGCGATCTCCTCTCCTTCCTCTACTCCAGAACCGCCCTCGGACGCGGCCCGTAATCCAGCATCGCCTTCGGCCGCGACCCGTGCTACCAACGTTGCGGAACCAGCCACTCGAAACGTGCATCCAATGGTGACTCGCAGCAAGGTCAATGTCATTCGATCTAATCCTCCATTTGCGAATGTTTGTACAGGATCTCTCGACGAAACCGAACCCGCAACAGCAACACAAGCCCTCCGTCACACCAAATGGAGACAAGCCATGAGTGATGAATTCAATGCCCTTCTAAGCAACGAGACTTGGGACATTGTATCTCCTCAAACCGCAAGCAATGTTGTTGGCTGCAAATGGGTTTTCCATATCAAACGAAAACCAGATGGTTCCATTGATCGCTACAAGGCTCGCTTGGTTGCTAAAGGCTTTCATCAACGTCCGGGAGTGGATTTTCACGAGACTTTCAGTCCAGTGGTCAAGCCCGCAACCATCCGCACCGTGCTTAGCCTTGCGGTCTCCAACGGATGGCATATAAATCAGCTCAATGTCAACAACGCTTTCCTTCAAGGCACACTCACCGAAGATGTATACATGGAGCAACCACCTGGCTTTATTGACAAGGATCACCCTCTTCATGTGTGCAAACTCCGGAAAGCTATCTATGGTCTCAAGCAAGCCCCCCGTGTGTGGTACTCTGAGTTACGGAGCTTTTTGCTTGGCAATGGCTTCAAGAATTCTCTTGCAGACGCCTCACTCTTTGTGCTCAACACGTCAACCACAAAGCTCTATGTTCTCATCTATGTCGATGATATGCTCATCACGGGCTCTTCCTCCACTCACATTCAGACCTTCATCAAGTTGTTGGCGTCTCGGTTCTCCATTAAAGACCTCGGTGATCTCACCTTCTTTCTAGGAATTGAGGCCACGAGGACATCACGGGGTCTCCACTTGTCACAGCGGAAGTATATCATGGATCTTCTCATTCGGACCAACATGAATGAGGCGAAGCCTGTCTCTACACCATTGCCATCGACATCACGGCTCACCATTTTCTCGGGCTCACCTCTGTCCGACCCCATCGAATTTCGACAAGTCATTGGCAGCCTACAATATCTTGCCCTCACGCGTCCGGACGTGAGCTATGCCGTCAACAAGTTGTCTCAATTCATGCATTAACCCACGGATGAGCATTGGCTATGCGCCAAACGTGTGCTTCGTTATCTTGCTAGCTCTCGTGCACAAGGTATCTTTCTTGTAGCTCAAAACACTTTGTCTCTTCATGCTTTCGGCGATGCGGATTGGGCTGGTGACTCCTCTAACTTCAAATCCACGACAGCATACATTGTTTATCTTGGCAATCATCCGATATCATGGTCCTCTAAGAAACAAAATGGCCACTCACGATCATCCACCGAGGCGGAATATCGGTCCGTTGCCAACACCTCGGCCGAAATTTGTTGGCTGGGTAATCTTCTCATGGAACTTGGTGTTACCCTCACATCGGCTCCGACCATTTATTGTGACAATATCGGAGCTACTTATCTCAGCGCCAACCCGGTTTTCCACTCCCGTATGAAGCACCTTGCACTTGATTACTTCTTTGTCCGTGGCCAAATTGAAGCTGGTACACTTCGAGTCTCTCACGTGCACTCCAAGGATCAACTCGCAGACCTCCTCACCAAACCTCTACCGCGGTTACAATTCCACGAGTTGTGTTCCAAGATTGGAATCACCTCGGGTGATTCATCTTGCGGGGGCCGTATGAAGGTATTAGGATATTATTGTATTAAGGGGATTATTGTAATTTACTATTCCCTAATTAGGTTAAATCATTAACCTCTTGTACATATAGCCGTTTATGGCTTTTCAGTAATCAATAATTTAGATTACCATTCACACTAAGTGATGCTTAATTCTTTGTGAAGTAACTACAAAAATGAACTAAAATACTATGACAAAATAGATATTATCAAACTCCCCCAGACTTGAACCTTTGCCCGTCCTCGAGCAAGACTAGAACTAAGCAAGAGAGGAGTTAGACAACAACCAGAAACTAGCGCAATCAACTCGACAAGTCAGCCATCCAATGCAACAACGCGTCACACGAACATAGATTTAAGTGCACCGAATTTAGACCCCTACCTACCGAAAGCCACTAACCGTGCAATCCTACACATATTCTAAGTTTGTTTCACTAACCCTTAGACAACATCCAAGCGATCTCCATACCTATTCTAATTCGGAAACAGTTCGATACCATTCAGTAGACAATTATTTTTCTTCTTTTTTTTTGCCGTTCTCTTCTTCTTCTTTTCGGTTTCCACACATTTTTTTTGTATATTTGCACTCGGTTTCTAGGACATTAGATTTGAAGAGGACAACCTTCTACTTAGACCCAGGCTACCAATTGGCACACTCATAAGGTCTTGTAACCTTAGCGGAGTGAAGATGTTGCGTCATTGCTGATTTTTTTCTTTTGATTAATTATTGTGAATACGCATCGACTCTAACCCTTAGGACGTAGAAAAACCGCCTCGACCCACCACTTAGACCCGAACCATCAATATTGATGCACTCATGTCAATGTAGGGCTGAAAAAGTTCAAGAACGTAGTCTATTGACAACGGAGTGTAAGTGCGTGGAAATATAATGATAGAAACAAAACAAAGAATGAACGGTATGCTTGGGATTGAAGCCTAAGTAGAGGAATACAACTATAGGTTATGGATTCATGCACGACCACTAACTAATCAATATCTAAAGGTATGTTTCAGCAAACCTAGACTTTTGTTCCCGATTCGACAAAGTTGCAAAGAGGTGACTAAAGTTCAAAATTTTCGTACTAGATATCAGTCCGTCTAATCCTAATAAAACTACGTAAAAGCAAAAATAAATGAAGAACTCAACATCTAAATCCTAATCACAGTCATGACACTCGAAGAACACCCCCAGATTAGAACGGAACACCATCCCGGTGTTTAAAACCTAAGAGAAGGACTAACATGCAAAACCTCGGGGAAAAATACGATAGATAGGAACGTGTTCACCTGATGCGTGCTTGTTGTCCCGAGTTGATGCAGCTGGGCGTATGCGTCTTTCCTTGTGTTGTGGATGATTTCTAAGTGGAAAACCTGTAACAAAAGTCACACAATCCGAAATACATCGGGGTTGTTGGTAAGGAGCATGCTTGTGAAAAGAATAAGAGTCGAATTCTAAAAAAACTAAAACGAAATAACTAAAAGGATATGGAACTAAAGTTGCCTCCTGAGAAGCGCTTGTTTAAGGTCACGAGCTTGACCAAGATGTTACTCATCAGGTGGACGTCCTCGACGTCGTCGTGTGCATAGCGTTTCGCGTGCATAGTGTGCTCAATTGGGTATAGCACGCGAATCGATTGAGTTCCTTGCACGATCAGTCATGTCTTCCCTAAGATTGGTCATGATGTTCTCTAAGTTGGGGGCTAGATCGTGCTGTAAAAAAATTTTGGTCGAGCTGTCCATAAGTCCGGTAGTGCACTTGATGCGTCATCAAAGTTAAATAAATAACCTAAACTACCCGCAAGTGCACGACACGTGTGTAGTACTTCAGGTGTCGATCCTATAGGGACTACGCAACACAACCTAAACTCAAACTACGAATCAAACTTGCTAATCGAACGAAATATGGTTTTAAGAATGAAATACTAAAAACAAATAAACAAACTAGTTCTTAAGAATTAGACAAACGTTCCAGGAAACCGGTTTTACCACAAGACTACCGAAACTAACAATCAACCTATCTATCATGCAATCCCAGTCAAGTTATTTAAGACAGACGATCCTAATATGATATCTACCCTCTCTCAAGGCATAGACACGTGATCTAGTCAAGTTATCCCCTACTTTCGTGGTTGAACCCTTGAACTAATCCCATAAGACATGTGATTCATCCATTTTCCCCTCAACCGTTGCTACCCTACTTTCGTGGCCTAACCTCGGTATTTCTTAAACTGATCTTCTAGGACTAGATTTCTCCTTTCGGCCCTTCTCCTAATCCCTAACACATGAATCTACGTGGTCATCACAAACACAAGTAAATTAAGCTCTTAGATAAAGAATAGATAAAAGAAAATGAGAAGATGCATTCAAAGATAAATCAAAAGTTGTTGCGGGATAGCCTTGGGCTAATTCCTTCTCCTAAACAAACAAACTACTCGCTCATGTGTCCGTAAACAATCATAAACGAAATAGAAGGTCTAAGGAACATGAAAACCAAACGAAAATGAAGTGTGGGGTTGATCTCCAATGCTCCTTGTAAGTATCCTTCGCAAGAACCTCCTACTTCTCTCTCTACTCTCTCCTCGATCAAAAACTGAAAGATGAGTGAATGAGCTCGACCTCTCACTCCTCTCCTCTTCTTTCCTTCCTCTTTTCTTTCCTTTTCTCCCTTTCTTTCCTTCTGGCCGTTCAGTTCTTCCTTTTGTTGCAGCAGCCACCGAATGTTGTCTTTTCATGAGTTTCCATTCTTGAATAAGTTGGGTGACGTTTCCATTACTTTCTCCAGCGAAATATCACTTATTCCTCTTCTCTAAAATCGTTTTCCATATTGTATAAGTCCCCAACAAACTCCCATTTGTTTTAAATCAAATTAACTTATGTGGAGTTGCAGGTGACGGACGCGACCCGCGCGGGCAGGGTAAGTGACCCGCTCGGGTACGGCGCGGAAGGTCACACGGGATTGCGATGAGAAAAGAGGCTGCCCGCTCGGGCTCAAGTGCTGCCCGCTCGGGCTCAAGTGCTGCCCGCTCGGGCTCAAGTGCTGCCCGCTCGGGCTCAAGTGTTGCCCGCTCGGAGTCAAACCCCGGGCGTGGTATTTCTTGCCCGACTCGTGCGGAATTCGCTGGACAAAATCACCATAACAAATGCCCGCTCAGGCTAGGGAGTTACCCGTGCGGGTAGTGGCTATTCCTTGCCGATTCTCGTCCCGTTTGTCCCGTGATGATCCTCGATGTTGGTACTTTGTCTCGTGCATGTCCTTTAGCTCCGAAATGAACCGAATACGCATAAAAACCTGTAAGAACATGAAAACACGAAAACAAGTAAAACATATACGGAATCATACGTAAAGCATCACATATATATCATAAACATCTCTAAAATCGTGCAAGAAATACGTATGAAAACGAGATGATCAGCATTCCATGAAATCGGTTAGGCGTTCGTCGCTTGTTTCCTTCAAGGTCTCCAGAAATTTTTGGTGCGTGAGCCTTTATGGTGAAGGCTTCATCTTCACCTTGGGTGCCTTTTCAATGCTCCAATTGTGTGCTGGAAGTTTGGTGTAGCTTCACGACGTCTCGGGGTCTTTTATGTACTGATTTGCATCACATTTAGCTCAGGTTGTGTGGAAATGTCGGTCGGGGGGTTCCGTCTTCTTTTTGTTGTCAAGCAGACCGTTTAGTACCTTATATAATCCTTCTCCAGCTGCTATGAGAGTCATATCTAGGGAATCCGTATTCCCAAATTCCTCACAAACTTCCTTGGCTAAATTCTCAAAGACGACGTCGGGGAACACAGTCGATAACGCACGGCTGCTCAAGTGTGGAAATTAAGTTGAACTCTACTTCCACCTCAGGTTTCTTCTTATGTTTACCAATGTCCATACACTTATCCGCTGCTGTGTTAGATTCTTCCCTTTTTTCACATATCGAGGGAGTTCGCTAATCCACCGTTTTCATGCGTTGACATTGTAGGAACGACAATGGAGGTGGCCTCGGATCTGGTTTTACGTATTTTGGCTCCTCTTTTTCCTCAGTTTTCTTTTTGTGCTCTTCAATGTTACTGTCATTTTCCATTGTTGTAGTAGACGTTTCATCCTTTCCAAATATTGAATGATTGGGTTGATCTACCATTTTTCTGAGTTGACGTTGTGGAAACGGTAAAGGAGGTAGCCTCGGGGCTGATTTTACATATTTTGGCTCCTCTTCCTCCTCGAGCTTCTCCTTAAGCTTGTTGATAGCCGTTTCCGCTACTGTGATAGATGCTTCACCGCTTTCAGACACCGAAGTAGGCTGATCCACCGTCTTAAAATTCCTTAGGCAAATTTCGTTGACATGCTCACGAGGATTTGTTTCTGATCTTCCCAATAGAACTCATTGTGGTTTGGAGGAATTTGCAGCGAGTTGTGCAATTTTATTGTCTAAGATCTTTAGGTGCGTTTTGAGTTCCATAGCCTCCTTCTCTACATCTCCATAACCCGCTCTTAACTCTCTTAGTTTGGCGTATTTATCTTCCTCTCCTTGTAAGATTTTAGCTAGCATAGACATAATATCGGCGTTAGCTTCTTGCTGCGGACATGGGGGCACATATGATTGATAATTTTGAGTTTGGAGTTACGTCCATGGCTGAAAGTTCTGGTTTCATTGTATTGCTTGCGGCTGAAAATTTCCCAATAGATGTTGCGCATTCAACACACCGTCAAAGTTCCTATACGAGAAGTTTGGGTGATCGCTCCATCCGTGATTGTATGTGTTCCCGAAAGGCTGATTGTAACTCTCGTAGTTCACTTCTTCATTCCCCCAAACTTCTTGTTCCCATGATTTCTCCGAGTAATGCGGACGGTGTGAGTTAGACAACATATGATAAATTCCGGAAAGTTGATATTTTAATTCAGCTATACCGGAATACAAAGGATGTACTTCATTCATGTTACCTCGCAAGAAAATTCGATTAAGCTCCATAAGGTAAAAAAATTTACCCAAAAAGAAAGAAAACAAAAGCAAAAAAAAAATGAAAAACAAATAAAGATTCCGGAAAGGACTATATCCTAATTCAAAAGTATCCTAACTCTAAAGCCGTAATCAATTCCCCGACAACGGCGCCAAAACCTTGATGTGGTTAATCTCAAGTAATAATTTACCTAGACTAACGCTTTCGCAAGAATACGGATCGTATAGTACCAGGGTCGAACACAAAGAATTGATCAAACTCAAAAGCTAATAAACTAATGAATAAAACGTGTAAAATCAATAAGTGATGGGAATGCGAATAAAGATAAACTAACTAACTAACTATCGGATTAAACTCAATAAACTAGACACCACAGGTTTCGAGAGATGCACGACGATGCAACGAAGTTCTAACAAGATCATTGGTCTTAGATATTATCACGAGTTCAAGGAATTCAAGCTCTAATATAGGAACTGGCTGGCATTGACTTGTCCTCTACCTAACTTGCGCACTACCAATCTTCCAATTGCATAATCTCACCCACCAGATGCATTAAGACCGCTATCCTAATCCCTAGATTCAATTAACCGACATGGCATTGATTCTAAATTGATTAAATCCTAATTCATGGTTGATTTCCAAAGTCTAATCGCCTGGCATAGATTCATTATACTTCTACAATCATTCATTAAAGTGGCATGTAAGAAAGAAAGCATTAAGAACAACCAATCATTCTGAAAAACGATCAAATACCAAAATCATTCATTCAAGTGGCATTCAAGAACTAAAACATTAAGAATCACTAAACATTAAGAACAAGACTTCGTTACAAATTGGAAAAGCTCTCTAACCTATGGCTATGGACCTACACGAACATGAACTTAGAATACGAAACACAAAAGATAACCATATTCAATATGGATAAAGAATGAGATTCTTCCCTATTCTATTAACGACGTCTTCAATAGCTCCTCCGTAATCCGGCTTCGTCGCTCCGTCCTCCGCCCTCGTTTGCATTCTGCTCTCCCTTTCTCTCTTTCTCTACTCTCTGCGTCTGTGTCGTCTTCTCGTTTTGTGGCTTGAATCACGATTGAATATCCTTCTTTCCTCTTCTTCTTTCTTTCCTTTTTTTCCTCTTTTGCCGGGTCTTTCCAGTCTTTCCCGTGAGTTTTCCTATAAATTCCCGTTGACCCAATCTTTCCTTTTCTTCATGGCGGCTTGCAGGTTTAATATGCCCGACCGGGCACAAGAGTGAGGTCGGCTGGACCGTTCAGCTGATCCGAGCTCGATCGGGCTTCATTCATGCCCGGGCCATGCTGCACATTCGGCAATGTTGTCTGTTTTATGAGCCGGGTCGGGCTGAGAGGGAAGCACGGATGAGCATGTCACTGCACGGTCGAGCTGTGGGTTGTTGCACAGTCGAGCTGGTGCCCTTTTGATGAGCCCGCTCGGGCTAAGGATTCTGCACGGTCGGGCTAAGAGTTCTCTTCGGCAACATGGGCGGGCTAGAATGGCTGCACGGTCGGGCTGTTCACCTCCCTTGTGTGCCCGGTCGTGCTAGTGAATGTGGTGTAGGGCGATTGCTCGTATTCGCTCGTGTTCGTTTTCGTTGTAATATTTTCTTGCAAATACATGAAAAAGGGATGAAAGAGGACTAAGTGATGCTTAATGCTTGGTGAACTAACTACGAAAATGAACTAAAGTACTATGACAAAATAGACGTTATCATGCATCACATGTAGCTAATCTCTTCTTTAGGGAAGTAGTAAGATTGCATGGCATGTGATCATCTCGTTTTCATACGTATTTCTTGTACGATTTAGGATACGTTTTTGACACATACGTGATGTTTTACGTATGATTCCGTTTCCGTTTTACTTGTTTTCGTGTTTTCATGTTCTTACAGGTCTTTACGCATATTTGGATCATTTTGGAGCTAAAAGGACATGCACGGAGCTAAGGAGCAACTTCGGGGATCATCACGGGACAAACAGGACGAGATTGAGCATGGAAAAGCCTCCACCCGGTCGGGCACAACCCTTGCACGACCGGGCAAGACCTTCAGAGGAGAACAATTCAGCGAAAGATAGAGCAGATTCTTGCGAGGAGATAAGCGAGGAGAATTGGAGATCAAGCACCACCACTTCGGTTTTGTTTGGTTTTTATGTTCCTTAGACTTTCTACTATATTTATGTTTCTTTACAGACGCATGAGCGAGTAGTTTGTTTGTTCTAGGAGAAGGGATTAGCCCTTGGCTATCCCGAGACTGCTTTTGATCTATTTTGAATGCATCTTCCCGTTTTAGTTTATCTATTCTCTATCTGAGTTCTTAAATTTACTTGTGTTTGCGCTGATCACGTAGATACACTTAAATTATCTATTCTCTATCTGAGTGCTTAAATTTACTTGTGTTTGCGATGATCACGTAGATACATGTGTTAGGGATTAGGAGAAGGACCGAAAGGAGAATTCTAATCCTAGAAAGTCAGGTTTAGAACAACCGAGGTTAGGCCACGAAAGTAGGGTAGCAACGGTTGAGGGTGAACGGGCGAATCACAGAGTTTATGGGTTTAGTTCATGGTGTCAGCCACGAAAGTAGGGGGCAACTTGTCTAGATCACGTGTCTATGCCTCGAGAGAGGGTAGATATCATATTAGGATCATCCGCCTTAGATAGCTTTAACTGGGATTGCATGATAGATAGGTTGATCGTTGGTTTCGGTAGTCTTGTGGTGAAACCGGATTCCTAGGAAGTTTGTCTTATCGTTAGAACCAAAGTAGTTTATTTACTTTCAGTATTTCATTCCTCATCCACATTCTTTCGTTAGCAAGTTTGATTCGTATTTCGGGTTTAGGTAGTGTTGCGTAGTCTCTGTGGGATCGACACCTAAAATACTACACACGTGCCGTGCACTTGCGGGTAGATTAGGTTATTTAACTCTGATCTACGCATCAGCATGCCTAGGACAATAATGTCGGGTTGGGATTCCAGATTTTTGAGCTATTTTTGGAAGACATTGTGGGGGAAGCTAGGGACCAAGCTATTGTTTTTAACAACGTGTCATCCCCAAATCGACGGCCAAATCAAAGTGGTCAATAGAACCCTATCCACTTTATTGCGTGCTATGGTCAGAGGAAACCTTAGGTCTTGGGAAGATTGTTTGCCCCATATTGAGTTTGTATATAATCGTTCTGTGCATAGTGCATCTATGTTTTCTCCCTTTGAGATTGTTTATGGGTTCAACCCATTAACCCCTTTAGATCTAATGCCTTTACCTTTGGATGAGTGTCTTAACATTGATGGTAAGAAGAAGAAATCGTAAAGAGGATCCACAAGAAGGCACGGTAGAACATTGAGCGAAGGACGAAGCAAATTGCGGACCGAGTAAACCAAACAAGGAAGAAGAGAGTCTTCCAACCGGGAGATCAAGTGTGGGTTCATTTTCCCAAGGTGAGATTTCCAGAACAGAGGAAAAGCAAGCTTTTACCTCGAGGTGATGGGCCATTCAAAGTTTTGATGAGGATCAATGACAACGCCTATCAACTTGATCTTCGAGGTAAGTACACGATTAGCTCATAATTCAATATCACTGATCTTAGCCCTTATATTGCAAATGAAGCAGATTTGATGGCAAATGCTTTTCAAGGAGAAGGGAATGATGAGGGCATCACAAAGAAAGCAAGCCTCGAATGGACGGACAGAACAGATGGGTCGAACGGGCAAGACAATGGCCTTTGAGAGGAAGCAGAGAACGCTGATCCACGGGACACTAACGAGGATGCGTGGGATGCTGACGAGAATGTGGATACGCGGGATGCATTGACCGATGGACGGATTGTGTTCGAGACTCGTGGGCAACCGGTCGCTTCTTAGATTCGTGGGCCACCAAATTCTGAAATGAGACGTTTTGCAAAAAACACCCAAATGGAGACCTTCCCGAAGTCCAAATTCGATGCAACCAAGACCATTGTAACCAACACTAAAAGATCTTTCAGATGAGTACCGGATTATTGCCGTACCATCACTGTTCCGGCGAAATTTCGGTGACTTTTCCGACGAGACCCCTAGTCCACACATAGAGCCAAATTTCGAGATTTCAAGCATGCTAAAGGGCCCTTGGACTAGATCAAAGACAAAGAGGCAACAGGAGACGATTCAACACATCTTAGAAGCCCAAAAGATTGAACAGAAAGATCATTTGAAAGGTTTAGAGCCTCACAAGCCCATGGTCTACATAAAGACCCATCAAGAGGAAGTGTATTGGATTTGTTTCATTCAATTTCAAATTTGAATTAAAATTGTACCAAGAACACCTTTCATTTATTGTTTATTTCGTGCCTAGTCTTTAGGAATAAGAACTAGGAAAATTAGGGATCAATAAGAGAAATAGGCGTTTGAATATGACTGTAACGTGGGGGATTTGTTTTGGCATTTTTCTTTTTTAAAAAGGTACGCATGAATAACATATCAACAAGTCATTTTCGAACCAATTACAGATCAAATGAGCTTAGCTCATTGTTCTTGAGATTGAGAGATTCATCTCACACAAATTGATCAAGTCCGGGACTTGCTCGACTCGACTTATACAGTAACGAACCACGGTTGCCTGTGGCATCTTCTATCATCCGGAGAGTTCTTGAGGTGCATATGCTCAAGGGTTTTAGACGGTCTCACTGAGATTTTGTCCAACGTTCTTAAGCAGGTATCCGTCTACGGGTTCAACGGCATTCATCCGCACAACCGAGTGAAACGTACCATCCAGCCTCACATCACATTGTTTGTTGTTTTCCTACATGCATATTACTCAGTGTATGTCTAGGAGTTCGAAAGGCAAAGAACTCCTCTTAGACCTTAAAATTGAGAGGACCACCCGAGGGTTGATAAGACAACGAAAAGAAAGATGTAGTGGTTCCAAAAGTCTTGCAGAAACAAAAATTGAGCGAGAAAAAGATTCATCTAGTGAAGAAAAGATGGTTGAGGAGGAAGTACCGGAAACATATGGGGCGTACATAAAGCCTAAACACACACAGTTCCTTTTCTTTATCCGAAGGCCCGAGATAGACAAAAACATATTTGTGTTGCAACCGACCTTTATTTAGATTTTGGGTCAATCGCCATTCAGGGGTCGATCTACGGAGGATCCGAACCAGCATCTTACTCAGTTCAAGATGTTGTGTTCGAACATGAAAGTATACCCCATAATAGAAGATGAAGCGATAATGTTGCTTACCTTCCCGTTCTCAATTATGGAGCATGCACTCGAGTGGCTCTACACCCTACCTCCAGATTTTATTCACACGTGGAGCGAGCTCAAAGAATGCTTCATGATGCGATTCTTCTCACCCCACAAGACACAGCTATAGAAGAACAAGATCAATTCATTTGTGCAAGAGGATAAAGAGAGTCTTCCGGAAGGGTGGCTGTGATTTATAGGATATCAACGAGAATGTCCGCACCATGGGATGGATAAGAGATACCTCATTGCTACATTCATTGAGGGTTCTTTGAGACGACGTTCGTGATTGTTTGAATGCTGCATGTGGAGCTTCTCTACATGACCTTCCATTCATCTCTATTAAGGCAAAGATTGAGAAGATGGTAGAGGGAAGAAACACCTTGTCAGGAGAGTTTAGTCGTCGGACACTAGCTGAAGGAAATGACAGCGAGGGGCTTGCTTTGCATGCTTAGATTGCCAAGATGAAATTGCAAACGGTAAAGATGCACCAAGCACCTACCGATTCTTACGGATTCCAAGATGTTGCAGATGCGAATTATGTCGACAACAACCCTTATTCCAACACCTACAATCCGGGCTGGAAGAACCATTTGAATCTTTCCTACAAGAATGCCGACAATGTCTTGAATCCGTTGCAAGGAGTTATCAGCCGAAGTCGTTTCAGAGCCAGTCACAAAACCATAATTTTCTGCCTATAGCGCAAGGGTATCAAGGATATCAGCCAAGAGGAGTACCGACGCCACCTCCACAACAAGAAGGGAACATCGAGATCATGTCTATGATTGCTGAGCTTTATAAGGACAGAAAGATCAATACATTGAGCTGAAACGTATAAGACGAGATCAAGAAGATGTAAAGAAGAAAATCGGGGAAATTCAGACGCATTTGAAGATCTTAGGCACCCACGTTGCACAGCTTGCAGCGAACCCTTCCAATCAACAAGGAATTTTACCGGTGAAACCTGAGCTAAATCCTTGTGCACACAGCAACATCATCATGCTATGGAGCTGGACAGAACTTGCAGACATCATACCCCAAAATATTGAGAAAAGAGAATGCTCAAACTCTTCAACTATAAAGCCTAGCGAACCTGAGCATCCTAAGGAAATACAAGATGAGGAGGAAGTAGAACTAATCTATGTGCCACCGTCAGCAAGACCTCCTCCATTCCCATTTCCCGGTCGCCAGAGAAAATGAGCTGACGACACGCAGTTTGCAAAGTTCGCAATGATATCGAAGAAGATGGAAGTCACAATTCACTTCCATGATGCAGTCACTCAGATACCTTCCTACGCTAAGTTCGTCAAGGATATCCTCACAAAGAAGTGTAGGGTGGAAGCAGAAATAGTGATGGTCACCGCTGCAACACATGTCGTTATTCATCACAAACTACCACGGAAGCTACCCGACCCAGGTATCATCGTCATCCCTTGTAAGCTGGGAAACGTTACAATTTACAATGCCCTATGTGACTTAGGGGCTAGTGTCAGCCTCCTACCTATGTCGATTTGTGAGACATTCCGGATATTACCCATCCACCAGGAGAATTTATAAACATATACATATCTTTATTATCCTTGTATATGGTGGGTGAGATGAAAGCTATGAGGATGGTACTACAACTGGCTGATCGTTCAGTGAAATACCTCATGGGTATTTTGGAAGATGTACCACTTAAAGTAGGTGATTATTATGTCCCTGTTGATTTTGTTGTTTTGGTATTGAGGAAGATGCAAAAATACCTATCATCTTGGGGCGAACATTTCTCAACACTTGTGATACCATCATACACATTAGAGCATGGAGATTGATAATGAAAATAGGAGAGATGCCAGTGGAGTTTCAGTTGGATCAGAGTCTCAAAAAACCATTCATAGTAGAGTCTTTGTTCTATTTCTATGTGTTAGGAAAATTGGCAGATGAAGTGCTTGAAGAGTTAAGAGACGTTGAACCCCTAAAATTTGTCGATGAAGCTCTAGCTGACAAGTGCCCGAGCGATCATGATCATCACAACATAGCCAATAAAACGAGACCTAAACCCAACCCGTGTGTTTCTCTCGGCTACGAGTGATAACGTCAACAGCCCGACCGTGCGACACAACATTCACGACCGGGCGTCCTCCCAAAAGCACAACACGATCGGGCAGAACCTGAGCCCGACCTGTGCACCTCTCTTGGCAAAAATTGGAAGCATATCACGCCCGAACGCTCAACATGACATGCGTGACTAGACGCTCACATGGGAATGCAACACGACTAGGTTTAAGGAGAGCACGAGCAGGCTAGCTGATCTTGCAAGGCGGATGACCATTCATTATGCTACACCCAAACGAACGACACAACGCAGGAAACGTCACACATAAAGACAAGGACGTCCACTTTGATGGTGATGAGGAAAGCATTTGGTCAAGTTCAGGACCTTAAACAAGTGCTTATCAGGAGGCAACCCGACTTTTGCATTTTTTTATTTCTTTTCATTTTCATAACTTATTCTTCCTCTTTCGCATTCATGCACTCGGTTAGCTGTCACGTGATATTTTTTCCTTTGGATTGTATGATTCTTTTTCACAGGTTTTTCGACTTCGATATCATCCATGGGGAGGAGAGGTGTACAATGTCCCACTACATTACAAACTCGAGACATCAAGAATACACAAGGTGCACACGTTCTAACCTTTTTCTCTCATATCTTGGTATACGAGTTTCTCTCATAGGTCTTGTACACCGAGACGGTGTTCGTTCCAGGCCGGGGGTAGTACTCATCGAGTGACATATATGTGATTAGGATTAGACGCTGATTTTTCATTTTCGTTACTTTCTTTAGGAATAAACGGATGGATATCTAGTACGAAATTTCGAACTTTAGTCATTATTGTGCGACTTTGTCGAATCGTGAACAATTGTCTAGGTTTGCTAAGAAAGACTCTTAGATATCGATTAGTCTAGTAGTTGTGCATGAATCCATGATCTATAATTGCATTTTGCCTCCTAAGTTTCAGTCCTAAGTATCCATATCTCCGTGTATACCATTCATCCTATGCTTTGCTGGATATATTTTATTGTTCATTCTCTATGGATCATTTGATTTTATAATTCCACGCGCTTATACTGTGCTGTCAATATGGATAAGTTTCTAAATATTTTAGGTTTCATTGACATGAGTACATCGAGCTTGATGGTTTGGGTCTAAGTGGTGGGATGAGGCGTCATTCAACGTCCGAAAGGTTAGAGTTGATGCGCGATCTTTGGTCTAAACAATTCTTCAGTGAGCACGCTCTTCATTCCGCTAAGGTTACAAGACCTTATGAGTGTGCAATTCGACAACCTGGGTCTAAGTAGAAAGCTCTCCTCTTCGACTTCGATGTCTTAGAAACCAAGCATAGATCTTCAAAGAAAAAAAATATGGAAACCAAAAAAGAAGAAAAGGGAAAAGAACGATAAAATGATTGTAATGTGATAACACGTAATCCGTTATAGTTTTTATGTCATTCTTAGGTCTAGTTTAGAGTACATTATTTACATTTCATTCATTTATCGATTATATTCGAAGACTTTATCCACATTTCGTGTTTTGTGTAGGAAACGAAGACTTGAAGAGAAACACGAGTGATTATGCAATCTAACCCCGAAAACGAAGTTGTGCAACAAGGTTCGACTTGTGCAAGGCCACGGATGGAAGTGAGCACTCAAACACCGAGCGAAAGGAGCGGAAACTACACCTCAAGCCATGCCCGCTCGGGTGACTAGGGAGTGCCCGGTCGGGCTATTTCATGCCAACCAACCCCGTAGCCTTACACGACTCGGGTGCTCAAGGGACATACTCGGGCTCATGTGCCCGCTCGGGTGCCTTTGAAGTGCCCGCTCGGGCTGAATCATGCCAAGAAAGCCCCGTAGGGTTGCACGACTCGGGCTGATGAAGTGCACGGTCGGGTATGGTGCCCGCTCGGGCTCTTTTGTGTGTGCACGGTCGGGCATAGTGGTTACACGATCGGGTGCAAGGCATGCCCGCTCGGGTCACTCACTCCAACAAACTTTCCTAAGATCTAGATCGGCAAAATTAAAAGGGAAAATCAGATCTGGAAAGAGGGGGGACGAACCAGAACACATCAGAGGAGATTGGGAGACATTAGGGCAAGGAGAAGAAGGAAGAAAACGACGGATCTACGGATCGGGAGCGAGAAGAATCTACCGAAGGCATCGGTTTATGAATAGGGAGTCATCTCTTTCTACATCTATGTCGAATCTAGACTTCTCTTGTGTTTCCTTGTCTGTATTTATGTCTGAGTAGATTCCTTGCCATGGGTTAGAGAGATTTGCTACGTTGTAATGAAGTCTTACGCTTAATGAATGGTGATGCTTAATGCTTTCATTACCTGTACGCCACTTGAATGAATGAATTTGGTTTCTATCATGTTTTCAGATTTCATGGTTGTTCTTAATGCTTTCTCTACCTGTACGCCACTTGATTGAATGATCTTAGAAATCTAATAAACCAACGCCAGGGCATTAGGTTTCGGAACATAGCCATGATTTAGGGTTTAGCCGGTTTAGAATCTACGCCAGGTCAATCGGTTAAATCTAGGGATTAGGATAGCGGACGTAATGCGTCTATGCATGTAAGATGCGCAATGGATACATTGGCATATGCATGCTAGATAGTGGACAAGTCTACGCCAGTCAGTTCCTATAGGAGAGCTTGAATTCCCTGAATTCATGATAGTACCTTAGACCAATTATCCTTTTAGAACTTCATTACATCGTTATGCAAACTCTCGACACCCATGGTGCCTAACCATAAAGTCTATTCTCTTCGATTTAGTTTAGTTCAGCTCAATCACAATCACAACTTTAATCACCTCGTACGTCTAATTCAATTAGTTCAATAGCTACGAAGTCGCATCAATTCCTTGTGTTCGACCCTAGTTGCTACACGATCCGTATTCTTGCGGAAGCGTTAGTCTAGGTTTTATAACTCGATATAACGCATATCAAGTTTTTGGCGCCGTTGCCGGGGAATTGATTACGGCTTAGGAGTTAGGAAACTTTTAGATTAGACATTAGGTTTTTAGGAGTCTTGTTTGTTTCTTGCTTTTTCGTGTTTTTGTTTGTCATTTCGTTTAGAGTCAAGTTCTTTTGCTTCTCGTATCTCACGTGATCTTTGTGTTTGTCTTCTTTTTCTTGTGCAGCTTAATTGTGCATGAGAAACACCGGAAAAGCGGATCTAGTTTTCGACCCCGACATTGATAGAACGCTCCGAAAACTAAGGAAAGAATCGAAAGCTAGTGCAAGCAATTCAGTTGATAACACGCAAGCACATTTGGATTTTCAAACCGAGGAAGTGATTGAACAACCGTTTGTTGAAGAGCTAATGGCCGAACGTCAAGATATGAACGTTCAAAACGCGCAACAAGTGCAACCGGCACTGACCTATGGATCATACACGGTCCCTAGGCACACGCAGCTCTTATCTTGCATTGCAAGAAGAAACGCCCGCGTAGAGCTTCAACCGGCATTTATTCAAATGCTTGGTAACGCGGCGTTTAGAGGGAGACCAACCGAGGACCCAAACCAGCATCTCACTGATTTCAAGATGCTATGTCGAACCATAAGGGCTGGAGATGGGGTATCGGATGAGGATATAATGCTAGCTGCTTTCCCGTTCTCGGTGAAAGATAGAGCACAAGATTGGCTATATTCGCAACCAGCGAATTCTATTGCGTCATGGGAACAGCTAGAAGAAAAGTTTATGACGAGGTTCTTCCCTCAAAACAAAGCTCAGCTAGCCAAGAACAACATCAACACATTTGTGCAAGGGGCAGCCGAGAGCTTATACGAAGCATGGGAGCGATTCAAAGGCTACCAACGCCTTTGCCCACATCACGGTATGGATCAAAGTTACCTCATATGCAACTTCATGCAAGGTTTATCGGACAATACGAGGATTTTGATCGTAGCCGCTGCTGGAGGTTCCTTAAGCAACCTCACCTTCCCACAAGTCGAGGATCTCATAGATCGTATGGCTTACGAAGGAAATCAAACCGCCGGAGAGTATAATCGCAACACTCCAGCGAGAGTAGCTAACGTGGATAATACGCGTTCCATATATGCCGAGTTAGCTGAAATGAGAGCCGAAATGAGAGCTGAGATGAAAAGTGAATTCAATGAGCTCCGCAATATGATGTCCGGAATGAATCAGCAAGAATATTATGAGCAGCCGGATGAGCAAGGAATTCAAGGGTACGAAGGGGTGAACTATGTGAGCAACGCCCAACCTTTGGGTAATACCTACACACCTGAGTGGAGGAATCACCCCAATCTCTCGTACAAGAATTCCGACGGTGCATTCAATGCACAACGAGCATCGGGAAACTTTCAACCGCGTTTGATGCAACGCAATCAGAATTTCCAGCCGAGGACGCAGCCCCAAAATCAGAATTTTCAACCACGTGCGCTTGCTCCTCCGCAACAAGAAGTTAGACCCGATATCACATCAATGCTAGCTCAAATCATACAAGAGCAAAAGAACCAAGCCAATGATATAAGAGCGTTGAGAACAAGTCATGAAGAGATGAGAGCAGAAAATCAAGAGATGAAAAATGAGTTTGTGGAGGTGAAAACGCATCTTAAGATCTTGGATACTCAAGTCTCACAACTCGCTGCACAATCATCACGACCGCAAGGAATTCTACCGGCGCGGCCGGAAGTAAATCCTCGTGAACACGTCAATGCCATATATCTTCGGAGTGGCAAAGTGGTGGATCAGCCCACTCATTTGATGTTTGAGAAGGATGAAGTGACTAGCACAGCAGTGGAAAATGGCAGCTACGTTGAGAAGCGAAAAATGAAAACCGAGGAAGAGGAAGAGCCGAAATACGTGAAACCGGAACCAAGACCGCCTCCTCTCCCATTCCCACAACGTCAACGTAAGAGACTGATTGATCAAACCATTCCCTCGACATTCGACGAAGGTGAATCATCCAACAAAGCAATGAAAAATGGCAGTGGCAGCAAAGAGTACAAAAGTAAACCCGAGGAGGAGGGAGAGCCGAAATACGTGAAATTGGAACCGAGATCACCTCCTTTGCCATTTCCTCAACGTCAACGCAAAAAGGATGATGACGCTCAATTTGCGAAATTTGCTGAGATGTTGAAAAAGATGGACATCACGATACCATTCCATGAGGCGTTGAAGAAGATGCCTTCATACGCCAAGTTCCTCAAAGAGATACTTGCGAACAAGCGAGACGTGGAGATGGAATCCGTTATGGTAACGAATTCAATGCTGCAGCCTAATCTACCCAAAAAGATGCCGGATCCAGGTATATTCGTAATCCCTTGTAAAATTGGAGATTATGAAATAAACCATGCACTAATCGATGTCGGAGCAAGCGTAAGCGTGCTACCATTGTCTTTGTATAAGAAATTGGATCTTAGGGGTAAGATGGATCTTCGACCGACGAGAATGGCGTTAACCATGGCTGATAGGAGTGTTAGGATACCCGAGGGAAGGCTGGAAGACGTGCCTTTGCAGATAGGAAAATTTTTCGTCCCGGTTGACTTCGTTGTACTAGATATGGAGGAGGACGAGAAAATTCCAATCATCCTTGGTAGGCCGTTTCTCAATACGGCAAAGACGATCATACATTGCGCTGAGGGTAGACTCACACTTAAATTCGGGGATGAAGAAGTGGAGTTCAATCTGAACGACACACTTAAGCAACCATGTATGGTGGATTCGGTATTCCACATCGACGTCCTAGAGGAGTTAGCCAATGAAGTCTTCGAGAAGTTTGGGATATTAGATCCTTTTGAGATGACTCTTCCAGCAGCTAGAGAGGGGTTTTGTAAGTACATTAACGGAGTGAAGCTTTGTACAAAGCTACTGGATGAAAAGGATATAGAAGAAATCCCAAACCCCGAGTTAGACGAACCCCGAGCAGAATTCTGCGCGACCCGAGCAAAGCGGATCGCAACCTCAGATAAGGATGGATTCTCGGGTAATCCTCATCAAGGCAATTTCTCAACTCATAACCACATGAGTACAGATCAGTTGGGGAAGGTTTCGAGCCAAGAAGACGTTGCAAACCAGTGCACAACCCTCCGACAAATCCAGGCAGATTCCAGCGCAGCACAAACGGCTCACATCGACAATTCGTCCATTCTTGAGGTACCTAGCAACCACTACAAACGTCCAGCATCAGATTGGAACATTGATAAGGCATCCAAGATGAAGGTTGAAATGAAGAATAGGGACGACATGACTGATCGGGGAAGGAATTCAATTGAACCGCGTACTACACTCTATCAACCACCTCATGTACGCAGGATGCTACGCACACAACGACGTCAAGGACGTCCATCTAATGGGTAGCACATTTTGGTCAAGCTCAAGACCTTAAACAAGCGCTTATCGGGAGGCAACCCGACTTTTGCATTTTTCATTTCATTTTTTTTCGGACTATTTCTTTTTCTTTTCACATTGACTTACTCGGTAGATAGTATTCCTTCTTTTGGGATTGTGTGAATCTTTTTCACAGGTTTTTCAACGTTGATATCATCCTTGAGGAGGAGA
>CM071865.1:26383416-26396945 GCA_036759665.1 Gynandropsis gynandra
GTGCCCGGTCGGGCTAATTCATGCCAAACAACCCCGTAGGTTTGCACGACTCGGGTGCTCAAGGGACATGCTAGGGCATAGGTGCCCGCTCGGGTGGCTTTACAATGCCCGCTCGGGCCAATTCATCCAAGAAATCACCGTGCGTTTTACCCGTTCGGGTTGAGAGTCTACACGACCGGGCATGGGTGCCCGTTCGGGCTTGAAAGAGGCAACACGGTCGGGCAGAGTGGTTGCACGAGCGGGTGCATTATGTGCCCGCTCGGGTCTTTCATTCCCAACAACTTTTCCTAAGATCTAGAACGGGTAAATTAAAGGGAAATCAGATCTAAAAAGGGGAGATTCGAACCAGAACATGTCAGAGGAGAAGGAGAGACACTAGGGCAAGAGGAAGGAGGAAGAAAAGGACTGATCTACGGATCGGGAGCGAGGAGAATCTACCGAAGACATTGGTTTATGAATAGGGAGTTATCTCTTTCCATATCTATGTCGAATTTAGACTTCTCTTGTGTTTCCTTTTCTGCATATATGTCTGAGTAGATTCCTTTGCCATGGGTTAGAGAGGTTTGATATGATGTAACGAAGTCGTATGCTTAATGAATGGTGATACTTAATGCTTTCATTACCTGTACGCCACTTGAATGAATGAATTTGGTATCTATCATGTTTTCAGATTTCATGGTTGTTTTTAATGCTTTCTCTACCTGTACGCCACTTGATTGAATGATCTTAGAAATCTAATAAACCAACGCCAGGGCATTAGGTTTCGGAACAAAGCCATGATTTAGGGTTTAGCCGGTTTAGAATCTACGCCAGGTCAATCGGTTAAATCTAGGGATTAGGATAGCGGTCATAATGCGTCTATGCATGTAAGATACGCAATGGATACATTGGTATATGCATGCTAGATAGTGGACAAGTCTACGCCAGTCAGTTCCTATAGGAGAGCTTGAATTCCCTGAATCCATGATAGTGCCTTAGACCAATTATCCTTTTAGAACTTCGTTACTTCATTAGGCAAACTCTCGATACCCATGGTTCTCAGCCATAAAGTTTATTCTCTTCGATCTAATTTAGTTCAGCTCAACCACGATTCCAATTTTAGTCTTCTCACGCGTCTAATTCAATTAGTTTAATAGCTACGAAGTCGCATCAATTCCTTGTGTTCGACCCTAGTTACTACACGATCCGTATTCTTGCGGAAGCGTTAGTCTAGGTTTTATTACTCGATATAACGCATATCATAATGATATCTCACGTAAGCATATGGGAATTGGTATGGAGATTGCTTGGACGATCTCTAGGGTTAGTGAAGTGAACTTAGGTTATGTGTAGGATTGCATGGCTCGTGACTTTCGATCGATAAAATTCAGAACTAGGTACGCTGAGGCTTATGTTAATGTGACGTGTTGTTGTGCATGATGACTAATCCTTCTAAGTATTTGTGCTAGAATCCATTGTTGTTTAACTTTTCTTGTACCTGACTCTAGGTTTACTCAAGGACGAGCAAAGGGTATGTCTGGGGGAGTTTGGTAACACCTAATCCGCCATAGTATTTTTATGATTAATAGGTTGAGTTTTGATTACGATTCTTAGACTTTACTGATATATTGAGCACAATTGAGGGCATCTTCTATTATTTCGCGTGTTGTGCAGGAAACGAAGACATCTGAAGCAAACACAAGTAAATACAACAAATGTACCCGAAAATGTGACCAAAGTGATGAAGGTGTGAAAGGAGCACGACCAAGCAACATTATTGCAGCACAAAAGAGCGGAATGAAGTGCAGAACACACAGTACGGTCAGGCATCACTCCTTGCCCGACCAATCAACCAGGCTGAACAAGCATGGCCGAGCATCCTCACAAGCATGACCGGGCTGCTGATGAATCCATGCAGCACGGCCGGGCAAAAGCCAGAGCACGACCGGGAACAAGAAGGCCACATGC
Source organism: Gynandropsis gynandra (assembly GCA_036759665.1). Lineage (NCBI taxonomy): Eukaryota > Viridiplantae > Streptophyta > Magnoliopsida > Brassicales > Cleomaceae > Gynandropsis > Gynandropsis gynandra. Next base: position 26,385,364 of record CM071865.1, read on the forward strand.
ACGGTCGAGAAACAATCAAGGCACGACCGAGCTGAAGAAGAAGAGATATGCATGACCAGGTATCCTTTGAAGCATGACCGAGCAGCAAACACATGAAACAAACACGGTCGGGCATCACCACTTGCACGACCGGACTAGAGAGGCAAGCCACACGCACAACCGAACTCACAAACATGCATGGACGTCTGATTGGTGTGCACGGTCAGTCTTGCATGGAAACTAACCAAGCAAATGCCACAGATGAAGTTTGTACGAGAGTGAATTTAAAAATAACAAGAGAGAAAATAGAAAACAAGAAGAAGACGCACCAGAACAGAGAAGAGGAGAGAGCACGGTTGAAGAAGGAGATTTCGGGAAACCGAAAGATTCATCCGAGGCCACGCTTGGAGGATAGGGAAGATTAATACTCACTGTATTTGTTTCCCTATGATTTTTGAGTAGTTCTCTTTACCATGGGTTAGAGATTCTATGTAATGGATAGTTTTGTTCTTAATGCTTGATTTCAGTTTTGTACATTCGTAGGGTTCGATACGTTGTGCTTAATGCGTTCATACTTGCTGATCACCTTTGAATGAGACTAGATATGTTTGAATGGGATTAGATGTATTTGAATGAGATTAGAGATTCGTCTAGGCATCAAGAGGGTAAGATTTGAATCTCGGGATTAATCCTATAATGAATTAGATTAATGAGAATCTAAATGATCCGTTAATCTTTTAGGAATGGTAATAATCACGGTAGAACTCCCATTGTTCTTTATGCGTTTAGGTTATAGATTTACTGCATCGAGAGGCGAGTATATTTATCTCCTAGATAATGGATTTAGGCATCGAGAGAGTCGCTTCCGTTAATAGAGGTCGAGTTGCCATTGTTTCCGAAAGTGGAGGTCGAATTCCCACTCGTTCTTCATGCATCTAGAAGTTCCGTACTGCATCGAAAAATAAATAATGTTGATTCCTTACGTAGAGGATTTAGGCATCGAGAGTGTCATTTCCGATAGTTGAGGTAGAACTCCCCATTTGTTGTACATGCATCTAGACATGTAACAGAGATGAGTGACGTTGATTCCCTAGCTAGTGGATTAGATTTGTGTTCCCCATCGATTGATATAACCTGATTTCATGTCTTCGTAGAAACATCCATACATGTCCCAACATTCCCGAAACCCGTGGTATTCTATCTTGTTTGAGTCTAGTCTCATCATTCTTTATTATATTTATTTTCCAAATTGATAACCACATATTGATCGATATTTTTCTCGTGAATTCTTAGTTCTAACGTTCGCACTAAGTCCCCAGAGTTTGACCTTGGGTACTACACATATCGTATACTTGCAGTAAAGTGGCTAGGAAATTAAAACCTCTAATTTCCCAACATTAATCTCGAATCCACCACATACATAAATTGTTTTCATCTTACAGAACGAGATGGATGCGAACAAGATGGCACAATAAGACGACAAAAATGACATGGATGCGAACAAGATGACGCAACAAGACATTGGAGATTGAACAAATAAGACGACGCCGAAAGTTGCAAAACCAACAATGGCTCATAATAAGCAAACCGCTCGTAAATCCATTGGAGACAAGGCTCGCCGTAAGCAACTCGCGGTTAAGGTCGTGAGGAAGTCTCCCCTAACAGTAGGAGGAATCAAGAAGCCTCACCATTACGGGCCAGGAAGAGTGGACCTTCATGATATCCGCAAGTACCAAAAATTGAAGAAAAAAAATAATGGTTTAAAAAAAATTTTGAGAACAGATGAATGAACTAAAAAATAACAGTACCAAATACCATAATACGATTTTCAAATTAAAGATTAATTTGGAGAATTAGGTTTTTCTCTTTTGAAGAACAAGAACAAAAAAATAATATAGATATGTGAAAAAAGAGAGAAAAAATATGAACACGTTTTGTATTTTGGTGAAATGAATAGCATTCTAATTAATGTAAAGTCTACATATATGTATATAGAGGTATTAGGGGTGGGAAAATAGCGAATATCCGTAAATATTCGACTATTCGTATTCGTCAAATATTCGATTTTACTATTTGTATTCGTATTCGTAAATACGGATATTCATAATTTCGAATATCTGCAAATATTCGGATATTCGTCGAATATCCGTATCCGTAATAAAATCAATTTTTTTAAAAAATTAATAAAAAAAATTCTAAATAATTTACATTTTCGTCCTTAAATTAGGGTTAAAACTTTTATAATTTACATTTTAGTCCTTAAATTTTAAATATAATAATTTCTTTATATATTTTATATTTGACTGAAAATCAATTATAATAATGTTTTTTATTTATTATTTGATCCTTAAAATTAATTTTATTATATATATCTATATATTAAATAAATTATCTATTTAGTACTTACAGATACGAATACTTACGAATAATTGACTATACTATTTGTATTTGTATTTGTATTTGTCGAATATCTAAATCCTGATATTTGTATTTGTAGGGTTGATTTGATTATGCGGAATCGTGTTTTAATCAACCCGAATTAAGATCTAGTCATGTTTACGATTAATTGTTGGGTTTCAACGTTGAACGACTGAAGAACAGTTTCTGAGATACCTGAAACGTTGAACTGAGGATCGGATGTGAGGCTTGATGGTACAAGCCCTCTACGCGTATCCACGCCGAGATCGGGATCTGCCGTCAACCTTTTGGTGCGGAATTCGGAAGAACGAAAACTGTTTTCGTTCTTCGGGTTTTCTGTTTGACGGCTGCGTTTTTAGGGTTTAGATTATTTGACTGATCGTCTGATAACGAAAACCTGTTTTCGTTATTTATATAATTATTAACACTTTTAATAATTACAATTAAACCCTCAACTTATTCAATATTACATAATAGGCATAGGACTTTCAATCTCCCACTTGCCTTTACGTAATATCTAATATAGTCGAAATTACATGTATCTCCATACACATATTTGCCCGTACATCTCATGTACTGTCTCCAAAAGAAAACAAATACAATTATATTCTTCGGTGCTAGCGGATGAATATAACTGCATTCCACACTGATTGTCTAACAATCATAAACAGATACCGAGACACTCGTATGCGTGTGACCTCGTAGGTTCATCACTAAACTGGTAGTTAATTAGTCTTACTAATTAACTAATCGAGGTTGGCGTCTAGCAACACTCCTCAACGACCAGATAGTGTGAAGTAACATCCTTACTCTGTAGAACCATGGTAGAAGGATAATATTATTATTTCCTTCCGTCTTTACAGCTCCGGATAATCCTAGGACATGGTCTAACTGTCAAGTCCTAATAGATTATCAACTATGTTTCATGCCAAACATAACTGACTGGTGAATGATCGCAAGAAACTCCTTTCTTCTCTCATTCAAATGCCCTGGCCAAGGTCTTTCAGTCATTATGTTGCTGACAACATAGAGCTCAAACTCTTTACCTAGAGTTGACGGATTCCATCTTGATCAATCACTAACTGCACAAGCATCTAATCATTCCCAATATCCTTTCAACTTACATCCCAAGGCATAAGGTGTCCAGTATCAAAGAATGGTAGATAACTTGTCAGTTACTATGTTGATCTCAGGTCTAAGGAAATTATAATATTCCAATCCTTCTAGAGAAATTCCTATTGACAGTTCAATGGTAATGTAACCATTAGGAATTCTCCCTTTGGGTCTGTTCAATGATCACATCTCTATGTGCATCATCCATACATGTGATTTAGTAAAAGAGATCTACTAATTTCTATCAAATAGAAACCATCACATCCATGTTGATCTATCCGGATTACTAACGTCCAATTAGTTATCCTATGATCAAGAACGATTTAGATTAAGTTTTACCAAAACTTGACTCTCTTTATCATGATCTCTATCATGATGACAAGTTTCTAAACTTAATCATGGACTCTATCATACTAGCTATGAAAACATATACACATATATATTTACAAATATCATCAAAATGATAAAATAATGCCATTTCATTTATTTATAAGTGTTCAAAATACAAGACATAAAATAGCTCTTAAATAGTTACAACAGTTGTACTATTCCTAGAACTAATTCCAGCATGCCATGTCTTTCAATCCAATCTTCAACTTGTGCTTGTCAAACTCATTTGAACCAAGCGCCTTTGTGAGCGGATCTGCTGCATTCTCTTTTCCTTCTACCTTCTGGATTTGAACGTCCCCACGCTCAACGATTTCCCTTATCAGATGGAACTTCCGCAGAACATGCTTTGATCTTTTATGAGATCTTGGTTCCTTCGCCTGGGCTATTGCCCCGGTATTATCACATAATAAAGGAACTGGTTCCTTTATTGAAGGTACCACACCAAGTTCAGTTATGAACTTTCTCATCCAGACCGCTTCCTTAGCAGCTTCACAAGTCGCTATGTATTCTGCTTCAGTAACCGAATCAGCTACAGTAGCTTGCTTGGAACTTTTCCAACACACTGCACCCCCATTGAGACAAAAGACATACCCCGATGTCGATCTGCTATCATCTTTATCAGACATAAAGCTGGCATCCGTGAACCCTTCTAACTCTAAGTTAGAATCTCCATAAACGAGGAATTGGTCTCTAGTCCTTCTCAAGTACTTGAGAATGGTTTTCACCAATTTCCAATGTTCCTCACCGGGATCTGCCTGATACCGACTCGCTACACTTAGCGCGAAGGCTACATCAGGCCTCGTACATGTCATGGAATACATGATGGCTCCCACTGCGCTAGCATATGGGATCCTACTCATGCGTTCTCTCTCTTCTTGTGTCTGAGGACAATCCTCTTTGGAGAGAGTAATTCCAGTGCCTATCGGTAGATAGCCTCTCTTGGAATTTTCCATGTTATACCTCTTCATGATGGTATCAATGTACTGGGACTGCGATAGTCCAAGCAACCTCCTTGATCTATCTCTATAGATCTTTATTCCCAGAATATAGGTTGCTTCTCCCAGATCTTTCATGGAGAATTGTTCGGATAACCAGAACTTCGGCTCTTGCAACGCCGGAATGTCATTCCCTATGAGCAATATGTCATCCACATAAAGCACAAGGAAGACAACCGCGCCCCCACTAAACTTCTTGTACACACAAGGCTCTTCTTCGCATCTAACAAAGTTGAACTCTTCAACTGCCTTGTTAAAGCGAATGTTCCAGGTTCGAGAAGCTTGCTTGAGTCCATAAATGGACCTCTGAAGCTTGCATACCATATGACTTTGAGTTGGCGACGTGAAACCCTCAGGTTGAGTCATGAAGACTTCTTCCTGGAGCTCTCCGTTAAGGAAAGCTGTTTTCACGTCCATCTGCCAAATCTCATAGTCATGGAATGCCGCTATCGCAAGCAGAATCCGAATAGATTTGAGCATTGCCACAGGGGAGAACGTTTCTTCATAGTCAATCCCTTCTCGTTGACTATACCCCTTGGCAACTAGACGAGCTTTATAGGTCTCTACCTGCCCGTCCGCTCCAATCTTCCTTTTGTAAACCCATTTACAACCTATCGGTCTGGAAGCCTGTGAAGAATCAACCAAAGTCCATACTTTGTTGATCTTCATAGATTCCATCTCGGATTCCATGGCTTTCCACCATTTCTCAGAATCAGGGCCTTGTATAGCCTCTTGGAAAGTCAAAGGGTCGTCATCTATATGACCGACCACATCCTCTTGCACCATCAGATTAAGTCTGTCAGGTGCACGTCGAGAACGTGTTGACCTTCTCAAGGAAGCCTGTGTAGCAGGTTCAACCTGCGCTGGGATATCTTGTTGGGCTTGTTCCTGAACAGGTTCCTGAACAGGTTCCTGAACTTGTTCCTGAACGGGCACTGTCACTTCAACATTTGAAGATGAAGCGCCGGAGCCTAACACTATATCACTCAGCCAAGAACGCTCATTTGACATCTCATGTCCATGAGCTTGTGTTGGCTCATCGGGTTCTTGAATCTCGTCAAGAACTACTTCCCCACCATGAATTCCTTCATCAAGGAATTCCCTTTCAAGAAAGGTTGCCGTTCTGGCCACAAACACTTTGTGTTCAGACGGGTGGTAGAAATAATATCCCATAGTTTCCTTGGGATAACCTATGAACCTACATCTGTCAGACCTAGCATCAAGCTTGTCTGGCTGAAGTCTCTTAACGAAGGCCGGACACCCCCAAACCTTGATGTGCCTCAGGTTTGGCTTACGTCCTTTCCATATCTCATATGGTGTCTTCGAGACTGCTTTGGTGGGAACTTTGTTTAGCAGATAGGCAGCTGTTTCTAAAGCATAGCCCCATAAGTTCATTGGAAGATCAGTGAACCCCATCATGGATCTCACCATATCTAATAAGGTTCGATTTCTCCGTTCGGATACACCATTATGTTGTGGTGTTCCGGGAGAAGTCCACTGAGACAAAATCCCATTTTGCCTTAGATAATCGACAAATTCATGACTAAGATATTCACCGCCCCGGTCAGATCTCAACACCTTGATACTCTTTCCGGTTTGTTTCTCCACTTCACTGCGGAATCTCTTGAACATTTCAAAAGATTCGGATTTGTGTTTCATCAAGAACACAAATCCATATCTCGACATATCATCAGTGAATGTGATGAAGTACGAATATCCACCCCTGGCTTGAACTCTCATAGGTCCACACACATCAGTATGTATCAGCCCTAGGAGTTCTGTAGCTCTTTCCCCGGTTCCACTAAACGGAGATTTGGTCATCTTACCAGTGAGACAGGACTCACAAGTTGCATAAGATTCATAATCGAAATGGCCTAAAAGACCATCTTTATGCAACCTGTTTATCCTCTTCTCACCGATATGACCAAGTCTACAATGCCAAAGATACGTCTGTCTTTGACGATCATCTACTTTTCTCTTAAGGCCCGAAACATGCATGTTAATTTCTTCTACATTAACATCAGGTAAGATATACAGCCCTTGTTGTAAATAACCATTCACACAAAATTCATCACCATGATAAATAGAGCAAATGTTATTACTAAAAACTGTTCGAAATCCACGTCTATCAAGCATAGAAATAGAAATTATGTTCGAAACAAACTTAGGAACATAATAACAGTCGTCTAACAACAAGGTCTTGCCCGTAGGCATTACAAGGGAAATTGATCCTACGGCTAGAGCAGCAACACTTGCGCCATTTCCAACCTTCAGACTGAACTCTCCCTTCCTGAACCTCCTACTGATCCTCAGCCCCTGCAACATATTGCAGATGTTAAAACTGCTACCGGTATCCAATACCCATCTAGACGAATCAATAGTAGTTAAGGAAATCATGAAAACATTTTCCATGAGAATCTTACCTGGCTTCTTGCCCTTCAGAGACTGCAGGTATTCTTTGCAGTTCCTCTTCCAATGCCCCTTCTTCTTACAGAAGAAGCACTCAGCATCAGCTTGGTCAGATTTGCCCCTTTTTGCCTTAGGTATGGTCACACCACCCTTGGGCCCAAGGAGCTTCTTCTTGGGCTTTTTGTTGCCCTTGCCCTTCTTGAAAGAAGAGCCGACCATCATCACGGCACTATGTCCCTTAGACGTCTCAGACACTGACTGACTCTCATAGTCAATCAGTTGGTTCAGCATCTCATGCAGATCCATGTCCATCTTGTTCATGTTAAAGTTAACAATGAACGGAGAGAACGTCTCAGGCAATGACTGCAAGATCAGATCTTGAGATAACTCTTTGCCTAGTGTGCACCCCAGCTTCACAAGCTGTTCAATAAGACTGATCATCTTACGAACATGGGGCCCCACCGGAGAGTTCACAGACAATCTTGACTTGAATAGTGCCTTCGACAACTGATATCTTGCCGTTCGGCTCTGCGCACCATACATCTTCTTAAGATGCTCAATGATAGCAGCAGGCTCCATATCCTCATGCTGGCGCTGGAGTTCTGAACTCCCTCCCACTAGACATCTGATGTCGTAGATGTATGAATCGAATTATTGAACTACATGCCTCCTGGTAGTCAGGCCGTACCATGTAAACAAGAACCTATTCAAAACATCTACGATGAAGGAAAAGCCTAACGATAAGCAATTTATCGTTTTAGAACTCAATTATTAATTAAAATTCTTAATTTTAATATAACTCTATATCAGATAGTCACCTGGTATTCAGGTCGTTCCTATCGATATAGACGAGTTTTATCATTCACGTCATGGTCGGATATCAATTAAGTTTATGTCCCCCGGGTAGTCCAGGCGTTTACAAAAACTAATTTGATTCCTCCCACTCGACATCTGATGTCATAGACGTACGAATCGTATTCTCGAACTACATGCCTCCTGGTAGTCAGGCCGTACCATGTAAACAAGAACCTATTCAAAACATCTACGATGAAGGAAAAGCCTAACGATAAACAATTTTTCGTTTAAGAACTCAATTATTAATTAAAATTCTTAATTTTAATATAACTCTATATCACATAGTCACCTGGTAGTCAGGTCGTTCCTATCGATATAGACGAGTTTTATCATTCACCTCATGGTCGGATATCAATTAAGTTTATGTCCCCCGGGTAGTCCACGCGTTTACAGAAACTAATTGATTTCTCTCACTCGACATCTGATGTCATAGACGTATGAATCGAATTCTTGAACTACATGCCACCTGGTAGTCAGGCCGTACCATGTAAACAAGAACCTATTCAAAACATCTACGATGAAGGAAAAGCCTAACGATAAACAATTTATCGTTTTAGAACTCAATTATTAATTAAAATTCTTAATTTTAATATCATTCTATATCAGATAGTCACCTGGTAGTCAGGTCGTTCCTATTCAATTTCGAAAAAAAACTAATCCTAAACATACAGCCAGACGCTCTGATGCCAATGTAGGGTTGATTTGATTATGCGGAATCGTGTTTTAATCAACCCGAATTAAGATCTAGTCATGTTTACGATTAATTGTTGGGTTTCAACGTTGAACGACTCAAGAACAGTTTCTGAGATACCAGAAACGTTGAACTGAGGATCGGATGTGAGGCTTGATGGTACAAGCCCTCTACGCGTATCCACGCCGAGATCGGGGTCTGCCTTCAACCTTTTGGTGCGGAATTCAGAAGAACGAAAACTGTTTTCGTTCTTCGGGTTTTCTGTTTGACGGCTGCGTTTTTAGGGATTAGATTATTTGACTGATCGTCTGATAACGAAAACCTGTTTTCGTTATTTATATAATTATTAACACTTTTAATAATTACAATTAAACCCTCAACTTATTCAATATTACATAATAGGCATAGGACTTTCAGTATTTGTATTCGTTCCTACAGATATTTGCTTTTTCGGATCGAATAGAATTCGGATACGAATACTTCGGATATTTTGCCCAGCCCTAAGAGATATATTCTTTGGAAAAAAATACAAAACAAAAAAATTAAAGAAAACAAAAGAATATAATAAATATTAAAAAAATAAAATGAAATGCTAAAAAACTAAAGAATAAAAATAAATCTAACAAAGTTATCTTGAATACTCACCAAGTACTCAAATTCGAAGACACATTCAATCATCAAAGAAACAACACACTGTGACATGTTTTCCCATTTCTAAAGTGAAGAACGATACATCATGTCAGGTTTAATTGAACCTGGAATCCACTGTATTGCTTTGTTACAATATGACCTCTTTAAAGCTCGACAATTGCGAAAATTCGATCAAAAAACTCATTGAAAATACCAAAAGTTACTCTCTAATCAATAATCACAACAGAAATAACAACATGCCATGGTAAATCATCCCTTTGGCCTTCGATAATAAGACATCGTTTCACTTGAATTGGACCAATCAATAACTGACTTCACATTTGCTTTTATCTCTGATTCTTGGTTTATCGAAATCAAAAACATTATAGAAATCAGTCTAAACCAATATTACATTTCTCCACATTTGGCTAAGTTTCCTATGAAACCAACATTGGTGGATTCCTTTGTTCTTTGTTCCTTCCATTTTTCCTCTTCTATCAAGCATCAGACACCTTTAATAAATTTAAAGCTTCCTTAAACTTACACATAGGTATTACCTTGGTTAGCATATCAACTGGATATTCAACAATATGTATTTTCTTCATACTCATCATCTTCTTCGCCCCAATGTCCTTATGTAGTGTAGTTTAACATCAATGTGTATCGTTTCTCATGAATCACATAGTTCTTTACAGACATATGACGACAATCACAGTGAATGTCAACTGAATCTTGCGAGAGTCCCAACTCATCCAGCAAATCTTTAAACCAAACATCTTCCTTTATTGCACTTGATCTCCAACTTGTTTTATTTCTTCAAATAGTGAAGAAATCCTAAGATATTTCTTCAACTTGTTTTATTTCTTCAACACGAAATTAGGCTCAAGCTAAGAAATCCTCATCCTTGAAATATTATAATTTTAAGTTTATTATTCCTTTTACAGTTGATGATCCATTTTACATTGTGCCATTGATCCTTACTAGGATTGCTTATACACTTTGAGACTAATCCCACACAAAATGCCAAACTTGGTCTAGAACTAATTATTGCATACATATTTTTTTTCTAATATCATTAGAACATGGGATTGTATCCATCCCAGTTGTTTCTTCATGTTTCTTTGCAGTTGCAAATTTGAAGATTGATCCCATTGGCATATTTTCTTTCTTAGCTTCACTCATATCGAACACATTCAATATATTTTTGATGTAATCTTTTCGAGACAAAGATATACTTTTGGCTTCTATGTTTCTGTATATTTTCATTCCCATATTTTTTTGTTTTCCTTAGATTTTTCATCTCAAAATATTCTTGATGTAATCCTTTATCCTATCTATTTATTACTTCAATTTATAAGAAATCAATAAATCATCATTATAAAGAAGAAGGTAGATAAACTTACCTCTTTTAAGTCTATCATAATATACACACTAATCAAACTTACTCCTCTAAAAATCATGTTGTACCAAAAAGTCATGGGAGCGGTTGTTCCATTGTCTAGGGCTTTGTTTTAATCCATATAGAGATCTATATAGTAAGCAAACCTTGCCTTCATTTCCCTTAAATAAAAACCTTCTAGTTGAGCCATCAATATTCTCTCTTCAAGATTTTCATGTAGTAAAACTGTTATTATATCCAATTGTTCAAATTCCAAATCTTGTGTTTCAATTATGGGTAGTGATTCAGAATGACACATGTGTAACTATATAAGAGAAGATCTCATGATAATCTACTCTGATCATCTCATTTTCATACGTATTTCTTGCACAATTTAGCAGACGTTTTTTATATATATGTGTTGCTTTACGTATGATTCCGTTTACGTTTTACTTGTTTTCGTGTTTTCATGTTCTTACAGGTTTTTATGCGTATTTCGATCACTTTGGAGCTAAAGGATATGCACGAAGCTAAGGAGCAACTTCGAGGATCATCACGGGACAAACGGGACGAGATTTAGCATGGAAAGCCTCCACCCGGTCGGGCACAACTCATGCACGATCGAGCAAAAGCTACGGCAAATTTTGTGCGCAAGTCACGTACGATTCGGGCAAGGAAATGCCCGACCAGCTGCCTTGTACCCGAGCGGGTGCTCACCATGCCC
>CM071865.1:26404134-26419285 GCA_036759665.1 Gynandropsis gynandra
GTATTTCTTGCAAGATTTAGCAGACGTTTTTGATATATATGTGTTGCTTTACATATGCTTCCGTTTCCGTTTTACTTGTTTTCGTGTTTTCATGTTCTTACAGGTTTTTATGCGTATTTGGATCACTTTGGAGCTAAAGGACATGCATGAAGCTAAGGAGCAACTTCGAGGATCATCACGGGACAAACGGGACGAGATTTAGCATGGAAAGCCTCCACCCGGTCGGGCACAACTCATGCACGATCGGGCAAAAGCTACGACAAATTTTGTGCGCAAGTCACGCACGATTCGGGCAAGGAAATGCCCGACCAGGTTCCTTGTACCCGAGCGGGTGCTCACCATGCCCGAGCGGGCACCCCTTGCAGGCCACGACCTGCACGACTTACCCTAGCCGCACCCGAGCGGGCACACTCAGCGCCCGAGCGGGTCGCGACCCGAGAAATCAGCAAAGTTAAGTTAAATTAACTTAAAATAAAAGGGACCTCGTGGGGGAGATTAAGGTAACTTACAAACCGACTTAGGAGGCATAAAAGAGGCCAGAGGACGACATTAGAAGGGACATTCATTCAGTTCGTGATTGAGGAGATTCTGGCGAGGAGATAAGCGAGGAGCATTGGAGATCAAGCCCCGACACTTCGGTTTTGTTTGGTTTTCATGTTCCTTAGACTTTCTACTTTGTTTATGTTTGTTTACAGACGCATGAGCGAGTAGTTTGTTTGTTCTAGGAGAAGGGATTAGCCCTTGGCTATCCCGGAACTACTTTTGATCTATTTTGAATGCATCTTCACGTTTTAGTTTATCTATTCTCTATCTGAGTGTTTGAATTTACTTGTGTTTGTGATGGCCACGTAGATGCATGTGTTAGGGGTTAGGAGAAGGACCGAAAGGAGAATTCTAGTATTGGAAGATCAGGTTTAGAACAACCGAGGTTAGGCCAAGAAAGTAGGGTAGCAACGGTTGAGGGTGAAACGGATGAATCATAGAGCCTATGGGTTTAGTTCAAGGTGTCAGCCACGGTAGATATCATATTAGGATCGTCTGCCTTAGATAGCTTTAACTGGGATTGCATGATAGATAGATTGATCGTTGGTTTCGGTAGTCTTGTAGTGAAACTGGATTCCAAGGACGTTTGTCTTATCGTTAGAACCCAAGTCGTTTATTTACTTTCAGTATTACATTCTTCATCCATATTCGTTCTTTAGCAAGTTTGATTCGTAGTTCGGGTTTAGATAGTGTTGCGTAGTCTCTATGGGATCGATACCTTAAATACTACACACGTGCCGTGCACTTGCATAGTAAAACTGTTATTATATTTAATTTTTCAAATTCCAAATCTTGTGTTTCAACTATGGGTAGTGATTCAGAATGACACATGTGTAACAATATAAGAGAAGATCTCATGATAATCTACTCTTTCTATATGAGAATAACCCTTAGCCACAAATATAGCTTTGAAACTAGTTTTTCCAACTCATGGAATTCCTTGTTTTATTTTTAATATCCACATACATTTCATTCCATTGGTTTTTTTATTGTAGGATTGTATTATTTGTTGTTAGAGAGTCCATTCTTTCTTGTATTTCAGCTTTCCACTTCTTCCAATATAGACTCCTAAAAGCTTCCGTATACGCCTTATGTTTATCTAGCTTCACCTCTCATTTTTCATAGACAAAGCAAATGTTGTTGTATTTTCTTATTTAATTCTTAATGGAAATTTTATTTTCCTTATTTTCTTTCCTTTGCCGGTTGATTATCTGTTTTTCCATACAATATTCAATGTTATTCTACGTCTTCTTCTCGCTGATTTTGATTAGATAGTCCTTGATCTTCCCAATTTGAGTTGAATATATGTCTTCTCCTACCCTATTATCTAGTTGATGTGTTATCTACTTCTGAAACATGTAAGCGTGTTTTAAGTGTGACTTTCTCTGGTTCCCTTTGTTTCTTTGATTCAACTAGGTTAATCAAACTCGTTATAAACTCAACTCTCTTTGAAAACCACTTTTTTCTTATTATACATTTCTTATGTTCTCGAAGTCATATTTTGTATCCTATTTTTTTTGTAGGGTATCCCTAGGACACTTCCTTCATAGCCTTTGGTTTAGTCTTTCACTGATCTGTATGCACATATGCTACACATCCAAACCTTTTCATATAGTTGTAGTTGGGTCTTTTGTCTAGACCGAACTTGTTTAGAGATACCAAGCCCTAGTGCACTTGAAGGTTATTTGTTAATCAAATGCAAAGTTGTTGATGATGTCTCTGCCTAAAATTCTTCATCAAGACCAGACTAATTGACGAAACACCTCACTTTCTCCATAATAGTTCTTTTCATCCTCTTTGCAATCTCATTCTATTGGAGGTGTGTAAGTACAAGTTTGTTTCTTTTGCTTACATGGTCGTTCAAATGTTATCAAACTTGTTATTACAAAATTATAATCCATTATTATTTTTTACAAGATGACAATCCCCATAAATCTACATGAACATTCTCAAGTATATATAGGATTTTTGGTTTAATCTTATATTTGTGTACCTATATATGTGAATAATTTTGGAATAAGTGTTGTCATCTGGTTAGTCCAAATTAAATGTGATCGGATTTAAGTTTAATTGATCGGACTTCGGTATTGAATTAAATGACGGAGGTTATATGTGTAGAGACCTTTGGTTATATCGTTAATTTCATGATGGGCGGAATTAAACGATATGTTGAGAACCAGATAATTAACCGGTTAACTATCGGTTTATGTTCCCTGGCTCACGTGTACATAAAGATGAGATTTAAGTTTTTTTAGTGGATTCATTTTTACCAACACTTAAAAAAAATACCGAACTTCCGTTACGTTCTTCACACATCCCATCCGTGTGTCGATTCCAGCCATTACACGTAGAATCAGAAGATCAATTCCGCTGCGTTACGTATTCTATGGATACAGGTATTTATCACGATCTTTTATTCAATTTTTTTTATGTAAATCGCAATAGAAAATTAGGATTTTGAATTCGAATAAAGTTTAAAACGAATTCTACAATTGGTATCAGAGCCTAATCTATTGTATTTACATCAATTTAAGAATGATTTAATGTGTTTATATTAAATTTGGTTTTGAATGTGGTAAATTAAGCAACATTTTGAGTAAAATTAAAGAAAATTTGATGAATCTTCGCGGTGGAATGGTGGGGAAGAAGAAAAAAATGTGTTTTTTTTTATTTATTTTTTATTTTAAAAAAAGAAAAACTGACTAAGGATTATTGGGAATCATGCACATTACACGGTCAAAACTACCATTATTATTATTTTTTATTTAAAGAAAAAGATTTCTGTTGAAGTTTTTTTAATTTAAAAGAACCTGGGCTGGTTTTTTTTATTTGGGCTTTGAGATTTTTGATAAAATAAAATTGGATACAGGCCCGTTTAATTGATAAAAAAAGGACGGCCCATTTAAATTTTTTTAAAAAAGGGGACCCATTTAAAAAAAAGGAAGATACGCATAAGGATGGGTTTATACATTTCTTATATATTTCATTATAAGGGTAGTTCTCTGCCAACTGTTCCTACAGCTCACTCAGGTTATCTTGGAGCGTTCGGTTTTATTGTCTAACTACGAAAATATTTCGGTAAATTTTGAATCGAACCCACTGATTAATACGCATAAGGATGGGTTTATATATTTCAATTAATTTGTGCAATTCATTTCGATAAGAATTGGCATGAAAATTATATATATATATATATATCATATGATAATTGCGGTGAATTTAGTTACTATGATTAATTACACATACAGATAGTGTAGTTATAAGGTTATGTCATAGTTCTTTGGTAAAAGTTATTCACTGAATTATTATGATGATTATCATATCCTTTGATCAATGTATGCGATTTAATTAATTTTTTCAACATCCTACCAAAGTAGGCAATCTTGAGAAAAATAATTATTTCAATTACGTTGAAAAGGTACCATAATATAATTCATGCGAACTTTGAAAAACCCAAAGGTGAATCACGGTTTGGTAGTATTATATTGTGTGTACATTAATATTTAGTGTTTATTTTCGGTATGACATAAATGTGATGGGTATGCCCAAAGGTTGACCACTAGATGTTTAATTTACACTATTTATTAATGTGATGAGTCGTCTATTCCAAATTAAAATCAATGTCCAAAGACTAAATTTTGATGTTGCACAGATGTCTTGTGATGGGATAAGATCTTGTGTTACCATTCAATTAAGGTTTTATTGAATATTTGACTAACACGAGTTATCTTTTATTTTACAGTTGTGCAATCGGCATCAAGTATCTCTGCCAACATCAGTTCGATCCCTATGTTGAATGGGTCGAACTTTTCTGAATAAAAGGAGCACTTATTGATCGTGCTTGCTTTGATGGGTCACGACCTTGCGATTAGGGAGATTCGTCCAGCAATAGTGGAATCGAGTTCCGTTGAGGATCGCAACAAACTCGAACGCTGGGCAACCTCGAAACACACGTGTTTGATGATCATCAAGCATTCCATTCCTCCGGTTTTCAGAGGCTCTATGCCTAATGAGGTGACATTGGATAAGGAATATCTCGAGGCCTTGGAGAAATGCTTTGCCAGAAATGACAAACCGGAAACAATCACGCTTTTAGCAGAAATTGTCTCCATGAGGTACAAAGGCAACGGGAGTATTCGAGAGTACATCATGAAAATGTCAAACAATGCCTCTAAGTTAAAGGCACTTCGACTTGAGTTGTCGGAAGACGTCCTAGTGTGCTTGATTTTAATCTCTCTCCCTGCACAATACGGTCATTTTAAGGTTAGTTATAACTCTCAGAGGGATAAATGGACTCTTAATGAGCTTATTTCCCACTGTGTGCAAGAGGAAATGAGATTGAGGCAGGAAAAGACACATAGTGCTTTTGCCGCTATCACCTCAAGGGGCAAGGTCAAGAAAAGGAAAAAGGGTTATGAAACCGCTTATTTGGGAACAGCTAATGTGCAAAAGAAACATCATGCAGATCAGGCTAAGGTGCAAAAATGTTTCTTTTGGCATAAAACTGGTCATATGAAGAAATCTTGCACGAAGTATCATACTTGGCGTGCGGATAAAGGTTTGACTCTCACTTTGGTTTGTTCTGAGATCAATTTAGCTTCTGTACCAAGTCATACTTGGTGGGTTGATTTAGGTGCTACAACTCACGTATGTATTACTATGCAGGGTTGCCTCCATTACCGAAAGCCAATTGATGGTGAAAGATACATCTATGTGGGCGATGGTAAAAGGGTGGAAGTGGAAGCGATCGGGCAATTTAGACTTTTGATGAAGATCGATCAATTTCTAGATTTGAAGGGTGTTTTCGTTGTACCGTCTTTTAGCCGAAACTTGATTACAGTTTTTGCATTGGACAAATTAGGATTTTCTTGTTCATTTGGAAACCTTAAGTTTACCCTTTCATTTCATTCGGATGTTATTGGAATTGGTTCTTTATCCATTTCAGACAATCTTTATATGCTCGATATAATCCCTTCATATAACGAAATCTTGCATGTTGGTTCACGTGGTGTGAAGCGTAAATTGATGAATGAATATTCCACTGTTTTATGGCATAAACGATTAGGACATAACTCGAAACCGAGAATGGAACGTTTAGTATCAGACGGAATAATTGAAACTCTTGATTTTTCGGATTTTGACCATTGTGTCAATTGTATCAAGGGGAAGCAGACAAACAAAGTAGGTAAAGGTACATATCGAACTTCAGAGACTTTGGAATTGATACATACGGATGTATGCGGACCATTTCCTATTGCTTCTTGGAATGGTCAACATTACTTTGTGTCACTCATAGATGATTACAGTCGATATGGTTATCTTTATCTTATTCATGAGAAGTCGGAGGTTTTAGATGTTTTCAAAGCGTTTAAGGCTGAAGTTGAACTTCAACTTAATAAACGCGTTAAGGCCGTTCGTTCTGATCGTGATGGTGAATACTACGGAAGAAATGACGGATCGGGTGAACAACGTCTAGGACCGTTTGCCAGGTACCTCGAGGAGTGTGGAATCGTTCCCTAATACAAAATGCCGGGTACACCTAGCATGAATGGTATTGCGGAGAGACAAAACCGTACACTTCAGGAAATGGTGAGAAGTATGATATCGTTCTCTACTCTCCCAAAATCCATGTGGGGTGAGGCATTAAAGACAGTGGTTTATATCTTGAACAGAGTACCAACTAAAGCAACAATTAAGACGCCTTATGAGTTATGGACGGGTAGACGTCCTAGCTTAAGGCATTTTCACATTTGGGGATGTCCAGCAGAGGCTCGATCTTATCGACCCGATGAAAAGAAACTGGATTCCAACACTGTGAGTTGTTACTTTGTTGGATACTCGGAAAGATCTAAGGGGTAGAAGTTTTATGATCCCACGAAAAAGACGATCTTTGAGACGAGAGTAGCAACGTTCTTTGAGGACATTGAACCTGGGAAAAGGGACGATGAATTTTGTTTTGGAGAGGATAAGGATGAAACTTTTGTTTCACAAAAGATAATGATTCCTATTCCAATTATTGTAGCTAGCAATGATTTAGATCATATTGCTCGAGCTACAAATCAAGATACTCCAAATGTCGTTCCTGAAATCCATGAAGAACAAGATCATGAACCTCAAGAACAGTTACATCAAGAAATTGTGCCACGAAGGTCTACTCGAGAGAGGAGAAGTGCTATTTCTGATGACTATATAGTATTTCTTCAATAACATGAGGATGACATTGGATTGACAGAAGATGATCCAGTTAACGTCCGTCAAGCCATTCAAAGTGTTAACTCTCAAAAGTGGACCGAGGCCATGATAGAAGAGATTAAATCTATGGATGACAATGGCGTTTGGGAACTTATACCTTTGCCTAAAGGTGCGAAACCCGTTGGATGAAAATGGATATTCAAAACCAAACGGGATTCGCAAGGCAATGTGGAAAGGTATAAAGCACGTCTAGTCGCCAAAGGATTTACTCAAAAGGAATGCATAGACTACAAAGAGACTTTCTCTCCGGTTTCATCGAAATACTCTTTGAGAGTATTGATGACACTAACAGCTCATTATGATTTAGAGATGCATCAGATAGACGTTAAGACAACCTTTCTCAATGGTGACATTGAAGAGACTATCTATATGGTGCAACCTGAACACTTTGTGGTCGGAGATCCAAAGAAAAATGTTTGCAAATTAAGGAAATTCATCTATGGTTTGAAGCAAGCGTCTCGTCAATGGTATCGCAAGTTTCATCGTATAATCATCTCATATGGTTTTGAGGTGAATCAGGTAGATGACTGTGTATATCATAAGATCAGTGGGAGAAAATTTATTTTGATAATCCTTTACGTGGACGATATCCTTATTACTGCAAACGATGTAAGCTTTATGTGCGAAACTAAGAAATTTTTTTCGGAGCAATTCGAGATGAAAGATCTTGGAGATGCCTCTTTTGTATTGGGTATAAAATACACCGAGACCGCTCTCATGGTATATTAGGTTTATCACAAAAGAGTTACCCCTATTTCTAAGGGTGATAAATTCTGCTCGACGAGTACCCCCCCAGACTTGAATGAAACACTGTCCCGGTGTTCAAAACCTAAGAAGATATCGTAAACAAAACAACGGGAAATAAGCGTTGGAACGTGTGCACCTTGTGTAACTTCTAATCCCGTGTTTGTGTTTCCTCTTCAAGGATGATATGAGCGTTGAAGAACCTGCGAAAAAGATTCACACAATCCAAAAAGAGAAATACAATCCCACCAAGTATATCAATATGAAAAGAAAAAGAGATAGTCCGAAAGAAAATGAAGTGAAAAACGAAACAATCGGGTTGCCTCCCGACAAGCGCTTGTTTAAGGTCTTGAGCTTGACCGAAATGCTCTACTCATGAGTTGGCTCCGAAAGAGCGAACTTAGATTGATCAAAATCCGTGTTGTCCGCGTTGTAGAGCTTTATGCGCTGAGCGTTCACTTTAAATGCACCGTTTGCTCCGATTAGCTCGATTGCTCCGTGTGGTGAGATGCTTTTAATCGTGAATGGCCCGGACCAGCATGACTTAAGCTTTCCTGGAAAGAGTTTTAAACGTGAGTTGAAAACAAGTACACGATCACCTACCTCAAAGGTCCGCTGGAGTATGTGCCGATCGTGCCACCGCTTCGTACGTTCCTTGTAAATTCTCGCGTTTTCGTACGAATCGAGGCGCATTTCCTCAAGGTGATGAAGCTGTAACGTCCTCTTCTCAGCGGCACATTTATAGTCGTAGTTCAATGCCTTGATCGCCCAATAAGCTCGGTATTCCAATTCAACCGGTAGATGACATGCCTTACCATACACAAGCTGAAATGGAGTCATTCCAATTGGCGTCTTAAAGGCGGTACGGTAAGCCCACAAAGCATCATCGAGTTTCAATGCCCAATCCCTCCTAGACCTTGAGACCGTTTTCTCCAAAATCGACTTGATTTCTCTATTAGAAACCTCAACTTGGCCGCTGGTTTGAGGATGATAAGGCGTTGCTACCCTATGTCTAACACCGTACTTTCTCAACAACCCATCTATGGTGCGATTCACAAAATGCTTACCTCCGTCGCTGATCACAACTCTCAGAACTCCAAAACGTGGAAATATGACACGCTTAAACATCTTTGTCACTGGTTTGGAGTCGTTCGTGTGACATGCCAAAGCTTCCACCCACTTCGTGACGTAGTCTACCGCAACTAGGATATAGGAATGTCCGCACGAGGATGGGAAAGGGCCCATGAAATCTATCCCCCACACGTCAAATGGCTCGACTTCTAGAATGTATTGCTGTGGCATTTCATTGCGTCTAGAAATATTACCTGTCCTTTGGCAATTGTCGCACGATTTGACGTAGTCATGGGCGTCCTTAAAAACAGTAGGCCAAAAGAATCCCGCTTGCAACACCTTCGCAGCCGTCTTTGCTGCGGCAAAGTGTCCTCCGTAGCTCGAAGAATGACAACGTGAGAGTATGTGTGGAGCTTCTTCCTCGGAGATGCAGCGTCTAAAAATCCCGTCTATCCCCCTCTTGAAGAGATAGGGTTCATCCCAATAATATGCCTTGACGTCATGGAGAAATTTCTTTCTCGCATTGTAGTTCAGCCCCTCCGGTAGTACTCGACAAGCTAGATAATTAACAAAGTCAGCATACCAAGGAATTGAAGTACAAGTCAAGGACATTACCAAATCATCTCGGAGATAGTCATCGATAGGAATGCACTCGGGGATCGCAAGACGTGAAAGATGATCAGCCACTCCATTCTCGGCTCCTTTCCTATCCCTAATCTCTAGATCAAACTCTTGGAGAAGTAAGATCCATCTAATCAACCTAGGCTTCGCATCCTTCTTAGTGAGTAGGTAACGCAATGCAGCGTGATCCGTATAAACAATTACCTTCGAACCCACTAAATATGACCGGAACTTCTCAAACGCGTAGACTATCGCAAGGAGCTCTTTCTCCGTCGTAGAATAGTTGCATTGGGCACTGTCCAAAGTCCTACTAGCGTAGTATATAGCATGCAACATTCTATCCTTACGCTGACCTAAAACTGCTCCAACTGCATAGTCACTCGCATCGCACATAATCTCGAAAGGAAGTTCCCAATCCGGTGGTTGAATGATAGGTGGGGAAACTAAAGCTTTCTTCAACCTCTCAAAAGCATCATGACAACTCGCTGTGAACTCAAAAGGCACGTCCTTACCTAATAGATCCGTGAGGGGTTTTGAAATTTTCGAAAAATCCTTAATGAAACGCCTATAAAACCCCGCATGACCTAAAAAGCTACGAATACCCTTGACGTTCGTTGGTGGTGGTAGTTTCTCAATGACTTCGATCTTAGCCTTATCTACCTCAATGCCCTTCGCTGATATCTTGTGTCCCAATACAATGCCCTCGCGAACCATAAAGTGGCATTTCTCCCAATTCAAAACGAGGTTCGCCTCCAAGCACCTATCTAGCACTTTGCACAAATGAGTTAGACACGCATCAAAGGAAGGTCCATGAACGGAAAAATCGTCCATAAACACTTCCATAATATCTCCATTCACATCGGAAAAGATTGAAGTCATGCACCGCTGAAAAGTAGCGGGTGCATTACACAAACCGAATGGCATCTTCCGATAAGCGAATGTACCGAATGGGCAAGTGAACGTCGTCTTCTCTTGATCGTCGGGATGGATTGGAATCTGGAAAAACCCTGAATAACCATCAAGAAAACAAAAGTAGGAGTGAAGAGCTAGACGTTCAAGCATTTGATCGATAAAAGGAAGAGGGAAGTGATCTTTCCGTGTGTTTGCATTCAACTTGCGGTAGTCAATGCACACCCGCCATCCCGTGACTGCTCTCGTGGGAATCAACTCGTTGTTTGCATTCGGAATGACCGTGATACCTCCCTTCTTTGGCACTACATGAACTGGACTCACCCAAGCACTATCCGAAATTGGATAAATAATTCCCGCATCTAACAACTTAAGTACCTCCTTCTTTACCACTTCCATCATATTAGGGTTTAACCTACGTTGGTGCTCAATCGAGGTCTTAGTGTCATCTTCAAGGTGAATTCTATGCATGCAAAGCCCAGGACTAAGTCCCTTAATATCCGCTATCGTATAACCTATAGCTCCCCTATATCTCCTAAGAGCCTCTAGCAATCGTTCTCTTTGGGAATCATCTAGGTTGTCATTTACTATAACCGGATACGTGGAATCAAGTCCGAGAAACTCATACCTCAGCCCTTGTGGTAAGGGCTTCAACTCCACCTTCGGTGCCTTGTCAACACTCCAGTCATGATTCGGATGCTTGATTTGATCATTAAGCTCGTCGGGAGTGGTTGAACTATCAATGAAGGCCGCGTGAGGTGCGCTGAATTCTGTCTGGAATTGTCGGAGGGTTGTGCACTGGCTTGCAACATCTTCTTGACTCGAAACCCCTTCCAACTGGTCCGTACTCATGTGGCCATGAGTTGAGAAGTCCTCTTGTTGAGAACTACCCGAAAATCCATCGTTCTCTAAGGCTGCGACCTGCTGTGCTCGGGCCGCGCAGAATTCTGCTCTAAGTTCATCTAACTCGGTTCTCGGGATTTCTTTTTCATCTCTCTCATCTAGCAGCTTCGTATAATGCTTTACCTCATGGGGATCTTTGTAAAGTCCCTCTCCAGCTGCTAGAAGAGCCATCTCAAGGGAATCCATATTCCCAAACTCCTCTAACACTTCCTCGGCTAATCTCTCTAATACATCAATATAAAACACCGAGTCTACCATACAAGGTTGCCTAAGTGTGTCGTTCAAATTGAACTCCACTTCCTCATCTCCAAACTTTAAAGTGAGTCTACCCTCGGCACAATGTATAATAGTCTTAGCCGTATTGAGGAAAGGTCTACCTAGAATGATAGGAATTTTCTTGTCCTCCTCCATGTCTAGTACAACAAAATCAACCGGGACAAAGAATTTTCCTACTTGCAATGGGACGTCTTCAAGTATTCCTTCGGGGATTCTAACACTCCGATCAGCCATGGTGAGTGCCATTCTCGTCGGTCGAAGATCCATCCTACCCTTAAGATCCAACTTCTCATACAATGACAATGGTAGCACGCTTACGCTTGCTCCGACGTCGATTAGCGCATGGTTAATCTCATAATCTCCAATTTTACAAGGGATTACGAAAATACCTGGATCCGGCATCTTTTTGGGTAGACTTGGCTGTAGCATTGAGTTGGTGACCATGACGGTTTCCGTTTCCACATCCCGCTTGTTCGCAAGTACGTCTTTGAGGAACTTAGCGTATGAAGGCATCTTCTTCAACGCTTCGTGGAATGGAATCGTAATGTGCATCTTCTTCAACATCTCCGCAAACTTTGCAAATTGCGCATCATCGTTCTTTTTGCGTTGACGTTGAGGAAATGGCAAAGGAGGAGGCCTCGGTTCGGGTTTAACGTATTTGGGCTCCTCTTCCTCCTTGTGCTCCTTGACGTGGTCGCTCTCCTTTTCTACTGCCATTGATGGTTCTACCTGTTCAAACCTTGGAAGAGTAGGGGAATCAAGTGTCTTACCGCTTCTCAAATGGATGGCATTGATTTGCGCTCGAGGATTCGCTTCCGGGCGTGCCGGTAGAATCCCTTGCGGTTGAGAGGATTTCGCAGCGAGCTGCGAAACTTGAGTATCCAATATCTTTAGATGCGTTTTCAACTCATTAAACTCATTCTTCCTCTCTTGATTTTCTGCTCTCATCTCTTCCTGATTCGTTCTCAACGCTCTAATATCATTGGCTTGGTCCTTTTGTCCTTGTATGAATTGAGCTAGCATTGACGCAATATCGGGGCTAACTTCTTGTTGCGGATCTGATACCCCATCTCCAGCTCTTATGGTTCGGCATAACATCTTAAAATCAGTAAGATGCTGGTTTGGGTCCTCGGTGGGTCTCCCTCTAAACGCCGCGTTACCAAGCATTTGGATGAATGCCGGTTGAAGCTCTACGCGGGCGTTTCTCCTCGCAATACATGACAAGAGCTGCGTGTGCCTAGGGACCGTGTATGATCCATAGGTCAGTGCCGGTTGCACTTGTTGCGCGTTTTGAACGTTCATATCTCGACGTTCGGCCATTAGCTCTTCTTCAAATGGTTGTTCAACTACTTCCTCGGGTTGGAAGTTCAAGTGTACTTGCGTGTTATCAACTGGATTGCTCGCACTAGCTCTCGTTTCCTTCCTTAGTTTTCTGAGTGTCTTATCAATGTCGGGGTCGAAAACTAGATCCGCGCTTCCGGTATTTCTCATGCACAATTAAGCTGCACAAGAAAAAGAAGATAAACACAAGAGCACGTGAGATCCGAGAAGCAATAGAACTTGACTCTAAACACAATTGACAAACGAAATAAACACGAAAAAGCAAGAAACAAACAAGACTCCTATCTAAACTAATGTCTAATCTAAAAGTTTCCTAACTCCTAAGCCGTAATTAACTCCCCGGCAACGGCGCCAAAAACTTGATGTGCGTTATATCAAGTAATAAAAACCTAGACTAGCGCTTCCGCAAGAATACGGATCGTGTAGTAACTAGGGTCGAACACAAGGAGTTAATGCGACTAATGAGCTATTAAACTAATTGAATAGACGTGTGTGGTGACTAAAGTTGGGAGTATTGTTGAGCTAAACTAAACTAAATCGAAGAGGATAAACTTATGGCTAAGCACCATGGGTGTCGAGAGTTTGCCTAATGAAGTAACGAAGTTCTAAAAAGATAATTGGTCTAGGTACTATCATGAATTCAGGGAATTCAAGCTCTCCTATAGGAACTGACTGGCGTAGACTTGTCCACTATCTAGCATGCATATACCAATGTATCCATTGCGTATCTTACATGCATAGACGCATTATGGCCGCTATCCTAATCCCTAGATTAAACCGATTGACCTGTCGTAGATTCTAAACCGGCTAACCCTAAGTCATGGCTAAGTTCCGAAACCTAATGCCCTGGCGTTGGTTTATTAGGCTTCTATGATCATTCAATCAAGTGGCGTACAGGTAGAGAAAGCATTAAGAACAACCATGAAATCTGAAAACATGATAGATACCAATTTCATTCATTCAAGTGGCGTACAGGTAATGAAAGCATTAAGTACCACCATTCATTAAGCGTAGACTTCGTTACAACATAGCAAATCTCTCTAACCCATGGCAAGGGATCTACTCAGACATAGATACAGAAAAGGAAACAAAAGAGAAGTCTAGATTCGACATAGATATGGAAAGAGATAACTCCCTATTCATAAACCGATGTCTTCGGTAGATTCTCTTCGCTCCCGATCCGTAGATCCGTCTTTTCCTCCTTCTTCCTCTTGCTCCAATGTCCCTCTATCTGCTCTGATCTCTTCTGGTTCGAATACCCTCCTTCAGATCTGATTTTTCTTTTAATTTTGCCGTTCTAGATCTTAGGAAAGTTTGTTGAGATCCAAGGACCTGAGCGGGCACAGCGTGTACCCGCTCGTGCAAGCCCTCTGCCCGACCGTGTTGCACACATTTGAGCCCGAGCGGGCACCATGCCCGATCGTGTGATTCTTGAGCCCGAGTCGTGCGAACCTACGGGGATTTCTTGGCATAACTGACCCGAGCGGGCACTCAAATTGCACCCGACCGGGCACTTCATCATTTGTCGTGTACCTTAAGTGCCCGAGTTGTGTAAACCTACGGGGGTAATTGACAGCAAATCGCCCGGTCGTGCACTCCAATTCCACTCGAGCGGGCACTCCATCTTGGTCGTGTACCTTGAGTGCCCGAGTCGTGCAAAGCTACGGGGGGTGATTGGCAGCTAATGGCCCGATCGTGTACACCTCCAATGCCCGAGCGGGCATGTCTTGAAATGTTGTTTCTCTCCCTTCGCTCGGTGTTTGAGTGTTCACTTTCAGTCCATGGCCTTTGCACAAGCGAACCTTGTTACTCAACTTCGTTTTCGGGGTTAGATTGCCAAAATCACTCGTGTTTCTTCTCGTGTCTTCATTTCCTATGCACAACACGAAATGTGGATAAAGTCTTCGAATATACTCAATAAATGAATGAAATATAAATAATCAATTCTAAACTAGACCTAAGAATGATATAAAAACTACAACGGATTACGTGTTATCAAACTCCCCCAGACTTAACCTTTTGCTCGTCCTCGAGCAAACCTAGAGTCGAGTACTAGAGGAATTAGTGTTGCGTAGTCTCTGTGGGATCGACACCTAATATACTACACACGTGCCGTTCACTTGCGGGTAGATTAGGTTATTTAACTCTGATACGCATCAAGTTTTTGGCGCCGTTGCCGGGGACTATTGTCAACGCGTCTTAGATTCAAACCTAGAGTCCTTCTTGCTTTGTTTTTATTTTTTTTGCTTTTTGCTTTTTACTTACGATTCTTTCTACCTAAGTTCCTTTCGTTCGTTCTTTTTGGTGTATGACCAGGTCGCAAGGCACTTCTAGTCTACTCAGAATCGACCTAGAGATCTAGCGAACTTGCAGATTACTGAGAAAGGGTAAGGAAGAAGACAACACAGAGCCGTCAGATCAACAGAATATGGATAATCAGAACGGCCGTGAACATGCTCAGTTACCTCTCGGTAATTTGGGGCAAATGCAG
>CM071865.1:26434637-26447912 GCA_036759665.1 Gynandropsis gynandra
TTTTTTTTAAAAAAAAATTAAAACGTAAAATTTTAAAAAAAAATTGAAAATAAAAAAACGTTTATACAATAATATTTAAATTACAAAACATTTACAAATTAGTAGGTGGAAATTGGGAATCATTATCGTCGTTAGCATCGTTGTCTCCGGCCGTATCCCAATTGATAGAAGGCATGTGTGCCTTCATCATCCTCAGCCACTGCTCACGTTCTCTTCTCTTTTGCTCTATTTCTCTTTGCAGAGCGCTGAACTGTGAGTTTTGTTGTTGTAGTTGGGCTAGTTGGGCGTTTTGTTGTTCTAGTTGTGCTTTCATCTCCGAGATTGTATTTTGTAATTCCTGAGTCGCGACCTTTTCCTTGCCTTTGGAGGAACTCGCATGTTTTGATGACATTCCTCCAAGACCAAATAGGCGCCCTTTGTACGGCGTTACGTGCTACGAAAAAATACTCACAATTAATTCAAATTATTAATAAAAAAGTTATTGTAAAAATGTATTAAGTTTACCTCGAAATACATCTCGTTGTATTCTTCTTGAGAAAGAGTCGGTTGCGTCCCATCTTCTCTTGGCGGGATTTGGGACACTCGTTGCGATGCCATGTTATCAACATCGTCGTGAATTTGTTTTGCCCTGGCATCTACCCAGGAACCGTCGGATTTTTTCTTGTGTGTACACTAAAACTTAAAAAATTTTTAAATCTTACCATAGGCTTGCGTTCATTTGACACGTTGTTTTGCATGATAGCTAATCCTTCGAAGTATTTGTGCTAGTGTCCATTGTTGTTTAGCTTTTCTAGTACTCGACTCTAGATTTGCTCGAGGACGAGCAAAAGGTTAAGCCTGGGGGAGTTTGATAACATGTAATCCATTGTAGTATTTACGTGATTCTTAGGTCTAGTTTTGAGTAGATTGCTTAGATTTCACACATTTATCGAGTTCATTCGAGGACTTCATCTACATTTCGTGTTTTATATAGGAAACGAAGACATGAAGCGAAACACGAGAAATTATGGCAATTCAACCCCAAAAACGTGATTGAATGACAAGGTACAACTTGCGCAAGGCAATGGAAGCAAATCAAACACTCAAGCATCGAGCGAAAGGAGCGGAAACACCATTTGATGTTGTACATGCTCGGGCATGAAGTGTGCCCGCTCGGGCTGTGTTTGTGCACCCGTTCGGGCTTCAAAATGGACCAGAATTTCGCCGAGAGTTTGCCGACTCAGGCTCAAAGTGTGCCCGCTCGGGCATGCCAGCCCGACCAAGTTTCAAGTCATGCACGCACGGGCTAATGCACTGCACGAGCGGGGAGAGGTTGTGCCCGCTCGGGTCCACCTTTTTCTCAACAAACTCCTTGATTTTAGAACGGCCAATTCAGTAGAAAAGAGACCTTTTAAAGCTAGGATTCGTACTAGACTAAAAGGGGTGAAGAAAGGAGACATTAGAGGACACACTTGGAGACATAGAGAAGGATAGAGAAGGACGGAACGAGGGATCCGAAGCATGGAGGATCTATTGAAGACGTCGATATATGAATAGGTAGGAATCTCTTTCTTTATCAATGTTGAATATAGTTTTCTTTTGTGTTTCGTTTTCTGAGTTCATGTCCGAGTAGATCTACAGCCATGGGTTAGAGAGTATTGCGATTATGTAACGAAGTCTTGTTCTAAATAAATGGTGGATCTTAATGCTTTCATTCTTGTACGCCACTTGAAATGAATGAATTCGGTACTTAATGAATCTACGCCAGGGGATTAGACTTTGGAACCTAGCCATGATTTAGGGTTTAATCGGTTTAGAATCTACGCCAGGTCAATCGATTGAATCTAGGGATTAGGATAGCGGTCTTAATGCGTCTATGTAGGTGAGATACGCAATAGATATATTGGTATACGCATGTTAGATAGTGGACAAGTCTACGCCAGTCAGTTCCTATATAAGAGCTTGAATTCCCTGAACTCGTGATAGTATCTAAGACCAATTATCTTGTTAGAACTTCGGTACATCGTTGTGCGACTCTCGATACCTTAGGTGTTTAGTTGTTGAGTCATTATGTTCATTAGTTTAGTTTAGTTTGCAATTGCATTCCATCCACTTATTTATTTCACACGTCTTATTCATTAGTTACTAGCTTTAGAGTTGCATCAATTCCTTGTGTTCGACCCTAGTGCTACACGATCCGTATTCTTGCGGAAGCGTTAGTCTAGGTAATTTATTACTTGAGTTAACGCACATCAGGAAACAAACTAGAGAGGAGTTCCCTAAGGAGTCTGAAGCTAAGTCCAAGGGGATTTTGGACCTCATCCACACTGATTTTTGTGGTCCGATGCAGACTCCATCACTGGATGGAAATCTGTTCATCCTAACTTTGACGGATGATTATTCCCACATGCTGTGGGTTTATTTTGTGAGATTGAAATCTGATGTGTTTGGCATCTACAGGAAGTTCAGTTCGTTGATGGAAAATCAGACCGGGCAGAAAATTAAAAGGTTGCGGTCTGATAGAGGAGGGGAGTTCAACACTAAGGAGTTTAATAGTTTTTTGGAGGAGCATGGAGTTCAACGGCAGCTTAGTGTTGCTTACTCTCCACAGCGGAATGGAGTTGCAGAGAGACGTAATAGAACCCTCCTAGACATGACACGAAGCATGTTAAAGGATAAGGGGTTACCGAATAGATTCTGGGCTGAAGGGATGTTTACTTCAGCTTACTTGCAAAACAGAATGCCTACAAGGGCATTGAAGGACAAGACACCGCTGGAAGTATGGAGTGGCCACAAACCTTTTGTGAGCCATCTCCATGTGTTTGGGTGTCTTTGTCATGTGATGATACCATCACAGCAAAGGAGGAAATTAGATGCGAGGTCAGAAAAGGCGATTTTTGTGGGTTACAGCAGTATGAGTAAAGGGTATAGAGTGTAAAAACTCAGCTCGGGCAAAGTGGATGTGGCAAGGGATGTAGTGTTTGAAGAAAATAAGGGCTGGAACTGGGATACACAAACTGAAACCAAGGAGCAGTTTGTGATTCCCAGCTATATTTCTGGGGGATATCCACAGCAAACGAATACGCAATCAAGTGATTTAGTACCAGCAACACACCTCACCGGACAGAGTTCTAAAAGGAGTGGGGGAGCACCTCAATTCTCTCCTATTCATTTTAGGCTTAGTCAAACACAATCAAGGAGCAGAGAAGGAGGAGGAACCAGTGGGAGTTCATCAAGGCTGGTACATAGAATGAGACGTTTGAGTGATATTTATGAGGATGCTGAGCCGAGAAGTGAAGAGAACTATCAAGTGTATGAGGGGTACTATCTTACTATGGAGGAACCTAACTCATTCGAAGAAGCTGTAACTGAAAAGGGTTGGAGAGATGCCATGGACACGGAAATGGAGATGATAAACAAAAATGGGACGTGGGAGCTTACTGATCTACCTAAAGACCAGAAGTTCTCTAAGCTACATGGTTGCTCAAGGATTCCATCTGAGTTTTGAGCTTGTTGATCACTGTCCCCACATCCGCATTGAATTTTGTTTGCGTTGAATGTTGCTGCCTTTGCTCCTTGATAAATTCGAGCAACACTCCGTCAAATTTTGACGAAGACGATTGAGGAGGTTGAGGAGCTTGCGGAACTTGCTGAGCTTGCTGGAATTTCTGATCGTTTTGCTGCCTTTGCTGAAACCCCGAATACTTTACCGGTTGAGTCGTTCGATACGAAAGATTCAGGTAATTCTTCCAATTCAGGTTGTAGGTATTCCCGAATTGAGTGTTTCCTTGCTGCTGGGCATAATTCATTTGTTCAAAATCCTCATGTATCGTGCATTTATACGCTACATGTTCCGTATCTCCACAATTCACATAGTACATGGCGTTTCATGCGTTGCCCGTTGCTCTATTCTGATTCGGCTTGATAACGCGATGAGTGTTGTTAGGCATACCTCTCGGAGTTGACCACATGGTTTGGATCATGGCAAGGTTATCGATCAGCTCGTATGCCTCCTCGACGCTCAGATCCATAAATGATCCTCTGGCAGCATTATCCAACGTCGTTCGGTGTTCATCAAAAATTCTGTTGTAAAAGGTTTGGATAACGTACCACTGCTCAAGACCATGGTGTGGACACATCTGTAGAAGATCCTTAAATTTTCCCAATGCCTCAAACAAAGTTTCTCCATCTCTGCATCTAAACGTTGTGATTTCCCCCCTCATCTGAATCGTCTTACTCGGAGGAAAGAAGCGTGATGAGAACAATGTGCAGAGCTGATCCCAAGTCGTGATTGAACCAGTGGGAAGCGATTGCAGCCAATTTTTCGCTCGTCCCCCAATAGAGAAGGGGAAGAGATGCAATAAGATCGCATCCTCCGAGACTCTGTGTATCTTGAATGTACCGGAAAGCTCCAGGAAGTCTCTGAGGTGTTGATGGAGATCCTCGTGATTTTCACCCATGAATTGCTTCTCATAAAGCATGTTGATCATCGCTGGCTTAATCTCAAACTGTTCTCTGGCAACAGCAGGCATCCTTATGGTTGTTTGCACGTTGTTCATGTTCGGCACCACGTAATCTCTGAGACGACGTGGTGGAGGAGCCTGTGGTTCTCGAGGTTGAGGCGCAAGTTGTTGTTGCTGCATATGCCCCAAATTACCGAGAGTTAATTGAAACTATTCGTGGCCCTACTGATTATCCATCTCTCGTTGATCTGACGGCTCTGCGAAGAACAAAACAAAAACAATTTAGGTAGAAAGAACGAAAGAAAAGAAAACAAAAACAAAAAAAAAGAATGACTCTAAGCTCAAATCTAAGACGCGTTGACAATAGTCCCCGGCAACGGCGCCAAAAACTTGATACGTTATCAAAGTTAAACAAATAACCTAAACTACCCGTAAGTACACGAAACGTGTGTAGTACTTTAGGTGTCGATCCCACAGGGACTACGCAACACAAACTAAGCTTAAACTACGAATCAAATTTGCTAACGAACGAAATATGGTTTTAAGAATGAAATACTAAAAACAAATAAACAAACTAGTTCTTAAGAATGAGACAAATGTTCCAGGAAACCAGTTTCACCACAAGACTACCGAAACCAACAATCAACCTATCTATCATGCAATCCCAGTCAAGTTATCTAAGGCAGACGATCATATTATGATATCTACCCTCTCTTAAGGCATAGACACGTGATCTAGGCAAGTTACCCCCTACTTTCGTGGCTGACACCTTGAACTAAACCCATAAAACCTGTGATTCATCCGTTTTACCCTCAACCGCTGCTACCCTACCTTCGTGGCCTAACCTCGGTTGTTCTAAACCTTCTCCTAATCCCTAACACATGCATCTACGTGGCCATCGCAAACACAAGTAAATTAAGCACTCAGATAAAGAATAGATAAACGAAAACGGGAAGATTCATTCAAAGATAAATCAAAAGTGGTTCCGGGATAGCCATGGGCTAATCCCCTCTCTTAGAACAAACAAACTACTCGCTCATGCGTCCATAAACAAACATAAACGAAATAGAAGGTCTAAGGAACAGGAAAACCAAACAAAACCGAAATGTGGGGTTGATCTCTAATGCTCCTTGTAAGTCTCCTTCGCAAGAACCTTCTTCTCTCTCTCCCTCTACTCTCTCTCCTCGATGTAGAACCGAAAACTGAGTGAATGAGCTTGACCTGTCACTCCTCTCCTCTTCTTTCCTTCTACTTTTCTTTCCTTTTCTCCCTTATTTCCCTTTCAGTCGTTCAGTTCTTCCTTATGTTGCAGCATCCACCGATTGTTGTCTTTTTATGAGTTTCCATTCTTGAATAAGTTGGGTGACGTTTCCATTACTTTCTCCAGCGAAATATCAGTTATTCCTCTTCTCTAAAGTCGTTTTCCTTATTGTATAAGTCCCTAACAAACTCCCATTTGTTTTAAATCAAATTAACTTATTTGGAGTTGCAAGTAACAGACGCGACCCGCCTAGGCTGGGTAAGTGACCTGCTCGGGTGCGGCGCAGAAGATCGCGCAAGAACATGATGGAGAATGAGGCAGCCTGCTCGGTCTAGAAGGTGCCTCGGTCGGGCTAGTCTATTGCCCGCTCGGGCTGTGGTGTTGCCCGCTCGGGCTGAGGCCCTGGGCGTTGTAACTCTTGCCCGACTCATGCTCAATTTGCTGGACAAAATCACCGTAACAAATGCCCGCTCAGGCTAGGGAGTTACCCGCGCGGGTAGTGGCTATTCCTTGCCAATTTTCGTCCCGTTTGTGTCGTGATGATCCTCGATGTTGGTACTTTGTCTCGTGGACGCCCTTTAGCTCCGAAATGAACCGAATATGCATAAAAACTTGTAAGAACATGAAAACGCGAAAAACAAGTAAAACGGATACGGAATCATACGTAAAACATCACATCTATATTACAAACATCTCTAAAATCGTGCGAGAAATACGTATGAAAACGAGATAATCAGCCACTGGACCAAGTACTAAATGAGAAAGATGATTACACTATAGG
Organism: Gynandropsis gynandra; assembly: GCA_036759665.1. NCBI lineage: Eukaryota > Viridiplantae > Streptophyta > Magnoliopsida > Brassicales > Cleomaceae > Gynandropsis > Gynandropsis gynandra. Next base: position 26,441,122 of record CM071865.1, read on the forward strand.
GGTTTCAAGAGAGCAGAAAGCTTCGTAAAAACTGCTCTGCTGAGAATTTTTGTAGCTTGACTGAGCTTGTTGTGCTCGTGGTTCATGCTCGTTGTGAGTATTTTCTTGGAACATTTTGACTATTGAGAAAATTTCTCGGTCGAGTAAGGGGTTGTTTGGGCCAAGTGTTTCCTCAGGAGTAAATTTTCGGTTCACATTTTAGGTTTTTTTGGATCTCTAAAGCATGAAAAAAAACGTGGGGAGTTGAACCCTATGTCTCACGAGGTATTCTAAAACCTTATCGAGCAAGAAAGTGGTTATGAAGGCTTCAAGAGTGTATTGAGACAGTGAAGGTTGAGTTTGGGGTGATGCTCATGTGATTATAGAACCTTGGTGAAAGACATTATGGAGGACACGTGAGTGTATCGTGTAAGGATTATTAGATTAGAGACAAAGTGTTGCGATGCCTTATGATCACTATGGAGGGGCAACCAATGCTGGGATCATGTGGGATCTTGCGAATGTGAGAGTCAAGTGGCTGGGATCGATGGACCATGGGAGCTTCAGAGGTGTGCTGGCATCCGATGGTTAGAGTTAGGCGGTTGGGGTCGGTGCACCTTGTGAGCATCACGGTTGTATTGGAGTCCCACAATATTGTGTGAACACCTCTTATGCCAATTGAGATTCAGTTGGATCTTTTAAGCGTTGTGCCGAGAGGCTGGGTTCATGTGGACCTTTCGAGTCCTATGATAGCTAGGGTCTAGTGGGACTTTGTAAGCAGCGATCATGGCGGGATACTAGTCTTTGACTGTGGTGTTCATTAGGAGTGGATTAGGTGTACAAGTGTTTATCTTTGATATGTGTGTATTGCACTGTGTATTGGGTGAGCGGTTGGATGTATGAAGATCATACATGCATCGGTCACACTGTGTGCAATTAACCATACTCACCTCGTTTTTTGGTTGTTGTAGATGAAAACTGATGAGAACACAAATGGGGAATAGAAAGTAAGTTTCGAGGTTTACGATGGATTCTTCCCGAGGAGCATTTACTTTTCTTGTATTTTTATGTGTATTGATTTAACATCTTGAGAATATGTATTGATTTAACATTTTTATGTTTTTGAAGTTTCAATGAGTATTGGAATTTCAATTTTAATAAAGCACCGTTATTATATTTGGATTATTGTTACATGTTGTCACATTGGTGAGGGTGATGGTGGACATTCCAAATCTTGATGGAGGATTTCGGAATAGGGGTGTTACAAAGTGGTTTCAAAGTCGAAATTTTCAATAGTGTGTATTAATAAGGTTTTTGAAAAGTGTGTTTGAAAAATCATCGTGACTTAGCAGAATAGGTGACACGAGTTAATGATTTTGTATAATGGAGAAGAGGTTTTATGATGAGAAGTTGGTAGAGCCCTCGGACCAAGGCATCTTTAATTGAGAAAAGCTTAGTCTTTTACCTTGGGCTGCATTTAGAAGTTGATTGAGAGCACTGGTTTCGTAGCTAGTTAGGCACAATGGGTTGTGTTAGATTAATCGTAGAAGTTGCGAAAGATCGCTCGATAGCTACGTGAGTATACAAGATAGTTGAACTAAAAATTCAAATAGAAATTGAGAATGAGGAGGTTGTGGGAATGAAAATAAGTGGTAACGGAGATATTGATATATGAGAAAGCACCTGAATAATCTAAAGAGTGACCTAGAAAAATACCAACACAATTCCCAACATAAATCCGTGTTAGTAAGACATTGTAACGCAAATCCAACAAAATTTTAATGCCATTGGCACACAAACTTTGTGCTGAATAGTTGGATTTATATCGCAATTTCAACTCGTGAAAATTCAAAATCTACGTTAGAATTACATTGTCATTGGTAACACATATTTAATGCAAGGATAACATGATTTTATCACAAAAATTACATCGGAAATTTCGACATGGTGTTGTGTTACACTTGTGTTGCTCTTTCTTATGTGAATGTAATGCAATTGTAATGACCCCAATTCAATGAAAATTGTGGCATTACTGCATTATAAATTGTATTAGAAACACATATGTATTAGTTCCAGAATTTCGTTACAAAGATGACATATAGTTCATACGTACTATACTTCACGAATGCAATAATCAATACTATTGCGTTAGTATGTTCATGATAGCTACACAAGGGTAAAACAATTGCGTTGAAAATGATGGGTATATATTTCGTTTTGGTTCTTAACCAACTCACTCATAACTAAAACTTCAAACTCATCTAAACTCTCTCATTCCCTTGTATATAATGTCTCCTAACGCTTTAGATCTTTTGTCTTTCCCAAGGTGGATGTATGAACTTTTTTACTAAGAAACAAATAATTTATGACTCAAATGTGAAAATGGATTAGAAAGTTTCATGAAAATTGCTACAAATCAAGTTGGATATGCAAGGACTGATAAATTATACTATCCTTGTTTTGCTCTATATGTTGCGTTTGGTTATTAATATTCATTGTGGCCCTTTATTTTGTCACCATATAATTTGCCACCAACGATGTGATTGAAAAATGAATTTTTGTTTTTGAGTAATCACACCTGGTCCAAATCATCCGAAAAAAAACTTGATATATTTTTACAAATATTGATTGATGAGTTGAATTATATGTAGAAATATGATGGTGAAGCATATGATGTTTCAAAGAAAGAAAATTTCCACATGAAAGCCATCTTGATTTGAAAAATAAACCATTTTCTACCTATGTGATGTGGTTCGAGCACACATGAACGTCTTTCACTTCCATATTTTGTGGATGATAAAGATTTATTTGTAAAAAAATACGATATACAACCATGTTGTTTTGATTGTTATATTCATTTTTTGTCATTATACTGTCAATTAAGAAGAAATTAAAGAAATTTTACAAAAATAAGACGATGTATAAACATGCATCATCCATGTTGACATAAGATGAGATATTATGTGAGCGTTTAGATTCCATTTTGTATTACATAGGACATTTGATTACGGTGGAAATGGGTATGATAAATGCGACATATTTGGAGATTACCACAATTGATATAAATCCAATGTTTTTTGGGATCTTCCCTATTGGTGGCAACATCTACTTCGTTATAACCTTGATGAATTTAAAGAAATATTTGTTTGAAAATATTATCAATACGATAAAGAATGTGTCTAGAAAGTCGTAAGTTTGCAAAATAAAGGTTGCATATTAGAAATTTATGTGCACTGAAAAAGCTTGAACTAATAAGAGATGATGAAGCACACATACCCATTTTTATACTCAGCGTTGCATCATGAAATGGAATGCTAAAATTGTTACAAAAAGATGTCACATTTTTGGATGGTTATTCGTCAAATATAGCTCGTTGTATGGATCACAGTGGTGGAAAATTTGAAGGAATGAAAACTCATGATTATCATGTTTTCATGTAACGACTTCGTTCAAGAGCTATTGCAAAACTTGTCTCTAAATCCTTTCATAAGCCGTTGTGTAGCGTAAGCTCAATTTTTAAAGATATTTGGTCGCAAACATTAAAGTGAATGGCGTTTGAGTTTTCAAAATTAACCTACATCACAACTTATCTGCCTTGGAAAGGTCCTTCATCCTTCATTTTTTAAAGTACGATATTTTCATCTTATCATTGTAAGACAATGAAATGGTTTTACTCCTATCTAAACAAAAACGACAACGTGTGAGAATTAGAGTACAATTTTAAAGTGCATCCTAGAGAGACAATATTACTAGAACATGGTGATACGAAAGATAAACAAATGCAAGAAGACAATGAAGAACTCATGGATAAACCTAGCGAACTATCATTGTTAGCTATAAAGAAATTTATATCTCTAAACGAGTTAGATGTAATGTCAGATGAAAAGATAGAAAAGGATTAATAATGCGATGATATGGATGATTAATGTGATTATTTAGAAGATGACGATGATTGATAATGTAATCGTATAACATTCAACACAATTATTAAAGTTTTTTTTAACAAAGCTAAAAATTATAATGCAATTGTATCAATTTACACTTTTAATGCAATAAAGTTGCTATTTCAAATGCTATTATAATGTTATTGCTTAAGAAAGTTACACAATCAGTATTTAACAATCTGCTTATGTATGCCAATGCAATTGCGTTAGAACTCTTAAAATCGTGAAATTAGAATTGCGTTGGCCTTGATGACATGGGAATTTTCATAATCGCGTTAAGAGGATAACACAATTCCGTTACTATTTCTAACACCAGGGTAACACAATTGCATAGAAAAAGTTCATAACCATGAACTGTCGGTTTTCATTCTCTCTTTTTTGAAATTTAGCAAACTATATATTTCTTTTGCCTAATTTTATTGCCTCTTGTTGTTTCTGATCGAAAATCTTAGTTTTAGTTTTAATTCACCCGCCACTTTATAAAAAGGTATATAACATCAGTTCGGTTTATTTATGGTTTACTTTACTCGTTTTTGTATATATTTTTATAATGGTTGTAGTTGTAATGTATTTTAGGGTTAGTACTTATAGTATGAATTAGCATGTTTTGGTTTATAAAATTAGGTGTATTTTGAAGATTTAGTAGGATTTAGTGCAGTTATGTTGCGTAAATAGGTTTAGATCGGTTAAGTCACTTAAGATTTTATATCAATTTTGATTTTTCTAGGGTTGAGTGTGTTTAGAGATGCAATTGAGTTAGAATTTGAATTGTTTTAGGGTTGAAATTGAGCTAGAAATTGAGTTTGTTTAGAGGCTATTTAGAGTGGAAAATTGAGTTATGGATTTAATTAATTTTTTGTTACTTTTTTCCTAATTATATTGTTATGTTTTCTAGATGACTCTTTGTTCGAGTGGAACAGGTTTAGTGATTCCTTTCCCTTCGTGGACTTCGAGCTTCGAAGGACACTTACGGCTGGCTCACATCACGTGGATCACTGTTTGCCCCGTCTCTTCCATCGCTTTCCCTGATGTCGTTGTAGTGATAGTCGAAAACATCTTTCACTCGGTGGAGGTAAGCTATCGTGGATGATCATTTCCATATCTCGGCAGTTCCTAACTTCGATGAGCTTCAACACCACCTAGAGTGCACCTTGATTGGTTGGTTACATCTTAAGAAGATTCTAACAATGGATGGTCGACTAACATATTGGTAAATATCTTAAAATTAATTTTTTTGTATTTATAATTATTTAGTATATATAACTGGTTAGTTTTTGTAGGTTTGATATTGATGCTTCGATTGGGTCTAGCATCACCATTGGATCAAGACGAAATATTTTGGCTTATACACGGACTGGATGTTGACGTCACTCGGTGGAGGTAAGCTATCGTGGACGGTCATTACAGTACGTAATAATTTTTTAATTGGTATTTAATAATTACTTTTTAAATACTTATGTTTTTATTTACCTAGTTTAGAAAGGATGGTACTAAGAACTCTAATATCATAATATTATGTACAATCGGTGGAAATATCTAGTGATGAAGCGACTCAAATCATTAATGATAAGCTAGAAGAAGAACTGGCAAGCCGATCTACACTTAGAAAAGTTTCCTTTGGATTTCATTTGTCCGGATATTTGGGAGGCATTAGTGGAACATTGATCGATTCTAGAGTTCCGTGAGAGTAGCATGTAAACCAAGAGGATTTTAAAGACCCCTATCACACCAGATCTTGCGCCTTTAATGCGTACATCCGGTGCGAAGCCAATCCCGAAAGTTTATTACGATTTGGTTAATCATTTTCTTTTTTAAATTATTAACTAATTTTTAATATATAAAATAATGTTTCATTAAGTGTTATTTTCAGTGACAAGAATATGGTCGAACAATAACTCTAGTCTAGCTATTGTGGAATACCCACCAATAACCGGACGCAATGTGGGTCTACAGCAAGACCAAAAAGATTGCAGATGAGTTTGAAAAAAAGATACATAAAAACTCGTAATCCATTCTATATATAGTTTTTATCTATTACTTGTTAATAAATCTTTATTAAATTTTTCAAACAGCATCAAGAGGGAACATTAAGTCAAGATGATAGCTCGAGAATCAAATTACACAAGCCATGCTCTACGAGTTTTACCTCAACGTAAGTATCTCTTTCATAACTATTGTATAACAATATTTACTTTTGCAGATCGTCCAACTTAACCAATATGGATGTACATTCGGTTTAGGCTCATTGAAATCCTAGATTACTGATTCTTATGGTGTTGAGACATCCATGGATACACATGAGTCCGTGAGCCTCGTGCAACGAGTTGATTATCTGACAACCGAGCTTGCAAATTCCGCAACTAAATAAAAACTGATCTGGAATTGATTGTGGAGCCATTCCTATAATTCATTTTTCATCTTAGCCTAACTCCACATCTTGTAGCTTCCACTCCCGTTCCTACTCCAACGCGTGCAACAATAATATTATATATATATATATATATAATTTTTTAAATGGGGTAACTTCAAAAATACCCTCGTAGGGCTAAAACACTTCAAAAATACCTTTCCCGAAAAAGAAAAAATTTTTAACTTCAAAAGTACCCGTATAAATGTTGATATTCCCAAAATACCCATGCGACTTTACGACCCAGTTCGACTCAGTGACCCAGTTTGACCCTGCGACCCTTGTCCCTCTGCGACCCTTGTTCCTCTGTGACCCTTGGACCCATGCGACCCTTGTCCCTCTTCGACCCTTGTTCCTCTGCGACCCTTGGACTCCTGCGACTCTTGTCCCTCTGCGACCCTTGTTCCTCTGCGACCCTTGGACCCCTGCGACCCTTGTCCCTCTGCGACCCTTGGACCCCT
>CM071865.1:26454088-26467987 GCA_036759665.1 Gynandropsis gynandra
TCCTCTTCCCCTTCAGGTTCTTGAACCACCGTTTTTTCGGGTTCTTGAACAACCTTCTTTCGCCCTCTCCCTCGTATTGTTCTTGCTCTTTTCGCCGGCGGAGGTTCAACATATGGCGCAGACTCCTTCGATAAAGGTCCAGCACCTGCATAAAATTTACCTCATTAAACATATGGCAACCAATGGGACCAATGTGACCTATGCGACCAATGGGACCAATGCGACCTATGCGACCAATGGGACCAATGCGACCTATGCGACCAATGGGACCAATGCGACCTATGCGACCAATGGGACCAATGCGACCTATGCGACCTATGCGACCCATGCGACCATTTGACTTTAGCGACCCAGTGACACATGCGACATATGAAACCCATGCGACTCTAACGACCCTGCGGCTTATGCGACCCTACGACTCTAACGACCCTACGGCTTATGCGACCCTACGACTTATATGTCTCGATGGAAATTGACACTTAAATGACCTTTTCATTAAATATTACTTACTTGGTGGAACTCCATCAGGAGCAATGTTTCTTGACACTGGATTTGGACGTCGAAGGAATTCAAAAGCAAAATCACCAACAGTGTCGGAAGATTGGGTTTCGGTGATCGCAACTTTCTCGGCAGCCTTTGATTTTGGATTAGGCACATGAATCTCGACATCCCTTAGAAGGTCTCTTACGGCGTTGATGATTCTCTTCTCCGACTTCCTTATTTCCCCTATTAATTTCTTCTCCAGTGTCAGAGGAACTGCGGCATCAGCATCAGCATCACTCACGCACTCCTTCCTCTTAGTCCCTTTTTCCTGCAAAATGACCAATTACGAATACATTATACTTCTACCGACCTAAGCTACCCATGCGACTCAACCGACCCATGCGACGCCACCGACCCGTGCTACCCTCAACCGACGTGTGCGACCCATGTGACTCAAACGACCCTCAGACACTCCGCGATATTCAAACGACCATTGCGACCTAACCGACTCACTGACACTGACACTCACCCGTTTCAAATCAATAAACTGAGTCTAAGATGGTCATGAAACTACTGCGACCCTTGCTACTCAACCGACTCACGGAGTCGAAGATGTTCATGCAACTCCTACGACCCTTGCGACCTAACCGACTCACCGACACTGACACCCATTTCAAATCAATAAAACATTTTGTGACTCGAAAGCTTGCAAAACCTTAGAAATCGAACTACTTACGCTTATTGACGCCATTGAAGATTGACTCGTGCTCTCTTCGTGCTCTCTTCGCCAGTTTCCTTCTCGCCAACTTCAAATCGTTCGCCAACTTCAAATCGTTCCCTCTCAAGTTCGAAATCACTTATTTCTTTCTTGCTATCAACTTTTAAACAGGTTTCACGGCGAAAAACTGTTCGGCTTTCTCGTTTTCGGCAGTTTTTCACGTCGAAAAACTGCCGAACTTCCATTTTTCCACTTTCGAACGTTAAGGGCAAATTTGTCTTTTCTTCAGTTTTTATTTTTCCGATTTAATAATTATTTTAGGGAAGGGTATTTTTGAAGTGATTTAGCCCTATGAGGGTATTTCTGATATTCCGCCTTTTTAAATTGCGTTACAACTCGCCGTTAACACGAGTAGCGTCTAAACTTCATATCTTATTGTCACACAAAATAGCATCACATTTTCATTAGAAAAGAGAACACAAATCCGTTTCAGCTGCCTTACAATTTGTAGCATAATGTCTCGTTAGATTCTTTGAAAAATTTAAACTCCATAATTTTAATGCAATTTGCGTTAGCATTTGTAACGCGACAACGATATATTTTTGTTAAAAAGGTAACGCCAAATTGCATCAGAATTGTGTCACTAAGCCTAACGCCAGATCAATGTTTGCCATTTACAACTTGTATAGTACCCAACACAAATTTTGTGTTAGTTATGCAAATTGAAATAGTAATTTCCAATGCAATTGTTAGCAAATTTGCATTGGAAATTACGTGTTTTTGTAGCGTTTCAATGAGGAAGAGGCTAAAAGACTGAGCATTATCTCTCACCTGAGCTTGGAGTTTCATTCAAGATCATTATGTTATTAAAAATGAAATGAGTTTAACTGTGAGACCATGCGAGGATCTACATATTGCTGGTGGAGTCACGTGAATGAGGTAGTGCTATGAGAGGTCACGGCATGTGCCAAAATTTTATTCTTCTTGGATGTCACAGTGAAATATGAAACTCGTCAATTCCGGAAAGGAGTTTACATCAGCTATTGCATTGATCAAGATTCTCTAAATTCCACAAATACGAGGAATAATTCTAAATTGGTGGGGGAGAATTGTAACACTTGTAACAAAAAGTTTGTGAGGTTTTAAAGGTCTCATAAATGAGACATTCAACACCAAATTATGGTGAAATGACTAGGCATTTGATTGAAGTTGAGGGAGGCTAAAAGGTTGTTTCAATCTAATGCACAAAAGGAGAGGGGAAGCTTGATTGAAAAAAGAAAAGAAAAGAGAAATAATATAATGAAACTGAGAAAGAGAGTAGGAGAGAAGAGAGGGAAGGGTCGTTCTTATCATTCAGGAATCAATGAAGCATCACATTTGTTGCTGGAAACAACACTGTTGTGGTTCAAATTGCTAGAAAACAAGGTGAGAACCTATACCATTCTTAACATGTGTAAATGGTGATGAACTCGTTAGGGATATGTTAGATTGGTTATTAACTCAAATGGTTGCATGAGCACTGTAGAAACTCTAGGGAATGATAACTAGAGAATTAAAATGTTAGCACAGTAGGAACCGTACATATCAAAAGAGTCGTGTGATCATATAGTGAGTATCAGAGTGATATGTTTGTATATTTAGGATCTAGTAATGTGGAGTAGGAAATCATATTGAAATAGAGTCATGCAACGCTAGAAAACAAAGAATTTGGCGAATTTTGTAACTCTACGTATAGTACTCGATTGAACACTCAAACAAAACCGCTCAACCGAGTACAAAATTGGGAAGAAGATGATACTATTGATTTTTCAGGCAAGCGGAAAGCTTTGTAAAAACCGTTTGGCCGAGTATTTGTGGCTCAGTAAAGTAGGAGATTCCTTGGGCCGAGAATTTTCTCGATAGGAATTTTCATGTCATTGTTGGTTTGTTTTGGACTCCTAATGCATAGGAAAACCATGGGGTTTTACCCCATATCTTATGAGGTGTCCCAAGACTTTAACAAGCACAACGGAGACCATGAAGGCTTTAAGAATGTAATGAGAGTGCGAGGGTCGAGTTAAGGATTGTGATGCTCATGTGTGGATGGAGACTTGGTGGAGACACTAGCAAGGGTGAGGTAAGTATGTCACATGAGGAATCCTAGGTCAGAGATGATAGTGTTGGAGTGCTATAGGATCGAAGTGAGATAGGCAACTTGCTTTGATCAAGTGGGATCTTGTGAGCATTGGAGTCGGGGGATTGGGTTCGATATACCTTTTGAGCGTCATTGTTGTGCTAGGACCCGGTGGGATCTTATGAGCATTAGATTTGGGTTGGATGGACCTTCCAAGCATTATAGTTGTGCTAGCGTCCGATGGGAGCACATATAATGCCGGCTAGGTTATAGTGGGATATTTGAAGTGTAGTGTTGGGAGACTAGGTCATGTGGACCTAGCGAGACCTACGGTAGCTGGGGTCTAGTGGGACCTTACGAGCGAAAATCATGGCGATGTACTATTATTTGACAATCGGTATTCATTCAGGGGTAGGTTAGGTGAAAAATTTTTTATATTTGATATGTGTGTTTTATAATATGTATCGAGTGGAAATTTGGATGTAGAAAGATGGGACATGCATAAGTGTCACTTAGTGTGATTCATCATACTCACCCCATTTGTAGACTGTCGTGGATGATTTGGAAATGGGACATGAATGAAAGCTAACTATCATATATGCTAACCTCATAGACATCCATTCTCAATGGATCGATTCCATTCATCAATTATATTTTTGATGCTAATGGAAAACATAAACAATTACCACACTGATGGTCAAACAATCACGCATGAATACCAAAATACTCGTTAGTGTGTGATGTCATGGGTTCAACACTAAGTTGGTAGGCGATTAGGCTTACGAATCGTTTTATCGAGTTTAACATCTAGAAATACTCCTCAACGACCATATGACACGAATAAAACATCATTTATTTTGATGAACTACAATGAAAGAGAATTTAGTCTTTCCTTCCATCATTCCAACTCTCCATAATCATAAGGTATGGTTTAACTGTCAGATCTCAATATAGTATCAAATATTTTTCATGTATGTCGGAGCCGATTGTAGAATGAACTAGAGAAATTCTTTCTGTTATCATTTAATCGCTTTGACCAACGAATTTACTAGTCTTCGCGATCTACAACAATATAGAGCTAAAACTCTTACCAATAGTTGACAGATCCCATCATGATCAAACATCAATTGCACAAAAAATTGATCATGTCTAATATCATTCCAAAAAGTGCTTTAGAGCATAGAGTTTCCAAAATCCATGAATGACAACAAACTTGTCAATTTAACTATTGACCAAAGGTATAAGGAAAATCTAACATTCAATTCCTATACGAGAATTACTGTTGGATTATTAATATTAAATTAACCATTAGAAATCTTAATTTAGGTTAGTTCAATGATGACATTCTTGTGTTGAATCATCCATATATGTGACTTAGTAAAAGAGACTTACTAAATTCTATCCAATAGAAAATACAACATTTATGTTGATCTAACTAGATAATTAATGTACTACTAGTCATCATATGATCAAGAACATATACTAATTTATACGTTAAAACTCATCTCTCTTTATCATGATATATATCATATATGTGGTCTACATATATATATATATAGATATATAAAAAATTATCATATAAATTAAACAAGTTCATATTGTTACACCTAATATGAATGTATACTAGTTCAAAATAATGTCAACTCTTTGAAGCTATATTAGAATTAGTTCCAATATGTTACATATCTCAATCCTATCCTAAACTTGTACTCGTCAAACTCCTTTGATTAGGGTATCTTTATGAGTAGATCGGCTATATTTTCTTTTCCATTTACTACTAAAATCTGAACGTCCCCCATCTTTTATGACATCTTGAATTGAGATGGTACTTCCGAAGAATATGCTTCGATCTTTGATGAGATTTCGATTCCTTCATTTGAGCTATCGCTCTAGTATTATCACATAATAATAGAACAAACTCTTTGATCAAAGGGACGACACCAAGTTCACCAATTAAATTCCTCATCCAGAATGCCTCTTTTGCTGGCTCACATGCATCAATATATTCTGCTTTTGTAATCTAATAAGCTACTTAGCATTTTTGGAACTTTTCCAACTCATCGCTCCATCCATTAAAGCAAAACATATAGCCCTACCAAGATTTCACAAACTTTGATACACGCCCCGAGTCTTGGATATCAAGACGCGTATAAGGAATACGTTTGACTTAATTTCTCAGGTAGGATTTTTTTTATTATAAAGGAACTCTTGAATTGCTTAGGGGCGCTTTTCAAGAGTTTATCAGCTTGACGGTGGAGGATATGATCACACAATGCAAAAGTAGTTTCAATGAGATGAATATTATGGAAAATAGGGTTTAATGGATTTGAAGACACCACAAAGGGTGTAAAAGCCTCTTGATACAATTGAAAATGAATTCAAAAGTTCTTGAAACAAGTTTAAGACACCGTATTCTTGATGAATGACAAAGAAAATAAAGAGTTTATTTCTTAGAAAGTTCAAGTCTGAAGTTACAAATGGGGTGGAATCTTTTATATAGGAGAGGTTTCAGGTCAAGGATCACGAAACTATCTACTAGTCATTGGAGATCTTCGAAAGATGAAAGTAAAGGATCAAATGGGATATAGATTGGCTTTGGTAATTTCCTAGCCGCTAGGAGAGATAAAAAAGGATATTTATCTTTCACCTTTTCTTAGATATGTCTTTCGAGCCCCACGGTTTAGGTGTGCGGGTCAAGGCTCGATTCAATGTAGAAAACCGATGTGAGTTGTCTGAGTTGGGCTTAAATACTTCTTTTGACTAAGAGTCTCCCATGAATCCTCCACTATCTTGATCGCTTTGTCATGCAAGATCCTTACTCGTCCACGTCTGAGTAGACCATGGGGAAATGTCAGCATGTTCGGTTTCTTGAGTTAGCTCATCGTCTTTGTGACCCTTCCTTTGGTGCGGTTTCATGGTGGATATCCACATCAAACTTCCAATGTTTCTGATGGGGATACACCTAATTTATATTCGCTACACATAGCATAAAAGCCACATCAAGGCATGTTCATGTCATGGAATACCTGATACTCTCACTACGCTAGTGTACAGAATCCTACTCATGCGCTCTTCCTTCGTAGGGTCTTACGAAAATCCTTCCCATGATGGAGATCCTTATAGCCATTCTAAAATTTACCATGTTTCATCCTCCCATGATGTTATCGATATACATTGACTGGGAGAGTCCTATAAGCCTTTTGGATCTATTTTTATAGATTCTTATTCCCAAAACAAAGATAACCACCGTGTACGCAGAAAGGTCTGCTAGCTCATTCCTTGTACATTTGAGTATCCTTTTCGAAAATAAGTCATGATACTTCTTTAAGACATCCATGATCTCAGGGGAATACTATGTTGTCTCTTGGCCTATCAAAACATCTAGACCATTAGTAATACCGAGCTTTGATAACTTAAAAGCCTTAAAAATCGCACTCGTTTTAACATAATAATTTTGTTTGTCACACTTATTTTTGAACTATTGTAGCTTGTATGGATGAAGATGCTTCTTTAGTTCCAAAACTATCTCCTTCACCTTAAATGCACTTGCAACATTAGTACAAGAACCACTATTGATGATGAGTCCACATATTTTATTCTTAATGAGACAATTGATCAATTTCTAAGCAGTCTCAACCCTGACATATAAGAGCATGTGAAAACTCACCATTACATTGATCTGGATTACTTGTTTCATTTGTTATTAAAGATCGTAAAGACTAAAGAGGAAGGAAAAAACTATTCTTGAGGTACGAAAACTATTCTTACTATTGAACTAAAGGTAATTGATTGGACAAACCAAAAATAGGACACAAAGTTTAGCAGAAAGTGTTGGCACCACAACTATACCAACACCATAATCTAACAAGAACTCTTATAAAGAGACATCCAAACGAAGAGCACTAGGTACAAACAAAATCCATATACGTAATGGTGACATTATATGTCTCGAATGTTAGGGTCGAGGTCACTACACCAAACATTGTCCAAAACCAGAGGTTAATCCTCGTATGGATGGATGGCGAACATGTGATAAAACCAAACGAAGACGTGGTACAAGGGGATGACCATGGGCTTCACAACGTGGATAAAGGTTATAAGGAACATGAGGTAGTAAAGGAAAAATTACATGTAGTACGACAAAGTCTTGGAATTACACAACAAGAAAGAGAAACTTATGAGGCATGAGAGTTGTGAGAATATGAGCGACAATGAGGTAGATCACCATAAAATAAACGAGGTCTTGAAAGAAACCCAGACTAAGGCCTGTGATAGCACACCCCTGAGAATAGTATTTCTTTCCTTCAATACAAAAAGGTGTTGCTTCGTAACAAATTAGCTCATCTTGTATCTAGTTTTCTTCATAAAAAATTTCAAGGTTTTCAAGACAATTTTTTGAAGAACGAACCGCAAGATAAAGAGAAGAGGCTAGATAAGCAGTGGACAATCTTTCAGCTGAGAGATGAGGTGCGGATGCACGTGCACACAGAAAAGCTCCTATAGAGGCAAAAATCACACCTTTTGATGCATGGATTTTTTTATCCTTATAAATAGGAGATCCATTATATGAAATCTAAATTAAGCTTTAATTAATTTTAATTTTTTTTTACTAATCCGAGAGATTTAGCTACCGAACTCTTGAAGATATTTTTTGATTTTCACCGACTTTTTCAAAACTAGATCATAAGTGTTGTGGCATCGTTCGTTAAGTCTGAGATTTTCTAGTTGATTGTAGTTGGGGTTTAAGATGTTTTTTGCTAGGAAAGATAAGTCTTAGGTTATGTTATCGGGTTACTAGGGAATTTTAATCCATTTTCATCCATCTAACAAAAGCACATTGGTCTTGAACCATATCACATAATCTCGTTGAATTAATGAATATAAAGTAGTTTTTGTTTTATGATATTTTGAGAACATCAAAATAATCATTATTTCTATGTATATAAAATTTTCAGAATACAATGCAATAAATTTTATCGCAACAAAACAATAAACAAGGTCACAAAGTCAACATTTAATTTATTCGATTTTTCTTGTAGCATAATTTAAAGCACTTGTTTTCATTAGAGATAGAGTCAAGTTGATGAATTCTCCCTCGATTATTAGAGGGTGTGTCCACTGAGGTAAATTTGAACCAGAAGAAAGATGAAACATGTGGAATACAATGTCATTATTGCAAAGGGTATGGGTATATAAGATACGAGTGTCCTATTGTACAAAAAAGAGAATTGATGCTGAAGAATTTTGA
Organism: Gynandropsis gynandra; assembly: GCA_036759665.1. Lineage (NCBI taxonomy): Eukaryota > Viridiplantae > Streptophyta > Magnoliopsida > Brassicales > Cleomaceae > Gynandropsis > Gynandropsis gynandra. The sequence goes on from CM071865.1 coordinate 26,462,651, forward strand.
TGAAATAAAATGTTTTAAATGTTAAGGATAAGGGCACCAATAAAATGTATGCAGGAAATATTCTATCAAGATATGAGAAATCATTTTTCACACAAGAAGAAACTTGAGTCTAATGCGAATGAGCGAAGTGATAAAGAGGAAATGGAAAGCTACATGACGTCCATTGGAATCACCATAAAAGAGATATATGGCAAGTATGTTAAGATGACCAAATAAAACATTAAAATCTTCAAAGAAATCGAAATAATACGTTTACGAGAAGCTTAAAGATAAAGAAGAATAAGTGCCCCCTCAATGGTGGTGTTCGTATGCTTGACCGGTCATTAACTTGATAACACTCTCCATATGTCGCATTTTCCCTCGCATTTCTCGAAAAGTACTCTTGAGCTGCTCCATGCATCGTTCTTGCCTGAAAGTCTGTAGGACTGTAGGGGTAACGTCGTAATGTCTTCCATAATATCATTTTGTAGAGAACCCAGGTCGTCTAGATGCCCCTTATACGACCTAAAATACTACAATATATAACAAATTAAAATTAGTATATTGATTTAAAACAATTTATATAATTAAAGTGTTATTAAGGATAACGTTATTATTTTCATAAAATAAATTTGGTTCTTTTGTAAACGACTAATTTTATTGGGATATTAACCGATCGCTTGTAATTGTTGTGTGATCTTCGCCGTCACAGTTTTCACAATCCGCTTTGCTCGAAGGTATAAAAATCAGGTTCGTCGACCTCTTCCCCGACGACGGAATTCTTCTTGGCGTGAGTCTCAACGACCAACTCTCACGCCAAGAAGAGTCGGTTCCCTTCCCATCCACAGAATCTGTAACATTAAAATAATGTGATTAGTTAACAGTTATACATAAAAAATAAATTTATATTATAAATGTAAATTTCTTACCAATTCTTTTTTCTTCTTTTTGGAAAAGACTTTGATCTCAAGGTATGGCTATGTGGACCACCCCCGTGAATTCTCTCGTCATATAGAAATTTTTTAGCCTTTTCGCTTTTGGCCTTGAAGTCCTCCGACTCTCAATGTTGTACAAGTTGATTGAAAGCTTTGTCTATTGTGCACATCAATTTGAAATTCTTCTTATAATATTTGTGTCTGGCATTGTTCCATCAAGTGTAACCGAACTTGTATATCGGGTATCCACGAAGTATAGATATACCATGTGTCCTTCTTCAGCCATCTATATGTGTGCTACAATATTAGACTAAATTTAATTAAGTTCGATAATAAATATTAAATTATATATTATATTAAACACACATACGATAAATGTATACCACCATCAGCGGTGTATAAGCTCTAGCGTCACCTGTCAAGAATAGTATAGTCAATCTTGTAAAGATCCTTGGACGATGTTTTTCTTCGTGTGTTTAAGAACATAAACGAAATCTTTAGAAATTTTTTAAAATTAATTGAAATATATATGTGTATATTTAATAAATAGTATTTTACCATAACATCCAATCAGGACTTTTGAGATTAGTGTTGGGAAATATAAACGTGAAATTTTTCTAAGTGTCGAACAAAATTAAATGATTCAATGGGTGTCCATTGCATGTGTAAACGGATTCCTCTTGAAAATACAAAAATGATTTAAAAAATAAATTACAAAAATTTTATATTATAGTTACATAATTCACTTATCTTCGTGATGCGTGTCAAGTTAACAAGTTAACCTAAGACTACGCGCAAGTGCACGACACGTGTGTAGTAGTCAAGGTGTCGATCCCACGAGAACTAATGTAACACGATCTAAGAATCAAAAGTAGAACCAAAGCTTGCTGCGAAAGAATAAGGATGATGAAATGAAAATATAATGATGATGCAATGGATAAGTGAGTTCTACACAAAGAGACAAACGCCCTAGGAAACCGGTTTCACCGCATAGCTTCTGAAACCTATCTCGGATCTATCTAATCGTGCAATCCCTATCAAGATATCTAAGGCAGGAGATTTTAATGTAGAACCTACCCTCTCTCAAGGCATAGGAACGTGGCTAGATAGAGTCATCCCCCTACTTTTGTGGCTGACACCCGAACTAAACTCCATTACGATTCATGATTCGCCCGATACAACCTTCAACCGTTACCACCCTACTCTCGTGACCTAGTCTCGGTTGTTCTAAGCCTGATTTTCTAGGATTAGAATTCACCTTTCAGTCCTTCTCATAATCCCTAACACATGCATGTACGTTTCCATTCATAAACACAAGACAGTAAGTTCTCAGACAAAGAATAGATAATAGGAAACGGGGAAATGCATTCATAAACAAATCAAAGACGGTTCTGGGATAGCCATGGGCTAATCCTTTCTCCTAAAACAAATCTACTACTCGCTCATGAGTCTAATCATCACAAACAAAACAGTAGATTAAAGAGCATAGAGATATCAAACGAGCGATGATCTCGAATCAATCTCCAACTCCTTGCGTGCATCTCGTCAAGGGGACTCTATGGATGGATGGTGGCTATGAATTCTGCTCTGGATGGTGGATCTATTCTTCTCCCAATATTTTCTATCCTTCTGGCTTTATAATTTGAATTCCAAGCCCTTGGCCGACTGATTTCCACCTAATTCGTCGGTTGGTTGTTATACATAGTCATGCCTGATCGTGCTTCATGTCATGCCCGGTCGGGCATGCTTCTTCCGTAATTGTAGACAAGTTGTTTTCCCATGAAGCCCGACCGTGCTGTCTACAATTACGTATAATAATAATAATAATATAACCATGCACCCGGACCGTGCTGCCTTCACAAAAGAGGATGCCCGACCGTGTAGCATTGAGAGCCCGGCTGTACTACCTTCACTAAAGAGTAGCCCGACTGTGCTGGATTGGGAGCCCGATCGTGCACATGGTAAGGGTTGTTGTTCGGTCATGCTGGACACCAAGCCCAACCGTGCGGCTACACTAAAGAGGCTGCCCGACCGTGCTGGTTAACAAGCCCGACCGTGCATAAGGTGAGAGTGCATGCTCGGTCGTGCACTTGATCATTCTTGGCCAAGACTTGTCCAGTTCTCGTTCCGTTGTGACCTTCATTGTCAGATTATGTCCTGGGTATGCTTCTTAACTCCGAAATGAATCGAATACGCATTAAAACCTATAAGAACACGAAAACATAGAAACAAGTAAAACGAATATAAAATCACACGTAAACCTTGCAACTATGGTCATAAACATCTCTAAAATCATGTGAGAATTGTGTACGAAAACGAGATGATCAAAATCCCCCATACTTGAATATTTGGTTGTCCCTAAGCAAATGTAAACGTGGAACACGTGGGATATATAAAATGTGAGAATTCACCTTTCCCCTAGACATACCAATAAAGCAAACCTAATCGATCTACCAAACAAGTTAGAGCAAATTTTGGTCTAATAACTTTCATTCTTCATCTTAAGTTCACTATGGCTACCTATATGAAAGTAAATCAAAGATGAGGTAAGTGAGAAACCACAACTCTCTCTACCAAACGAGACTTCAAACAAATGCTAATCACATAATCAAAGAGGATACTTGTTTTCTTCTCGAGCTTCTTTATTCTTTCATTCCATTTTTTCCTTTATTCTGATATTGCAAACACACTAGGCTTCTAGGACGTAGGACTTGAAGGGATTCAACTCTATTTAGACCCTAGCTAACGATGACGGTATACTCTTGCACCTCGTTGAAGAGTTCAGCTGAGTAGATGGTGTTTTTATGTGCCTTGGTCTTAGGACGTCGAAAGACAATCGCCAACCCACCACTTAGACTCGAACCATCAAAAATGTGTCAAGATCGATGCACTCATATCGATTTTAGATCATGATTTGAGGCATTATTTCTTAATTCTGATTTTTCTAACACACTAGACTTCTAGGACGTCGGATTTGAAGGAATTCAATTTCTACTTAGACCAAAGCTACCAATGATGGTATACTCTTGCACCTCGTTGAAGAGTGCAGCAGAGTAGATGGCGTTTTTACGTGCCTTGCTCTTAGGACGTAGAAAGACGATCGCCAACCTACCACTTAGACCCAAACCATCGAAAATGTATCAAGGTCACTGCACTCATATCGATTTTAGATCATACTTTGAGGCCTTATTTCTTTCGATAGCGGAGTGTTAGTGTGTGCTCTTATTTTTTGCAAAACAAGCTCATCTCATGCAATCAAATCATCCTCGTGAAAAATAAATAAAGCATCGTCAATATGAAATATAGTCATTTGGATAGAGAGAATGAAGAAGAAACTAACTTAGCAAACTCATCTAGACTTCCCATAAATAACACTAGGATTCCCAAAGACTTATGACCCACTCATTCCTCAACCATCTTGTAAGATCTAACATGCAAGATATCACGGAAAAGGCCAACTTCTTAAGCATCTTAGGTTCAATGTTCATCTCAAAACGTGGAACCGGACAAGTACCTAGGACGAATCTAACTCATGAAACAACTAAACTAATCTAAGAACTAAAAAAACAAAGGACAATGAAATGAGATCACCTGACAAACGTAAGGTACTCCCCCAGACTTAAATTGAACGACGTCTTCGATGTGTAGCTCCGATGGAGGATAAGAAGGTTATGTCACGGTTGAAGGTGTTCTTTTTTTATGTTTTCGTTTTTATGTTTTTCAAAATAAACCAAGTCCAAAATATGAATCAAAAGAAAAAAAATGCTGGGTTGCTGATAACACTGAAAGTGTATCATATTTAGGATAGGTTTTTATGTTATTTTAGGATATTTCTTACATCGTCTACTCACTTATCCGATATGATTTTGAGCTTCACACACCGGTTTTATTGGTTTTCAGGTTTTTAGGCGACAAGGCCTAAATGAGCTAAATACGAAGGATTTCTGAACAAAACCACAAGATTTGAAGGAAAATCTACTCAGAACCAAGACCGAGCTCCAGAACCCAAAAGGAACACCCGAGCAACGAGCGGAAAAAGAGAATTTCAAGATAGCAAGGGTGCCCGATCGGGCACCACTCTCCACCCGCTCGGGTAAAGCCTACGGAGTTCATCCATGCAAAACTACACGACCGGGCAAATGAACAAGGTGATCGGGTAACATCTACCCGATCGGGCAACAATTGAACACCCGCCCAGGCGGTTACTCGTCAATCTGCCCCGCAAGTTTACGCGACCCGGGCTCCTCGACCACACGATCGGGTGACCACTACCCGATCGGGTGCAATGCTCAACACGGTCGGGCAAGCCTTTACCCGACCGGGTAACATCACTACCCGAGCGGGCCGCGAGATCCGCAACAAACTTAGATCTAGTTTCAAACGAGCTAATAAAAGGGAGAGAACAGATCTAGGGCAAAGGGAG
>CM071865.1:26475423-26505038 GCA_036759665.1 Gynandropsis gynandra
GGAAAGGCTCGGGAGACGCTGGAGAAGGAGAGAAGCATCAATCCACACATCGGTAACACAATACGGAAGGTCGAGGCATCGGGTTCCTTAGGGTTTTATCATGTATTGGATTGTGTTATCTTTGGTTTCCTTTATTTCCATGAGTGAGTAGAGTCCCTACTGCGGGTAGGGTTTATTGGATTTGTATGTATGAACGATGACTTTTCTTAATGCTTAGTTTCACAATTTTCACTCTTGATTACGGTTCTATGCTTAGCAATATCAATCTTATGTTAGTGCTGACCGCTCAACAACAATGGATCTCGAACCTTGCTGGAAGGTTAAGGAACGAATCCGGTCCGCTAAGTAGTAGATTAAGTTTTGGCTAATGAGAATCTGACCGGTCGGTTAGCCAACTTAGGGATAGTGATTGCGGACGTAACGCTGCCATGATGTGTGTTAATCGGCTGTCGGAAGGCAGGGTTGCATGTATCCATGGTTAGGAGGTTTAGGCTCGGAAGAATCACTCCTCGACAGTAGAGCATGAATTTCCCGTCGTCAAGAGTAGGTTGTAGATCTATGATCTTTAGTCGTTCATGTATGCAATATCCGGTAACCCGTACACCCGTAGTACTCATCATATCTAGTTCACCCTTATCTTCGTTTCGTTGTCTCCATTAGGTTAGATTTAGGACCCTTAGAACCACATCCTTTTATATCACCTTTCTTCCTAGTTTAGTTTTATTCCTAGTTTATCCACACTTAGTCCCTAGAGATCGACCCTGGTACTACACGATCCGTATACTTGCGGTGAAGTGGTCTAGGTAATTATAACTCGTGTTTTCCACACGTCAGTTGCCTCCCAGAAAGTGCTTGTTTAACATCGTTAAGCTTGACGTCTCCATGCTTCATTAGTGCGCGATGGGTGGATCGAATAGCGACATGGAGTTTCCACTTTTGATCAGTGGAGCGCCTAAATGTAGCTTTAAACGCTGCCCATTTGCCTTGAATGTCTCACTTGACTCGCTCCATAAATCTACTTCTCCATTTGTAAAGACTTCTCGTACCTGAAATGGACCATCCCAATGGGAATGTAATCTGCCCGTGAAAGAATTAAAACGAGAGTCATAAAGTAGAACAAGATCACCTTTCCGAAAGTCATGAGGTATGGTCTTTATATCGTGCCATCTTTCAGCTCGATTGCCTTTCTCATTGCGCATTGCCTTCGATACTCCTTTCTCTTCCAAACATTGTTGCAGCCTTCTTTGATCGTTGATGGACGTTTTGCGGCTGTCCTCCTTAGGTATCAAGGGCATACATGTTGAAGGGCTCAGTCTCCTATGCTTCTTGGGATGAATTGGTGGCTTTCGCATCTCATGCCGAATAGAGGAAGGAGGAGGTTCAAACTGCAGCTTCAACGCCTTCTCTACCGCAAAATCAGTCAGTGTTTCGTTTGGTGTCTTCTCATGTGGAGCGTCTTGAAGTTCCTCAATGGTACTCATGAACTTCGTATAGACCTTGGCCCCTTCATTGCTAAGTCCGCAGCATTGTAAACTTGCATTAACCCTCTCTCAACATGATCGGAAGTACTTACTCGATTAAACGTGTCATTCGCCAACTTGTCCAGCACATCAACACTTTGGCATGACTCCTTGGGGCTGGACCAATGGAATTCAATTTTCTTTTCGCCGGCACGTAGAGAGAGCTTCCCATGTTGTACATCTATTTTCGCACCTGCAGTAGCTAAGAATGGGAATGCAAATACTACCTACCTTCGTGGGAATGTTTCCAACATCACGTTTCTTACGCATCACGTTAGCATATCCCTCGATATCAAGTACAAAAAAATCAGTGGGAATGCAAATACTACCTACCTTGGTGGGAATGTTTTCAAAAATTCCCACCGGATACCTTACCGAACGATCAACTAGTCGTAGACACATCTTCGTAGGCTTGATATTCCCGAAGTTCACCCGCTTATAAACCAAATGTGGCATTATACTCACGCATGCTCCCAAATCGTATAAATCTTTCTCGATGTCAATGTCTCCTATGGTGCATGGGATGGAGAAGCTTCCGAGGTCCTTCAACTTCGGTGGCAGCTTGTTTTGGAGAATTGCGTTTCATTCCTCGGTGAGTGCTCCTGTCTCACTCTCTTTGATGCGCGTCTGCTTGGAAATAACCTCAATAAGGTAATTCTCTGGCTTAGGCGTCTTTTGAAGGGCTTCCACGAATGGCATGTTGATGTCGAGCTGCTTGAGGTAATGTAAGAATTTGGTTACGCTTTCTCGATTCTTGTTGCTCACCAAGTGTCCAGGAAATGGCATAGGAGGTTCGTATGCCGATGGAACAACATATGGCTTCTCTAAATCAGGGTCATACCCTTCCATGATTGCAATTCTGCCCTCTCTTTTATTCACCGAATGTCTAACAACATTCTCTAGCGCTTTGGAGGGTGGATTCTCGATCATATCCTCACTGCACAAAGTGATGGCGTTTACGTGCTCTCTCGGGTTAAGATCGGGCTTTCTGGGTAGCATCCCGAGATTCCGAGAGGATGATGCAGCCTGCTGCGCAATGGAGTTTTCTAGCATCTTCACATGTGTGCTCAATGAGTCCATTTGATTCTTCAGCTCATTGATCGGAGTCCCCATTTCCTCATTGAATTTTGCTTGACTCGATTGATTTATGTTCAAGGAGTCGATTTGAGTTTTAAGCTCGTTGATCGTAGTCTCCTTTTCCTCGTTGAATTTCTATTGGGGTGATTGTTGCTCCTTGATGTTGTGTTGATATTGCCTTTGCTTTTTGATGAATTCGAGCATCACCGCCTCAAGTCTTGATGAAGGAGCTTGAGGAGGTAGAGGAGCTTGCTGCACTTGCTGGAATGGTTGCGATTGTTGATATGACTGCTGCTTTTGTTGAAAACCTAAATATTTCACCGGGTTGTTCATAGGATACAAGAGATTCGGGTGGTTCCTCCCGTTCGAGTTGTATGTGTTCCCGAATTGTGTGTTGCCTTGCTGTTGGGCGTAGCTCACTTGCTCCATGCCTTCTTGCATTGTGCATTGGTAAGCAATATGATCCGTCTCTCCACAATTCACACAATAGATGAAAATCATCACATTGCCCATCGCGCTTCTTTGATCCATTTCGTAAAGACTTGGACGTCTTGTTCGACATACTTCTTGGTTGAGATCACATGGATTGGTTCATGGCAAGATTGTCGATAAGCTCGTATGCCTCTTCTATGCTTAAGTCCATGAATGATCCCCGAACAGCATTGTCTAGTATCGTTCTATGCTCATACGTGATCCCGTTGTAGAATGTTTGAATCACGTACCACTACTCTAGACCGTGATGAGGACACATTTGCAAAAGGTCCTTGAATCTTCTGCATGTCTCAAACAATGTCTCTTCCTCTCGGCTTCTAAACATAGTGATTTCTCCTCGCATTTGAATAGTCTTGCTGGGAGGGAAGAACCGTGATAGGAGTGTCGTTGAAAGCTGATCCCATGTAGTGATAGAACCAGAGGGAAGAGATTGTAGCCACGCCTTCGCTCGTCCCCCAGTGGAGAAGAGAAAGACACGTAGCAAAACAGCATCCTCCGAGACTCATGAATTTTGAATACTCCATGAATTTTGAATGTGCTTGATAGCTCTAGGAAGTCTCGTAGATGATGATAAGGGTCTTCGTGATTGCCGCAAAAAACTTGATGCGTGTCAAGTAAAGAAGTTAACCTAAGATTACCCACAAGTGCACATTACGTGTGTAGTACTTAAGGTGTCGATCCCATGAGGACTAATGTAACACGGTCTAAGAATCAAAAATAGAACCAAAGCTTGCTACGAAATAATAAAGATGATGTAATACAAATATAATGATGATGCAATGGATAAGTGAGTTCTAAACAAAGAGACAAACGCCCTAGGAAACCGGTTTCACCGCATAGCTTCTGAAACCTATCTCCGATCTATCTCATCGTGCATTCCCATTAAAGATATCTAAGGTGGATGATCCTAATGTAGAACCTACTGATGTGTATCAGAGTTAAATATAACCTAATCTACCCGCAAGTGCACGGCACGTGTGTAGTATTTTAGGTGTCGATCCCACAGAGACTACGCAATGCTACCTAAACCCGAACTACGAATCAAACTTGCTAACGAAAGAGTGGTGATGAAGAATAAAATACTGAAAGTAAACTAAACTACTTGGGTTCTAACGATAAGACAAGCGTCCTAAGAAACCGGTTTCACCACAAGACTACCGAAACCAACGATCAACCTATCTATCATGCAATCCCAGTTAAAGCTATCTAAGGCGGACGATCCTAACATGATATCTACCCTCTCTCAAGGCATAGACACGTGATCTAGACAAGTTGCCCCCTCCCCCTACTTCTGACACCTTGAACTAAACCCATAAACTCTGTGATTCGCCCGTTCACCCTCAACCGTTGTTACCCTACTTTCGTGGCCTAGGCCTAATTGTTCTAAACCTGACCTTCCAAGTCTAGAATTCTCCTTTCGGTCCTTCTCCTAACCCCTAACACATGCATCTACGTGATCAGCACAAACACAAGTAGATTTAAGCACTCAAACAGAGAATAGATAAACTAAAACGGGAAGATGCATTCAAAATAGATCAAAAGCGGTCTCGGGATAGCCAAGGGCTAATCCCTTCTCCTAGAACAAACAAACTACTCGCTCATGCGTCTGTAAAGAAACATAAACATAGTAGAGAGTCTAAGGAACATAAAAACCAAACAAAACCGAAGTGGTGGTGCTTGATCTCCAATGCTCCTCGCTTATCTCCTCGCAAGAATCTGCTCTAACTTCGCTGAATTGTTCTCCTCTGTATGCTCCTTGTAATCACGTCTTTTTGCCTCCTTTTAAGCCTCCTAAGTCGGTCCAATTGTTGCCCTAATTGCCCCACGAGTTCCCTTATGTTTTAAGTTAAGTTTACTTAAGTTTTGAGCAGTTTCGGGCCGCTACCCGCTCGGGTAGTGACTGTACCCGCTCGGGTGCGGCTAGGGCAGTTCGTGCGCGTCCTGTGGTGCTGGAATGGTGCCCGATCGGGCATGGCATGTGTGCCCGCTCGGGCACAAGGCAAAATGGTCCTAAATGCTTGCCCGAGTCGTGCTAAATGGTCCACACAATTGGCCGTAGGTTTTGCCCGATCGTGCAAGGGTTGTGCCCGACCGGGTGAGGCTTTTCCATGCTCAATCTCGTCCCGTTTGTCCCGTGATGATCCCCAAAGTTGCTCCTTAGCTCCGTGCATGTTCCTTTAGCTCCAAAATAGTCCAAATACGCGTAAAAACCTGTAAGAACATGAAAAGCACGAAAGCAAGTAAAACGGATACGGAATCATACGTAAAACATCACATATGTATCAAAAACGTCTCCTAAATCGTGCAAGAAATACGTATGAAAACGAGATGATCAAAATCCCCCAGACTTGAATGTTTGCTTGTCCCTAAGCAAACGTAAACGTGGAATACATGGGGTATGAAAATACGAGAATCCCCCTTCTCCTAGAGATACCGCTAAAGCGAGCCTAACCGATCAACTAGCATATTGTGAGCAAATTCGGCCTACTCGAGTTTTCAGCCTTAATCCTAGGTCCACCACGGTTACCCATAAGAAAGTAAATCAAAGGAGACTAGACACACTACCGTAACTCCCTCCACCAGAAAAGACTTCAGACTATGCTAAACCTAGGTCAACCGAGGATACTTGTTTCTTTCTTTCCGAGCTTCTTCCTTTCTTTTTTCTTTTCTTTTTCTTTTTCTTCTTTTTGTTTTTCTTTTTATGAATTTTTTCTTTTTTTTTCTTTTGTTTTCTTTTATTTTTCCATTTTTCTTTTCTTCTTTTTCTTTGCATACACACTAGGCTTCTAGGACGTCGGATTTGAAGGGATCCAGCCTCTACTTAGACCCAGACTACCGATGACGGTATACTCATGCATCTCGTGTAAGAGTGCAGCGGAGTAGGTGGCTTTTTGTGCCTTGCCCTTAGGACGTAGAAAGATGATCGCCAACCCACCACTTAGACCCGAGCCACCGAAGGAGTAACAAGGTCGATGCACTCATATCGATTTTTGATCATGCTTATTAGGCACTATTTCTATCGACAGCGGAGTGTTAGTGTGTGCTTTTCAATCTGCAAAACAAGCTCGATTTTATATGATCCAATGATCCTCAATGTAACCAAAGTAAAGTGTCGTCTACACGAAGTATGACCATCTGGGTAGAGAAAATAAACGACAGACCAGCCTAGCAACCTCGTCTAAACATCCCCACAAGTAACACTAGGATTCCCAAGAACTACGACCTATTGTTTTTCAGCCGACTAATAAGCTCTAACGCATAGGAAAACCTAGCTCAATAATGCAAAGTCTAACGGAAAAGGTCAACCTCTTAAGCATTCCTAAGTTCAGGGTTCATCTCAAAACGTGGCACCGGACAAGTGCCTTGGGACGACTCTGACTCAATGAAAACAAAAACGAACTAAAAATCGCAAAAATAACCTAAAAACTAAAAATCAAAGGAAAATGAAACGAAATCACCTGAAAAACGTGAGCTGCTCCCCCAGACTTGAATTGAACGGCGTCCTCGACGTGAAGCTCCGATGGAGGATGAAGGAAGTGAAGCACATTTGTGGTGTTATTTTTTTTGTTTTGTTTTGTTTTTTTTTTTTATGGAAATTAAATAACCGAGTCTTAAACATGAAAAGTAAAAACAAACAGCTGGGTTGCCTCCCAGAAAGCGCTTATTTAACGTCATAAAGCTTTGACGTCTCCATTCCTCATGCGTGCGCGACGGGTGGATCGGAAAGGGAAATGGAGTTTCCACTTCCGATCGGTTGAGCGGCTTGGTAGAGCTTTAGCCGCTGTCCATTGGCGTTGAACGTGTCACCCGCATCACTCCATAGTTCCACGTCTCGTACCTGAAAAGGATCAGACCAACAAGGCAGTAGGTCGCCCGAGAAAGACTTAGGTCGAGAATTAGAAAGTGGAACGAAATCACCTGATTGGAAGTCATGAGGTAGGGTCTTCTTATCGTGCCATCCCTTAGGCACATCATGCACGGGGTTCACTTGCTCGCTGTCCAAGGTTGGATAAGGGGTATCTGCGTTGAAAAGTTTAATGACATCTTTTTCCATTACCTCGTGCAAGTGCGGGTGCAGCCTCCTTTGAATTTCGAGTGAAGGTTCGTGGCTGTCCTCCCTATAATTCCCGTACATACATATTGAAGAGCTGAGCCTCTTACGCTTCTTCACGCGTGTGGGCTGTCTTCTCATCTCATCTGCACACATGTTAGCATCTAAAACAGCAGGATATATGTTATCGGAATCAACGTACTCATACCGAGAATAAGGCGGCGGGTCGGGCTCAAGCTCGAATGCTTTCTCCGCTATGAAATCAGCATGCATATCACGTGGTATCTCCTCATGTGGGGCGTCTCCTAGTGCTGTAATTGCACTCATGAATTTCGTATATACCTCAGCTCCTTCGTCCGCAAATCCTGCATTATCGCCAACTTGTGTCAAATACCGTAAAAGAGAATCGGAAACACTTACTTGATCGTGCGTGTCTTTCTCTAACTCGTCCAGTGAATCTACTGTAAAGCAAGACTCCTTGAGTGGTGATTCGTCCATGGGGCTGGGCAGGATGAATTCAATCGTTTCGTCTTTGACACGTAAGGACAACTTTCCTTGTTGTACGTCTATCGTCGCACCTGCAGTAGCTAAGAACGGCCTACCAAGAATAATAGGTGTCCTAGTGTCTTCCGTTATCTCAAGTACAACAAAATCAGTGGGAATGCAAAGCTTACCTACCATGGTGGGAACGTTTTCAATGATTCCCACCGGATGTCTTACCGTACGATCCGCGAGGCGTAGAGACATCTTCGTCGGTTTAAGGTTCCCAAACTCCATCCGCTTGAAAACTGTTTGTGGCATGATACTCACGCTTGCTCCTAAATCACACAAAGCATTTTCAATATCGAGATTACCTATTTTGCATGGGATGGAGAAGCTTCCGGGGTCCTTTAGCTTAGGTGGCAGCTTGTTCTGAAGAATTGCACTGCATTCCTCGGTAAGTGCTACAGTCTCGTTCTCTTCGGTGTGCTTCTCTTTGGTCATTACCTCACGATTAGGCATCTTTTGGACTGCTTCCACGTATGGCATGTTGATGTCTAGCTTCTTGAGATCTTCTGTAGATCTGCCCACTCTCTCTTGGTTCTTACTGCTTACCAATCGTCGAGGATACGGTATCGGAGGTACGTACGCCGGAGGAGCAACGTATGGCTTATCTAAATCTGGTTCGACTCCTTCCATAATCGCAACCTTACCTCTTCCTCTATCCATGGACGTACCAGCAGCATCCCCTCGCACATTTGAGGGCGGATTCTCATCCTCATCATCGCTGCACACAGAAATAGCATTCACATGCTCTCTCGGGTTAAGATCGGGCTTACCGGGAAGCTGTCCGGGATTCCGAGAAGATGAGGCGGCCTGTTGTGCTATGGAGTTTTCCAACATCTTCACATGAGTGCTCAGAGACTCCATTTGAGTTTTAAGCTCACTAATCGCTGTCCCCACATCTGCGTTGAATTTGGTCTGAATCGATTGTTGCTCCTTGTGATCCTTGACAAATTCAAGCATCACTGCCTCAAAGTTTGATGAAGGTGCTTGAGAGGGTTGAGAGGCTTGCGGAGCTTGCTGTGCTTGCTGGAGTTGTTGGTTGTTTTGCTGGAAATTATTCTGCCTTGGTGGAAACCCCGAATACTTCACCGGTTGAGTCGTTCGATATGACAAGTTCGGGTGATTCCTCCAATTCGGGTTGTAGGTGTTCCCGAATTGCGTGTTGCCTTGCTGCTGGGCATAATACATCTGTTCGTAATCCTCATGTACTGTGCATTGATACGCTACATGGTCCGTATCTCCGCAATTCGCACAGTACATAGCATTCGCTGCATTACCCATGGCTCTATTCTGGTTAGGCTCATATAAACGACGAGTGCTATTAGGCATACCTCTTGGAGTGGACCACATGGTGTGGTTCATGGCGAGGTTATCAATCAGATCGAATCCCTCCTCGACGCTAAGATCCATGAATTATCCTCTTGCCTCGTTATCCAACCTCATGCGGTGCTCATCTGAAATTCCATTATAAAAAGTTTGGATAACGTACCACTGCTCAAGTCCATGGTGTGGACATGACTGTAGAAGATCCTTGAATCTACCCCACGCCTCAAATAGCGTTTCTCCATCTCTGCACCTGAATGTCGTGATTTCCCCCCTCATCTGAATTGTCTTACTCGGAGGAAAGAAGCGTGATAGGAACAGTGTGCAGAGCTGATCCCATGTGGTGATAGATCCCGCGGGGAGTGATTGCAGCCAAGCTTTCGCTTTTCCCCCAATTGAAAAAGGGAAAAGACGCAGCAAGATTGCATCCTCAGAGACTCCATGAATTTTGAACGTACCTGAAAGTTCGAGGAAATCTCTGAGATGCTGATGTGGATCCTCATGGTTTCCACCCATGAATTGCTTCTGATAAAGCATATTTATCATTGCTGGCTTAATCTCGAATTGCTCTCTTGCAACAGCAGGCATCCTTATGGCCGTTTGCACGTTGTTCATGTTCGGCACCACGTAATCCCTTAGACGACGTGGTGGAGGAGCCTGTAATTGCATCTGTCCATTGCCGTTCTGATTATCCATCTTTTGTCGACCTGAAAGTTCTGCAAAGGACAAACAAAGAACAATTTACGTAGAAGGAACGAAAGAAAAGAAAACAAAAATAAAAACAAAGCAAGAAGGACTCTAGGTTCGAATCTAAGACGCGTTGACAATAGTCCCCGGCAACGGCGCCAAAAACTTGATGCGTATCAGAGTTAAATATAACCTAATCTACCCGCAAGTGCACGGCACGTGTGTAGTATTTTAGGTGTCGATCCCACAGAGACTACGCAACACTACCTAAACCCGAACTACGAATCAAACTTGCTAACGAAAGAAGGTGAATAAGGAATGAAATACTGAAAGTAACTAAACTACTTGGGTTCTAACGATGAGATAAACGTCCTAGGAAACCGGTTTCACCACAAGACTACCGAAACACACGATCAACCTATCTATCATGCAATCCCAGTTAAAGCTATCTAAGGCGGACGATCCTAACATGATATCTACCCTCTCTCAAGGCATAGACACGTGATCTAGACAAGCTGCCCCCTACTTTCGTGGCTGACACCATGAACTAAACCCATAAACTCTGTGATTCGCCCGTTCACCCTCAACCGTTGCTACCCTACTTTCGTGGCCTAACCTCGGTTGTTCTAAACCTGACTTTCTAGGACTAGAATTCTCCTTTCGGTCCTTCTCCTAACCCCTAACACATGCATCTACGTGGCCATCGCAAACACAAGTAAATTCAAGAACTCAGATAAAGAATAGATGAACTAAAACGGGAAGATGCATTCAAAATAGATCAAAAGAGGTCTCGGGATAGCCAAGGGCTAATCCCTTCTCCTAGAACAAACAAACTACTCGCTCATGCGTCTGTAAAGAAACATAAACATAGTAGAAAGTCTAAGGAACATAAAAACCAAACAAAACCGAAGTGGCGGTGCTTGATCTCCAATGCTCCTCGCTTATCTCCTCGCAAGAATCTGCTCTAACTTCGCTGAATTCTTCTCCTCTGTATGCTTGCTGTAATCACGTCTTTTTGCCTCCTTTTAAGCCTCCTAAAACGGTCCAATTGTTGCCTAAATTGCCCCACGAGTTCCCTTATGTTTTAAGTTAAGTTTACTTAAGTTTTGAGCAGTTTCACGTAAAACATCACATATGTATCGAAAACGTCTCCTAAGTCGTGCAAGAAATACGTATGAAAACGAGATGATCACCTACCCTCTCTCAAGGTATAAAAACGTGGCTAGATTGAGTCATCCCCTACTTTCGTGGCTGACACCCGAACTAAACCCCATTACGATTCATGATTCGCCCGATACAACCCTCAACCGCTACTATCCTACTTTCGTGACCTAGTCTCGGTTGTTCTAAGCCTGATTTTCTAGGATTATAATTCACCTTTTAGTCCTTCTCCTAATCCCTAACACATGCATATACGTGGCCATTCGTAAACACAAGACAGTAAGTTCTCATACAATGAATAGATAATACGAAACCGGAAAATGCATTCATAAACGAATCAAAGACGGTTTCGAGATAGCCATGGGCTAATCCCTTCTCCTAAAAAAATCTACTACTCGCTCATGAGTCTATACATCACAAACAAAACAATATATTAAAGAGCATACAGATATCAAACGAGTGATGATCCCGTCAAGGGGACTCCATGGATGGATGGTGACTATGAATTATGTTCTGGATAGTGGATCCATTCTTCTCCCAATATTTTCTGTCCTTCTGGCTTTGTAATTTGAATTCCAAGCCCTTAGCCGACTGATTTCCACATAATTCGTCGGTTGGTTGCTTTACATAGTCATACCCAAGTGTGCTTCATGTCATGCCCGGTCGGGCATGCTTCTTCCGTAATTGTAGACAAGTTGTTTTGCCATGAAGCCCGACCGTACTGTGCTTGATGGCCCACCGTGCTGTGCTTGATGCCCGACCATGCTGTGCTTGATTGTCTGTGCCCGAGCGTGCACTTGGAACGCCCGACCCGTGCACAAGCTATGGGGATGAATTTGTAGCAAATTGAGAGCCCAAAAACACGAAAACAAGTAAAACGAATACAAAATCACACGTAAAACTCGCAACTATGGTCATAAACATCTCTAAAATCATGCGAGAATCGTGTACAAAAACGAGATGATCATTTCGTTAGTTGATTGTTCAATTGACGAGTATTCCTTCAATGGTACATGAAATTTGTTGCCATGTTGATCTTCTGATTCTTCTATTTTAACGTCTTCATAATCATGGATGTATCCGTCATCTATGTCGGTTCTTCCGAGAATCTCTTCACGATTGTCTGTATCAATTAACCGTATCGGCTCAAGGTGATCGGTTTGCAACAAATATTTTTTTCTTCTTTATGGTTTAGTCCTCGCGGTTTAATCTTAACTATGACCCACCATTCCTCTCTTCGATGTTTCAAGGATGTTGGATAGTGCACGTAACATATCTGATCTGCTTGATCTATTGTGATGAATGAATTGTACTTTGCTTATTGTCGTATCGGGTTGATGTCAATTTCTCCCCATTGATATATTCGTGTACCACGACCTATGGTTGGGTCGAACCACTGATATTCAAAAAGCATTATCTTCAATTCAACGAGACCAAGATATTCCATATGCAAGATTTGGTGCAAAGTACTATAGAAATTATCATCCTCTATTTCACTATTAACGCAACCGCTATAATTGAATGTGATTTTATATTTTTCGTGCTCGTAAATGGGGAATGTGTATCTTCGAGTAAACAAAATTGGCCAACTCAATACATTTCTTGCAAAAACATTAGCCAAATATCTTAACTAAGTATGATGTCTCTCATCCAACCCTTAACCTATATAATATAAAAATGAATGATTACTTATAAGATAAATTATTTTATGTATACGAAAATACGTGTACTTATGTAATCTCTCATTGACGAGGCATATTGTTGAACTTTCATTTTGTTGAGTTCATCTGTGTTTAGATGAGGATATGTATCCATTTTTTCTTTATCAAATATCATGTAATGAAAGTATGTTAACACACTTACACACACACATATATATATATATATATATTAAAAGATCGATTGTCATCGTTTTGTGTCTTTCGAAAGATAATAACTCTTGTAAATTTTATAATATATACGTGGACATGATTATACTCCTCTGGTGTTAGTCAATATTCTTCGGATTTCCATCTTGTAGGTCTCATTGGTGTAAAGATCTTAGAAATTGCACCGAGCTGAGGATTATATTGATATAGATAGTTCATGTGATCTTCTTCTGATACATCCACCTGAATTGAATCAACCCACCAAGTATTGGCTCATTTGATAAATGTATTAGAAAATGTTCCAAGACATCCAAGGAAGGCGGAAAAACTCTTTTGAGAGAGCATAATACTTCAGAGATATTGTCTTTCAATAACTCCAAGTCATCTCTTTTTAAATTTATTGAATATATATCTCTAAAGAATATGCTACTTCCGCATAACACGTCGTGAATGTTTCGTGGTAATAGCTCAACAATTGAAATTGGAATAAGTCTTTGCATAATAACGTGAAAATCATAACTTTTCAACCCAATGAGCCTTGAACCCACAATATCCACACATCGAGTAATGTTTGATGCATATCCATATGGAAACTTAACGTCTTCATTTAACCACCTCAATAATGTTGTTTTCACTGGCCCGGAAAATCTTAATCTTGGGATAGGTTCCTTTTCATCGCGTAACACCAGCTTAAGTCTTCGACATATTGTCTTCAAATCTTTCCTTGACTGTATGTTATCCTTCTGATCATCTCGTTTTCATACGTATTTCTTGCACGATTTAGGAGACGTTTTTGATACATATGTGACGTTTTACGTATGATTCCATATCCGTTTTACTTGCTTTCGTGCTTCTCATGTTCTTACAGGTTTTTACGCGTATTTGGACCATTTTGGAGCTAAAAGAACATGCACGGAGCTAAAGAGCAACTTTGGGGATCATCACGGGACAAACGGGACGAGATTGAGCATGGAAAAGCCTCACCCGGTCGGGCACAACCCTTGCACGATCGGGCAAAACCTACGGCCAATTGTGTGGACCATTTAGCACGACTCGGGCAAGCAATCCCGACCATTTTGCCTTGTGCCCGAGCGGGCACACATGCCATGCATGATCGGGCATCATTCCAGCCACAAGACGCACACGAGTTACCCTAGTCGTGCCCGAGCGGGCACACTCATTGCTCGAGCGGGTCGCGGCCCGTAACTGCTGAAAACTTAAGTAAACTTAACTTAAAACATAAGGGAACTCGTGGAGCAATTTAGGCAACAATTGGACCGACTTAGGAGGCTTAAAAGGAGGCAAAAAGACGTCATTACAGCAAGCTTACAGAGGAGAACAATTCAGCAAAGATAGAGCCAGATTCTTGCGAGGAGATAAGCGAGGAGCATGGGAGATCAAGCACTATTCTTTATCTGAGTGCTTTAATTTACTTGTGTTTGCGCTGATCACGTACATGCATGTGTTAGGGATTAGGAGAAGGACCGAAAGGAGAATTCTAGTCCTAGAAAGTCAGGTTTAGAACAACCGAGGTTAGGCCACGAAAGTAGGGTAGCAACGGTTGAGGGTGAACGGGCGAATCACAGAGTTTATGGGTTTAGTTCATGGTGTCAGCCACGAAAGTAGGGGGCAGCTTGTCTAGATCACATGTCTATGCCTTGAGAGAGGGTAGATATCATGTTAGGATCGTCTGCCTTAGATAGCTTTAATCGGGATTGCATGATAGATAGGTTGATCGCCGGTTTCGGTAGTCTTGTGGTGAAACCGGATTCCTAGGACGTTTGTCTTATCGTTAGAACCCAAGTAGTTTATTTACATTTAGTATTTCATTCCTCATCACCATTCTTTTGTTAGCAAGTTTGATTCGTAGTTGGGTTTAGGTAGTGTTGCGTAGTCTCTGTGGGATCAACACCTAAAATACTACACACGTGCCGTACACTTGCGGGTAGATTAGGTTATTTAACTCTGATACGCATCACCTTCTTTCACCCCATAACATTTAAAACATGTTAATGATATTATCGAAAAAGAGTTTTTCAATATGTATAACATCCAAATTATGACGCAATATGAGTGATTTCCAATATTGTAAATCCCAAAACATACTACGTTTATAAAAATTATGCCATTTATCTTAGCCTTGTGGTTTCTTATGCCCACAATCTCTACCACATTCCATCGATTCTTGTAAATCTGTCATCATGTTTAGTCGTTTGTAAAATATTCGTGTTCTAGTTTGTATGTTTGATGCCTCTACTTTTTGTTCCACATTCTTTTGAAAATATTTTTTTATCTTTTTTGAATGTATGTCAATGGGAAAAAAATCTTCTATGAAAATCAAACCAACATGGTTTCTTCTCATGTACTGGACGAAACAAATTTGTATCCTCCATACAATATGGACATGCTAGTCTCTCGTGTGTGCTCCATCCATTCCATAGGCAGAGAAGTCGCTAATTATCCATTACAAGACTTCTTTAAATGTCAAACTTTGCTTTGTACTTACGACATATGCAACAATTCCATTGTTCCAAAAATCTCTTACTTCATGAATTAAGGGCTGCAAAAAGATATTGAAACTTATCTTCGTATGTTCTGGTCTTGGAATCAGCAACGCTAGAAACATGACTTATCTTTTCAAACACATATGGGAAGGCAAATTATATGGAGACAAAATTAGAGGCCATAGAGAATATTGGCTTCGGAATTGTCCATATGGACTAAAACAATCTGTGCACAAACAAAGATAACCATTTCTTGTTTCATGCACAAAATTAGGAAATATTTCATTGAAATCCTTCCAAGTCTTACCATTTGATGGATGTAGCATTATCCCTTCACTCGTTGAGTGTTATGTGTGACATCTACTTGCCGCTGCGATTTTTGTATTCATATAACCATCTCAACCTCTTGTTATATGCATATACAACATCTTTTGTACGGTACATATTTTTGTGAATATGGTTTTTTGGATGAAGTTTGCTTGCACTACAAAATTTATATTCCAAAAGGTCTCTATCTCCTCCCCAAAACATCATGCAACTATTTCTACAACTATCAATTTTCTCATGTGGAATTTCCAAAACTTTTAAAACAATCTTTGTTCATAATATATCTTAGGAGCTTGATTATTTGTTGATAAATATTCACGTATGGTTTTGCAAAATGAAAAAAATCCAATTTTCAGCTATATTATAGTCTGTTTTTTGTACTCATCAATCTTGATGACAATGATAAACGAGACTGACCTTCACGACAACCTTGATATATAGGTTGTTTTGCCACATCTAATTGGTTAAAAATCAATGTGCGTTTGCTCAATAACTTTAAGAAAAACCTCTAACACTATTTTCACATATGGATTGGTTGTCTTTGTTTCACAATGAACCTCTTCATTTCTTTTCCTTGCTTGTGCTTCTTGCACACTATCTCTAACGCCACAATTTTCGCCGTGAAAGAACCAAATTTCATAATTTTCTACGAAACCCACCTTGTAAATGTGTTTGTAAAATATGTCTTTACTTCGATACTTCATATTTTGCATCTTTTGCAGGGAAATAACATTTTCCAGCACACTTGACACTAAGGTTGCATCGACACAAAACTCATGATAATGGATGGATCGATAAATTCTCAACGGATACAACGGCCTTCTAATGGATGGATCGATAAATTCTCAACGGATACAATACATTGAATTCCCGTTGAAAATTCCAACATACTGTAATAGAATTTGGCCGTTGATAATTCTTTATTTTCCGTTACAAAATTTATCAACAGACATATTCGTTGATATGTTTGTCGAAATGAGGTTTTTTTTTGTAGTGCTTGTTCTGCAAGCTCCTTGCTCATCCACGTGTGAATAGGAAGTCTTTATCCACTCTTCTACTTTAGTTAATTCCTCGGTCATGCAATCCTCCTTTGGTTCATCTTCGTGTTTGATTTCTTCATCAGAGATTGTACTAGACAAAACTGGTGGTAATCCAAGTATACCTGAAAGGCAGAATCCCATACAATTTAATATGTATTTGATCTTTTATTGTATGATATGTTGAATGATTAGTAAATCTAACACTTATAAGTTTATTCGAAAAGAAAATCGATGAGATTTTTAAAAATGAGCTCAACATTAAAAGGTTCAGATGGTTGCATAGCCAAATTACTCTATCCATTATATTGGTGTGTCTAAAACTCAAGAGGTATAGAGGAGAGTGACCGAAACATTTTGTGAGCATTTGAGAACGTATGAGAGTGTGTAACACAAACATTAAATAGTTAATGTTTTGAGGTTTATAGGTGAGTTATTCGAAAGAGAATCATTAGGAAACCTATTTAAAGGGAGAATAATTCTATGTAGTTTACACACTTAGTTGTGTGGTGTCTTATTGAATTTCGGATTCAATACGAGTTTTTATTTAGAGAGTGTGTATGAATCGGTTAATCCAAATATAATCATAGACTGGATTGAAACTCCGAGAATAGGTTGCCTAGTAAGCCCTTGGTAAAGGTTGATGAGTGTTTGTATTGCATAGCAATCACATATGTTTTTTTATCATATTTTGAGGACATTTTGATGTTTTGTATGCGATTGTGTGCATATTTCCGCAATGTATTTCTTGCAAGTGCCTTTTGTGATTTAGATGAAGAAATGAACAGTATATAGAGGGAAAAGGCCACATATATTGATCGCCGTCGAAAGAGAGGCTAAACGGTCAAAGCAATTAAATTGGAGGAGAAGAGATGCACGTCCGAGCACATGCAACAGCACGACCAAGCGTTCCCAAAGCTCAATGCCTGGCTGAGCATATGCAACAGCACTACCGAGCACTCAAATGAAGAATACAGCACGACCGAGCAGATCATGTAGCACGACGGAGTACCCAAATGAAGAACACACAATGGTCGAGCAGATCATGCAGCACGACCGAGCACTCAAACAAAGTCCCATGCGCACGACCGAGCTCACAACAAATCCAAATCGGGCTCTCTAACCAGATTGTTCCCCGAATGTTTTGCACAGCCCGAGCATGTCAATTGCTCGACCGACCACCCCTTTGAAGACATGCGCAGGACCGGGTTGTTTGTTATGCTCGATTGGGCATAGAAGTAAACAACCCAACGAAAGCTAAGGAAATGAATGTGCCGCTTGGAATAAACAAATTTATGGGTTTTATTTGAAAAAGGGAGAGGAGACGAGACCAGAGAAATCAACCAGGGAAGAGGCGGAGCACCCTGAGAAGCCTATCATCACAAACAGAGAGATAGAAAAGGCAGAGTTAGAGAAATCCCTGAGCGTCGGTGAAGACATAGAGACATCATTAAGATTACTATATCTCTATCCTTTTATTTCATTCATGTTGTCATTTGAACTCATGTTTGAGTAGTAGGATTGTTCTAGGAGAAGGGCGTAGACCTAGGCTATCCCGGAACCCTTGCATTGATTTCTATCTGCGATTGCAATTTCTATCCATGTTTGATCCTTTGTCTATGCGCTTAACATCATATGATTGTGAAAACCAAATAGTTGCATGATATTAGGGATTTGATTGAAGTACCAAAAGGAGAAACTCGAAACCAGACATATAGGTTACGACAGTTTAGGATAAGTCATGAACGTAGGAAAATCTAGATTGAGGACTCACAAACGAATCACAAAGCTTAATGGGTGTAGACTAGCTTATCAACCATGAAAGTAGGAGGTTTGATAGTTTATGCACGTCTCTAGGTCTTGGAAGAGGATAGGTGATAGATTAGGATCGTTTGCCTTCAACTTGGATAGGAAAAGCATGAATAGTCGATTGATATGCATGGATCTTGGTGCTTCGTTGTGAAACCATATCCTAGGACGTTTTAAACATAAATATATTATTCTTCATTAGTTTAGTTTAATTCATAACTCTTTATTCGATTTGCAATCATTGATTTGATTGTTTTAGTCTTGTTGTGTTGCTGGTCACTGTGGGATCGACACCTAGATTCTACGCTACACACATCTCGTGCACTTGCGAAGTAGGTTTAGTTTTATTTAACTTGAACAAGCACCAAGTTTTTGGCGTCGTTTACGGGGACTTGACAACACGTTAGTCGTAGACATAGAATCACGCTTGTATTTCTTTTCTTTTATTTTTCATTTTTGCACACTGATTCCCAAAATTTGGATTTTGCAGCCGCATGCTTAGATCCCGAGGACCTATCGATCTACTTGAAATTGACCTAGGGATCGAGAAAACTTATAGAAAGCTCAAGAAGGAAAAGGCTCAGGAAAAGGCAAAGAAACCAGCACAGATAGAGGTAACAGAAGAAGGACACATTGGAGACAACGCCATGGATGGAAGACAAGAAGGATTAATCGCGATGGGTGAACGTCAAAACTAGTCAGGACCACAAGCTGCACGTCCGCTGAAGGACTATGTGATTCCAAATCTCAACAACGTCCAAACTGTTATTCAAAGACTTGTTGTAGGTCAATGGTGAAACACAATCAATTCATGGGCTTAACACATGAGGATCCACACCAACACTTGACAGAATTTCTGGAGCTATGTGACACATTCAAGGTCAACGGTGTGCCTCTCGACACGATACTTCTTTGCATGTTTTGTTTCTCACTTGGAAGTTGTGCGAAATCGTGGTTGCAGTCCTAGCCTCCCGGTTCTATCTCAACTTGGGACCAACTCTCCAGCGCCTTGCAAGATTCTTCCCTCCAAGCAAGAAGATTCAGTTCTAAGGGGACATCATTGCCTTCCAATGCAAAGAAGAAAAATTGTTGTTCCAGGCATGGGACAGGTTCAAGGATTTGCTACGCTTGTGACCTCACCATGGGCTTGAGCAATGGTTCGTCCTACAAACGTTCTACAATGGAGTCAACAATGAGCGCAAGACGACGTCGGACATGTCTGCTGGAGGATCATTTATGGAAAAGAGCATCACTGAAGCATTCGAGCTCATAGACAGCCTCGCCATGAACCATGCTTTGTGGTCCATCCCACAATCGCTACGAAAGAGAAACGGGGGCCTCTACGTGGTTATCAATAGATTCATGTCAAATGCTAATGCTTTATTTTGCTCTAACTATGGTGATACAAAGCACATGGTATACAAGTGCACGATTCAACAAGATGAACATGAGCAAGTGAATTATCTCCACCAACCCGTGAACAACCCATATTCAAACATGTACAACCCTAGTTCGAGAAATCATCCGAATTTTTTATGCAACAATACACAGCCCATTAGGAAGCCATCGGGTTTCCAGCAGCAACATGGAGCTCCACAACAAGTACCCAAGAAGAATCCTTTGTCTAACATAGAGACATTGCTCATGGAGTTTATGAAGGAGCAAAGGGAGTTCCAAAGCTATCAGCTCAAGATTAATGGAGACCGTGGGACAGCCTTGCAAGATCTAAAGACGCTAGTAGAGTCCATTGCTACACACCAAAAGATGTTGAAGAATACCATTGCCCAGCAAGCCACCTTGTCTTCCAAAAAGCCAGGACATATTCCTAGTAAACCTGAGATCAATCCACGGGATTACTGCAACGCGATTACTTAGAGAAGTGAAAATCAGATCGAAGACTCCAAGCCCGCTAAACCGACACATGACGTGGAGAAATCCACGGATAAGGGAAAAGAGGTTGAGAAAGAAGCTGAAGCTGATGAAGCACCATAGAAACCCTATGTGACACCACCTGCGTATGTAGCCCCGATTCCATATCCATAATGCTTGCTAAGCCACAAGTTGGTTCATTAGTTCAGAAAGTTTGTTGAAGTGATCAAGAAGCTACAAATCAACATCCATTTGTAGAAGCGCTTCAGCAGATGCTAGCATATGATAAGCTCTTGAAGGAGATGTTATCTAACAAAAGGCGCATAGACAATAGTGGGAAAGTAGCACTCATGGAGGAATGCATCACCATCCTCCAAAACAAGCTACCTCCGAATTTGAAAGACCTCGGTAACTTCACCATTCCATGCACTATCGAGGAGATTAACATCAACAAGGCTTTGTGCGACCTGGGACCAGTGTAATACTCATGCCACACTCGATCTACAAGCGCATGAACATCAGAGAACTGAAGCCAACCAAGATGTCTCTTTAACTAGTAGACAAATAAATCCGATATCCGATTGGCATCATTGAGAACATTCCACCAAGGTAGGAAGTTTCTATATACCTCCTGACTTTGTAGTGCTAGATATCGAGGAAGATGCTTGAATCCCTATCATCCTGGGAAGACCTTTCTTAGCCACTATAGTGCCATGATCGATGTGAAACAAGGGAAGCTATCCCTGCGCGTGGGAGAAGAGCAGATTGATATTAACCAAACTAACTGTTTGAATGGTCTATCTTTTAAAGAATCACTATGCAGGGTAGACTTGATTGATGATCGGGCATAAGAGGAGCTCGAGATGATCAGCACTTCAGACCCTCTTTCGCGTTGTTGAGGATGCAAAACTCTACAATGAGTTCATGAGTGCCATGGAAGAGGTATGAGACACGTCGAGGGAAGAGATCCCAAGTAATATACATGCAGATTTTTTAGAGAAAGATGCGCTGACTCTTGAAATGAAACCCCTCTTTTCCTCTCTTCGATATGAATTTTTAGGAATAAATTCTACATATCATGCCATTGTGAATGCTAGCCCAAGCACAGATGAAACAGGAGAGATTACTACTTGTCTTAGAAGGCATAGGAAGGTGATCGGGCACAACATCGATGACATCAAGGGATTGTACCCTTCCCTTTGCATGCACACAATTCATATGGAGGAGGGTCACAAACCCTCCATAGAAAATCAGAGATGTCTTAATCCAAACCTGAAAGAGATAGTGAAGAAAGAGATTTGAAAGCTTTTGAATGTAGGAATCATTTATCTTATCTCGGACAAGGAATGGAGGAATGACCATTATGCGCAATGAGAAGAATGAGCTCATTCCAACTAGGACAATCACGGGATGGAGGATGTGCATCGACTACATGAGACTTAACAAAGCCACACGCAAGGACCACTTTCCACTCTGATTTATCGACCAGATGTTGGAACGATTCGCGAATCACGCTTATTTTTGCTATTTGGATTGTTACTCTGGTTTCTTCTCAGATTCCTATGCATCCACAGGACAAAGAGAAGACCACATTCACATGCCCATACGGGACATTTGCTTATCGTTGTATGCCTTATGGCCTCTGCAACGCTTTGGCTACTTTCCAGCGTTGCATAATGGCAATTTTCTCTAACCTTATTGAGCATATCAAGGAAGTCTTTATGGATGATTTTTCTATATATGGTACTACATTTGAAGATTGCATTACCAACTTATCTAGAGTTTTTTAGCGTTGTGAAGAGGTCAATCTCGTGCTCAATCGGGAGAAGTGTCATTTTATGGTCAAAGAAGGGATTGTCTTGGGAGACATGGTTTTTGGTAGGGGCATTTAGGTGGATATAGAGAAGATAGAAGTCATTGAGAAGTTGCCACCACAGAATTCGGACAAAGCAATTTGCACATTCATTGGGCATCTCGGATTTTATAGGAGATTCGTTAAGGATTTCTCCAAGATCGCAAAGCCATTGACTGAATTGCTTGCAAAGGATGTTACACTTGAGTTTATAGAGGAGTGCCATGAAGCCTTCAAAAAGATCAGAGAAGCATTGATCTCATCCCCTATCATTCAACCACCGGATTGGGATTTACCCTTTGCGATCATTTGTGATGCAAATGACTACGCAGTTGGGGTTGTGCTTAGACAACAGAAAGATAAGCTTCTACATGTAATCTCCTATGCTAGCAAGACACTAGATGAAACACAAATCAATTATGCTACAACCGAGAAAGAGCTTCTAGCAGTTGTCTTCGCATTCAACAAGTTCAAGTCATATTTTGTTGGCTCCAAGGTGATTGTCTACACGGATCACGCAGCACTCAACTATCTCCTTGGAAAGAAGGATTCCAAGCCACGTTTGATCCTATGGATCTTACTCCTCCAAGAGTTCGACCTCAAGGATGACTTCATATACTCACTTTTAGCCGACCACCTTTCTCGTATCAAAGTGGAGGATGAGAGACCCATCAATGACTACTTCAAGGATGACTTCATATACTCACTTATATAAGGTAGTCACGTTCCATGAGTCGCTGATTTTGTTAATTACTAAGTGAGCGGTGTACTGCCCCCTGATTTTTCATGCGCGTAGGAAACTACTAACAGATTTCAAACATTACTTCTGGGATGAACCGATTCTCTACAGAAGGTGCGCAGATGGAGTCATAAGGCGATGTGTGCCCGAGGGAGAAATGGACAACATTCTTTTCCATTGCCTTGGATCAGATTACGGGGGCCACTTCAGCAAGTACAAAACCGTAACGAAGGTCCTCCAATTAGATTTTTTTTGCCAACTCTCTTTAAGGACGTCCAGAGGTATGTTTCTTCATGTGATAAGTGCCAAAGAACCAGAAACATAGGTATGAGGAATGCAATGCCACAACACTACATCCTAGAGATATAATTTTTTGATGTTTGGGGTGTGGATTTCATGGGACCTTTTTCTTCGTCGTGGGAACCAATACATTTTGGTAGGTGTAACCTATGTGTCTAACTTGTTAGAAGCCATAGCCACACCATATAACGACTCTACGATTGTGATGATGTTCTTTAAGAAGGTGATATTTCCTAGATTTGGAGTGCCTAGAGTTGTTATTAGTGATGGAGGATCGCATTTTTTAGCTAGAAATTTCAATCCATCCAAATAAGTATGGCGTGAAACATAAGATAGCTACACTGTACCACCCGCAAAGTAGTGGCCAAATAGAAATATCCAATGGGGAGATCAAAAGCATTTTAGAGAAAATTGTGTCTAGGTCCCATAACGATTGGTCTTTGAAGTTAGATGATGCATTGTGGGCCTATATGACAACTTTTAAGACACTCATTGGCATGACACCTTTTCAGCTTGTGTATGAAAAATCTTACTATCTTACTGTCGAGTTCGAGCACCGCGCATATTGGGCCACAATGTACCTTAACTTTGATCTTAAGAGTGCAGGTGAGAAGCGTCTTTTGCAGGTTAATGAACTATATGAAATTCGCCTTGGAGCATATGAGAATGCAAGGATCTATAAGCAGCGGACCAAGAGGTGGCATGACAAGAAGATTATCCTACATGATTTCCAGCCAGGTGACTTCGTTTTGCTGTATAATTCAAGGTTGAAATTATTTCTAGGCAAACTACGATCACGTTGGTCTGGTCTGTTTCAGGTACGACACGTTTTCCCTCTGATGCGTATCAGAGTTAAATATAACCTAATCTACCCGCAAGTGCACGACACGTGTGTAGTATTTTAGGTGTCGATCCCACAGAGACTATGCAACGCTACCTAAACCCGAACTGTGAATCAAACTTGCTAACGAAAGAATGTGAATAAGGAATGAAATACTTAAATTAACTAAACTACTTGGGTTCTAACGATGAGATAAACGTCCTAGGAAACCGGTTTCACCACAAGACTACCAAAACCGACGACCAACCTATCTATCATGCAATACCAGTTAAAGCTATCTAAGGCGGACGATCCTAACATGATATCTACCCTCTCTCAAGGCATAGACACGTGATCTAGACAAGCTGCCCCCTACTTTCGTGGCTGACACCATGAACTAAACCCATAAACTCTGTGATTCGCCCGTTCACCCTCAACCGTTGCTACCCTACTTTCGTGGCCTAACCTCGGTTGTTCTAAACCTGACTTTCTAGGACTAGAATTCTCCTTTCGGTCCTTCTCCTAACCCCTAACACATGCATCTACGTGGCCATCGCAAACACAAGTAAATTAAAGAACTCAGATAAAGAATAGATGAACTAAAACGAGAAGATGCATTCAAAATAGATCAAAAGCGGTCTCGGGATAGCCAAAGGCTAATCCCTTCTCCTAGAACAAACAAACTACTCGCTCATGCGTCTGTAAAGAAACATAAACATAGTAGAAAGTCTAAGGAACATAAAAACCAAACAAAACCGAAGTGGCGGTGCTTGATCTCCAATGCTCCTCGCTTATCTCCTCGCAAGAATCTGCTCTAACTTCGCTGAATTCTTCTCCTCTGTATGCTTGCTGTAACGGCGTCTTTTTGCCTCCTTTTAAGCCTCCTAAGTCGGTCCAATTGTTGCCCTAATTGCCCCACGAGTTCCCTTATGTTTTAAGTTAAGTTTACTTAAGTTTTGGGAGGTTTCGGGCCGCTACCCGCTCGGGTAGTGAGTGTACCCGCTCGGGTGCGGCTAGGGCAGTTCGTGCGCGTCCTGTGGTGCTGGAATGGTGCCCGATCGGGCATGGCATGTGTGCCCGCTCGGGATGTTCCTTTAGCTCCAAAATAGTCCAAATACGCGTAAAAACCTGTAAGAACATGAAAAGCACGAAAGCAAGTAAAACGGATACGGAATCATACGTAAAACATCACATATGTATCAAAAACGTCTCCTAAATCGTGCAAGAAATACGTATGAAAACGAGATGATCACCCTCATGGAGTGATTGAGATATGGAGTGACGCACAAGAAGCGTTCAAGACAAATGGTCAGCGCCTTAAGTTGTACAATGCATCACAACCAATTGAGAAAGGGTTCGTAGTCCCTCTTTCGGACCCTCCTAGCGCTGATGCATGATTTTATGTCACGTCGAGCTAGTGACGTTAAACAAGCGCTTGTTGGGAGGTAACCATTAGTAAATTTAGGATTTCCCATTTTCTTTTAGGAATAAGACAAAGCAAAACCCAAACGTAGTAGATGTGTTTTTCTCTAACCCTTTGGACTAAGGTCTTGTCGTGCTAGCTTTTTGTCTTTACAAAAGCGACACACCGAAGATGGCGCATCACGTATACTTTTTTGTGTTAATTTTCAATTTTTGCTTGAATTTGCATGTTTTCCATTAGTTTTTAGTATGAATTTTTTGCATTAGGGTAGAGATATAAATATGATGTTTTTGAATGACTGAAATGAACTCTGATCCTAGGATGTATTAGATACATGACCTAGCTATGAACTTTGGTGGAAATTTCTAGTTTATTCTCGCTTGAGGCTATAGTGTCGTAGTTCATCAGGATTTGGGTGTTGCTTGAGGTTTACAGGGATAGGATGGTTGGGTTTATGACATATTGATCTCTCTATTCAAGTGATTGTGCTTTGTATAGACTGTGCTTTGTTAAGATGAGAATGATACTTTATGCTTTAGAATCGAGCTTGTTTTGCATAAAAGAAAAGGGAAAGAAGAAAGAATAGAGCAGTATACGAACACTCTGTTGTCATCGGCAAAATACAGAAAAATTCAATGCAATAAGCTGACATGAGTGCATCGTGCATAAAAGAATAAGTTTCATGATGTGGTTAATCTCAAGTAATAATTACCTAAACTAACGGTTCCGCAAGAATAAGGATAGTGTAGTACCAGGGTCGAACACTAGGGAATCAATGAAACTCTAAAGCTAGTAAACTAATGAATTGGAAGATTAACAAATTAATGATTGACTTCGAAATAAAGACTAACTAATCTAAATAGTTGTAAATTCAATAAACTAATCATTACAGGTTTCGAGATATGCACGATAATGCAATGAAGTGTTAACAAATTCATGGTTATAGATATCATTATATATTCAGGGAATTCAAGCTCTTTACTAGGGAATGACTCTCTCTATGCCTAAACCCACTATCTAGCATGCGTACTACCAATCTCCTAGTTGCGTAATCTCACCTACTATATGCATTAAGATCGCTACCCTTATTCTTAAGACCAATTAAACGACTGACCAAGGTTCTAAATCAATTCAGACTTCAAAACATGGCTACGGTCTAAAATCTAATTCATCTCCCAATGCAATCAGACTTTTAAAATCATTCATTCAAGCTACCAACAAGAATAATAGCATTATGAACAGCCAATCAATCCGAAAATGATCAAATATTATAACCAAGCATTAAGCATACAACTTCATCACATTTCGGCAAATCTCTAACCCATAGCTACTAAACTACTCGGTCATGGACTTAAAAAACAAAACACGAAAGAAAACTATAATCAGCATAGATAAAGAATGAGATTCCTCCATATCCTCATACTGTAGTTTTCAATAGCTCCTCTGCGTTCCGAGTTCTTCGCCCTGTCTCCAGTATTTCGGTGTGCTGCTCTCTCTCTTTTCTATACGTATGAGTGTTGTGTGGTATGTTTTGTATCTGAATTCTACCTTCTCCTCTTGATCTCTTCGTGCCTCTTTCATCTTCTTCTCTTTTCCTTTTTTTAGCTTGCTTCCTTTTCTCCTTCGTTCCGTTTTTTTTATCAGCCACCCATTTCCTTTTTGCTTCTATAGCCTTGTTTCCATTTTGGTTGATGTGGTTGGAGTTTAAATTTTGTATTTAGGCAGCTGGTGTTTCCATTTTTCTTGCCCACATGCTTCCTTTTCTTGTGCAGCTGTGCTCTTCCAATTGTTGTTTCAGCAGCCTAACGTTTCCATTTTGTTCCAGCCATGTTTCCATTTATGTGTGCAGCGGTTGTTTCATTTCTTGTTTGCAGCGGTTGGAGTTCCCTTTTCTTGCTTACCGTGATGCCACTTCTACTCCAGCAAGTTTCCATTTTACTCCATCCGTATACTTCCATTTTGTGTAGGCAGCCAGCACATTTCCATTTTGTTGGAAAGACCAACAATTTCTGTTTTTGTAAGCGGCCATTGTTTCCATTTTTTGTAAACGGCCATTATTTCCATTTTGCTCAAACAGTGTCGCTTCCATTTTTCTTCTCTAGTTTATGATTCTTTGGATATTGACCGTGCATAGCTGATAGGAGAGTGTTTTTGCTTAGTTTTGCTTCATTTACTCGTGTTTGTATCCTGATATCTTCAATTATTGCAAAACACGAGAAAACGCTTGAAGAGGACTAAATGATGCTTAATGCTCGGTAAAGTCTAAATGAATGATTAATCTAACTATGAAAATGGACTAAAATACTATAACAAAATAGACGTTATCAAACTCCCCCAGACATGAACCTTTGCTCGTCCTCGAGCAAGACTAGAACTAAGCACGAGAAGAGTTAGACAACAACCGGAAACTAGCACAAAGAATTCGAAAAATCAGCCATCATACACAACAACGCATCACAAGAATATAGATCTTAGCGTACTTATTTCAGACCTCTATCTATCGAAAGCCACTAGCCGTACAATCCTACACATATCCTAAGTTCATTTTACTAACACCTAGACGACATCGAAGCGATCTCCATGCGTATTCTCTTATGCTCACCTGGGATACCATTCTTAAGGCAATCATTTTTCTTTTTAGGTTCTCTTTTTCTTCTTTTCGGTTTCCACACATTTGTTTCTTTGAAAATTCACGCTCGATTTCTAGGATATCAAAGTTGAGGATGACAGCCTTCTAATTAGACCCAGGTTGTGGATTGGCACACTCATAACGTCTTGTAACCTTAGCGGAGTGAAGAGGTTGTGTCATTGCAGATTTTTTTCTTTTGATTAAACTATTGTGATTACACATCGACTCAAACCCTTATGACGTAGAAAAATAGCCTCGACCCCCCACTTAGACCCGAACCATCAAAATTGATGCACTCATGTCAATGTAAGGATGAAATAGTTAAAGAACTTATTGATCATCTCGTTTTCGTACACCATTCTCGCATGATTTTAGAGATGTTTATGACGATAGATGTGATGGTTACGTGTGATTTTTTATCCATTTTATGTGTTTTCCTGTTTTCATGTTCTTATAGGTTTTAATGCTTATTTGGTTCGTTTCGGAGATAAATAACATACACGAGACAAAATATGACAATCAAAGATCATAACGGAGCAAATAACATGAGAAACGGGCAAGGAATGCGATACAACATGAGGAGATAAGGCCCCCACGCGGGGTGATTTCCTTAGCCCGGTCGGGATGAACATCCAGCACTTGTTGCCCACCTCGGACTCACCTTCAGCACGCACGAATCAGGACTTCATGAGGAGCCCACACGGTTTGTGTCCGCAACAACCTCCCTTGAAATTCTCCAACGGGGAGAAAGCTTAAAAAGGGACACCCAATTGAGTCCAGACGAAAGAAAACACAGAGGGAACCCTAGGAGGGTAGATTGGAGCCTATCCATCATTATAGAGAGCCCTCTTGAGGGGAGACAAAGAAGGAGACGGAAGATCGAATCGGAACGATTCCTCGTTTGATTTCTATGCTCCTTAGACATTCTATTTCATTTATGTTTTTGGATTATGAACTCATGACTGAGTAGTTGTCTTGTTTGCGGATAAGGGATTCGCCCATGGATATCCCGGAACCTCTTTGACTTATTTATGAATGCATTTCCCGTTTTGCTAATCTATTTTTTGTCTGAGCGTTGAATGTCTTGTGTTTATGAAGGCCACATAGATGCATGTGTAGGGGATTAGGAGAAGAACCGAAAGGAGAATTCTAGTCCTAGAAGATCAGGCTTAGAATACACACGTCACGTGCACTTGTGAACAAGGTTTAGGTTATATTTAACTTGAACGCGCTTCACTTATTCTATTGACAGCGGAGTGTAAGCGTGTGGAAATATAACGAACAAAGGGATTGAAATTTAGGGGGCGGAATACAACTATAGGCTATGGACTTGATAACACATAATCCGTTGTAGTTTTTATATCATTCTTAGGTTTAGTTTTGAGTAGATTACTTAGATTTCATTCATTTATCGAGTTTATTCGAGGATTTCATCTACATTTCGTGTTTTGCATAGGAAACGAAGACATGAGGAGAAACACGAGAGATTATGGCAATCTAACCCCGAAAACATAGTTGAGTGACAAGGTTCAACTCGTGTAAGGCCATGGATTGAAGTGAACATTCAAACACCGAGCGAAA
>CM071865.1:26508967-26525566 GCA_036759665.1 Gynandropsis gynandra
GAAAGGAGCGGAAACAACATCTTAGGACATGCACGCTCGGGCATTGGAAGTGTGCCCGCTCGGGTAATTGATGCCAAGACAACCCCGTAGCTTTGCACGACTCGGGTGCTCAAGGAACATGGCCGGGCATGTGTGCCCGATCGGGTGGAATTGGAGTGCACGATCGGGCTAATTGCTGCCAATTACCCCCGTAGCTTTGCACGACTCGGGCACTCAAGGAACACGACCAGAATGGAGTGCCCGCTCGGGTGGAATTGGAGTGCCCGCTCGGGCTAATTGCTGCAAGAATGCGCCGTAGCTTTGCACGACTCGGGCTCAAGAATCACACGATCGAGCATGGTGCCCGCTCGGGCTAAAATGTGGGCACACGGTCGGGCACAAGGCCTGCACGAACGGGTAAAGGCTGTGCCCGCTCGGGTCCTTGTTATTCTCAACTAACTCTTAAGTTTTAGAACGGCCAAACTAGGAGAGATCAGATCTAAATAAAGGGGATTCGAACCAGATTGAAAAGGGAAACGATTCAGAGACATTAGAGACACACTTGGAGAGATCGAGAAGGACGGAACGAGGGATCCGAAGCATGGAGGATCGATTGAAGACATCGGTTGATGAATAGGGAGCATTCTTATTCTCTTTCTATGTTGAATATAGATTTCTTTTGTGTTTCGTTTTCTGAATTCATGTCCAAGTAGATCTATTGCCATAGGTTAGAGAGTATTGCCAACATGTAATGAGGTCTTGTGCTTAATGAATGGTGGATCTTAATACTTTCATACTTGTACGCCACTCGATATGAATGAATTTGGTATTTGATCATGTTTTCAGATTGATTGGTTGATCTTAATGCTTCAATACTTGTACGCCACTTGATTGATGATATAGAAGTCTAATAAATCTACGCCAGGTATTTAAAGGTAATAAATCATGCACAACTACTAGACTAATCGATATCTAAAGGTATTTTTCAGCAAGCCTAGACTTTTGTTCTCGATTCGTCAAGGTTGCATAGAGATGGCTAAAGTTCAAAATTTTCGTACTAGATATCCGTTCGTTTAATCCTAACGAAACCGATGTGAATGCTAAAATAAATGGAAGAACTCAGCATCTGATGCTAATCACAATCATGAAACTTTAAAGAGTACCCCCCAGACTTGAACAGAACACCGTCCCAGTTTTCCAAACCAAAGAGAAGGACTTGCATGCAAAAACTCGGGGAAAAATAAAGAGGGTAGGAATGTGTGCACCTGATGTGTGCTTGCTATCCCAAGTTAATGCAGTTCGGTATATGTGTCTCTCAATTGTTGTGGATGATCTTGAAGTGGCAAACCTGTAACAAAAAGTCACACAATCCGAAAGAGAGTACAATACATCAAGGTTATTAGTAAAGTGCATGCGCTGAAAGGAATACGAGTCAAATTCTAAAATAAAGAATAAAATAAAAGGATACGGAGCTCGGATTGCCTCCCAATAAGCGCTTGTTTAAGGTAACGAGTCTGACCAAGATTCTTCATGCAATAGGTTGACTTCCTCGTCGTCGTGTACATAGCGTCTCGAGTGCATAGGACGCCCCTTCAAGTATAGCATACGGATCAGTTGGGCTCTTTGCACAATCAGTCATGTCCTCTCTAAGCTCATTCGTGTTGTTCCCTAAGTTGGGGGCCCCCGTCTTGCTGTCCAAATAGTTTGGACGTGTTGTTCATAAGTCCGGTTGTGCACTCCATTAAAACAAGTGGGGCATTTATCTCTCATTTCTTTCAAAGTTTCCAGAATTTGTTGGTGCATGAGCGCTTGTGGTAATGGTTTCATCTTCACCTTGGGTGCCTTATCAATGCTCCAATTGGTTGTTGGACGTATTGTGTGGCTTTTCGGCATTACGAGCGTGTTTTTGTCTTTATCCACCCTTCTCGTAACTCGGTTTGCGGAAAAATCTACTCCGATTGCGTTGAAGTTCAAGGACTGTTCTGCAGTGTTTTCTTCGTCCAAATTCAAGTCAACTAGAACCATACTCATGTGTGTATGACCTGAACAAAGCTCTTGGAGTAAGTGGTCCAAATCTCCTCCAATAGTTTGAATTTTGTTCCATTGTGTTCGCGACGCGGTCGCGCGGAATTTCTGCCCGCGTCTTGTTTAACTTGTCGTCTGTGACATCCTCCTCCTTCACTTTGTCCATCAGCTTTGTATAGTATGTTATGTTGTTTCGGTCTTTATATAATTCTTTTCCAGCTGCTAAGAGAGCCATCTCAAGGGGATCCATATTCCCAAACTCTTTAAGAATATCCTCGGCTAGTTTCTCTAGGACGTCGATGTCGAATACCGAATCCACCATACCAGGCTTCTTAAGTGTGTCGCTCAGATTGAACTCCACTTTTTTGTCGTCAAATGAAGGCATCTTCTTCAACGCTTCGTGGAATGGAAAAGGAGGCGGTCTTGGATCGGGTTTTGCATATTTCGGCTCCTCCTCCTCCTCGGTTTTCTTCTTGTGCTTTTTAACGTTGTTGTCCTTTTCACTACTGTCCTAGACATTTCACCCTTTTGAAATGGTGAAGGACTGGGCTGATGTGGAAACGAAAAAGGAGATGGTCTTGGTTTGGGTTTTACGTATTTTGGCTCTTCTCCCTCCTCGGGCTTCTCCTTAAGCTTGTTGACAGCATGTTCCGCTGATATGATAGATGCTTCACCCCATTCAAACATCGAAGGAGAGGGCTGATCCACCGTATTACCTCCTTAGATAAATGGCGTTGACGTGCTCACGGGGATTCACTTCCGGCCTTCCCGGTAGAACTCCTTGTGGACGTGTTGCCCTTAAATCTAGTTGTGCAACTTCTGATAACACGTAATCCGTAGTAGTTTTTATGTCATTCTTAGGTATAGTTTTTATTAGATTTATTAGATTTCATTCATTTATTGAGCTTATTCGAGGATTTCATCTACATTTCGTGTTTTGTGTAGGAAATGAAGATATGAGGAGAAACACGAGAGATATTGGCAATCTAACCCCGAAAATGAAGTTGTGTAACAAGGTTCGACTTGTGCAAGGCCACGGATGGAAGTGAGCACTCAAACACCGAGCGAAAGGAGCGGAATCGACATTTCAAGACATGCCCGCTCGGGTGGATAGGGAGTGCCCGGTCGGGCTAATTCATGCCAAGCAATCCCGTAAGTCTACACGACTCGGGTGCTCAATGGACATGCTCGGGCATAGGTGCCCGCTCGGGTGTATTTGCATTGCCCGCTCGGGCCAATTCATGCCAAGAAGCACCGTGAGTTTTACCCGCTCGGGCTCAATACACACATGGTCGGGCAAAGGTGCCCGCTCGGGCGAAAATGGATGCACACGGTCGGGTACATAGCTTGCACGATCGGGTACAAGATGTGCCCATCGGGTCCCTAGATCTCAACAACTTTCCTAAGTTTTGGAACGGCCAAATAAAGGGAAATTAGATCTATTTAAAGAGGATTCGAGCTAGAACAGAAGGGGGGACGATTCAGAGGCATTAGAGCACGAATTGGAGACATCACGGAGGACGGAACGAGGGATCCGAGGCATGGAGGATCTATTGAAGACATAGGGAGTCATCTCTTTCTCTTTCTATGTTGAATATAGATTTGTTTTGTGTTTCGTTTTCTGAGTTCATGTTCATATAGATCTATTGCCATAGGATAGAGAGTATTGCCAAGATGTAATGGAGTTTCGTACTTAATGAATGGTGGAACTTAATGCTTTCATTACCTGTACGCCACTTGAATGAATGAAATCGGTATTTTATCATGTTTTCAGATCTCATGGTTGTTCTTAATGCTTTCTTTACCTGTACGCCACTTGATTGAATGATGATAGAAGCCTAATAAACCAACGCCAGGGCATTAGACTTCGGAACTTAGCCATGATTTAGGGTTTGCCGGTTTAGAATCTACGCCAGGTCAATCGGTTAAATCTAGGGATTAGGATAGCGGTCGTAATGCGTCTATCCATGTAAGATACGCAATGGATACATTGGTATATGCATGGTAGATAGTGGACAAGTCTACGCCAGTCAGTTCCTATAGGAGAGCTTGAATTCCCTGAACTCATGATAGTACCTTAGACCAATTATCTCGTTAGAACTCCGTTACATTGTCATGCAACTCTCGATACCTATGGTGATTAGTCTTAGAGTCATTCCTACCTATCTTAGGTTTAGTTTGCATTTAGGTTAGTTTGCATTCCACCACTATTTGATCCATCACGTCTTATTCATTAGTCTAATAGCTTATAAGTCGCATCAATTCCTTGTGTTCGACCCTAGTTGCTACACGATCCGTATTCTTGCGGAAGCGTTAGTCTAGGTAATTTATTACTTGAGCCTACGCACATCAAGTTTTTGGCGCCGTTGCCGGGGAATTGATTACGATTTTAGGGTTAT
Organism: Gynandropsis gynandra; assembly: GCA_036759665.1. Classification (NCBI taxonomy): domain Eukaryota; kingdom Viridiplantae; phylum Streptophyta; class Magnoliopsida; order Brassicales; family Cleomaceae; genus Gynandropsis; species Gynandropsis gynandra. The sequence goes on from CM071865.1 coordinate 26,513,371, forward strand.
TATTACTTTTGATTAAGACATAGTCCTTTCCGGAGTCTTCATTTATTTTTCGTTTTGTTTTGTTTAGAGTCATAAAAAAAAAAAAAAAAAAAGAGAATTATTACCTCTCAAAGCTTAATTGAATTTTATTCTTTATTTTGCGAGGTAATATGAACAACAACAACTTTTGGAGTGCCGATATAGCTGAAACGAACTATCAATTTTCAGAACCTCGTCATATGCTATACAACTCATACCGTCCATCGAAACAATCATGGGAACAAGACGTTTGGGGAAACACCGATGGTGTGCTGAATAGTCAATATGGATTTGGGAATTTTCAGCCATGGATGCAACCCCAAATTCAGAATTATCCATCATATACACCCCCATGTCCGCAACAAGAGGCCAACACCGATATCAGGTCTATGCTTGCTCAAATCTTACAAGTACAAAAAGATCAATCCAATGAGATTAGAGTGTTGAGAACGCAACAAGAAGAGATGCGAGCAAGTTGTAGAGACATGAATAATGAGTTTAAAGAAATGATAATGCACGTAAAGATCTTGGACAATCAAGTTGCACAACTCGCTGCAAATTCCTTTGAACCACAGGAGGTTTTAATGGAAAGTTTAGAAACGGATCTTTGTGAGCATGTCGACGAAATTTTCCTAAGGGATTATTTGACGATGTATCAGCCCATTGCAATATTTGAAAGGGATGACACATCTATCACAGTAGCGGAATTAGATGTCGATAAGCTTAAGGAAAAGCTTGAGGAAGAGGAGGAACCCAAATATGTAAAACCGGAACCTAGACCACCTCCCTTGCCGTTCCCACAACGTCAACGCATAAAGACGGTAGATAAGCCAAATCCCTCGATAATTGACAAAAGAGATGAACCTAGCATAGGAGTGGATAAGGCTATGGATATTGATGAGGCTATGACGAAAACCGAGATGGAAGAAGAGTTCAGCTTGGTGAACACACATGAGCAACCATGCGTTATCGATTTTGTGTTCCCCGACGGCATCTTTGAGAGTTTAGCCGTGGAAGTTTGTGACGAATTTGAGAACACGGATTCCCTAGATATGAATCTCTTAGCAGCTGGAGAAGATTCATACAAGGTACAAAATGAGCTATTTGATAATGAGAAGAAAAGGGAATCCACAGAACGAGACTTCCACGCGACACTAGCCAAACGCGGCTCAAATCAGTACACGAACGATCCCGTAATGCCGCGAAGCTACATCCAACGTCCAGCACACAATTGGGACGTTGACAAGAAACCCAAGGTGAAGATGAAGCCTTCACCACAAAGGAGCTCCACTAATCCGCGTGCCGCGCCCTATCGAACATACTATGCACGCAAGAAGCTACGAACGCGACGACGTCAAGGACGTCCATCTAATGGGTAGCATTTGGTCAGGCTCGAGACCTTAAACAAGCGCTTATCGGGAGGCAACCCGACTTTTCCACTTTTGCATTTTTCATTTCATTTTTCTTTTGGACTATTTCTTTTTCTTTTCATATTGATGTACTTGGTGGAATCGTATTCCTTCCTCTGGATTGTGTGATTCTTTTCACAGGCTTTTCAACGTTGATATCATCCTTGAGGAGGAGACGCATACAACGTCCGGACACAAACACGGGATTGCAAGATACACAAGGTGCACACGTTCTAACCCTTATTCTTCCCGTTGTTTGGTATGCGAGTTTCTTCTAGGTTTTGAACACCGGGACGGTGTCTCATTTAAGTCTGGGGGGAGTACTCGTCGAGTATTGTCATGTGATTAGGATTGGATTATTAAGGTTAGATTTTGAGTTTTGTTTTTAGGAATATACGGATGGATACCTAGCATGAATTGTCGAGCTTTAGTCATTATTGTGCGACTTTGTCGAATCATGAACTAAAAAGTCTAGGTGTGTTTAGAAGTCTTCTTGATTTCCGATTAGTTGAAGTAATTGTGCTTGAAACCATGACTTATAGTTACATTCACCTCCTAGGTTTCAGTACCAAGTATCATATCTCCGTGTATACCGATTATTTATTGCTTGTTTGATAGATTTTTATCGTTCATTAGATTCCACACGCTTATACTCCGCTGTCAATTTTCGCCTTGGATAAGTCTTGACTATTTTAGGTTTTCATTGACATGAGTACATCGAGATCGATGGTTCGGGTCTAAGTGGTGGGTTGAGGCGCTATTCTACGTCCTAAGGGTTAGAGTTATGCGTATTCTTCATAAAAAAATAAAAAATCAGAAAATAAGTTTCAATGACGCATCTCTTCACTCCTCTAAGGCCGCGCGACCTTATGAGTGTGCCATAGGCAGCCTGGGTCTAAGTAGAAAGCCACCCTCTTCGACTTCGACGTCCTAGGAACAAAGCGTGGATCTATAAAAAAAAAGAATAAAGAAAGAAATAAAAAAAAAAGAAGAATAAGAACGAGAATTTGAGCTTAATGATATCTCAAGCTTAGAAGAGTTTGGTATGGAGATCGCTTGGACGTTGTTAGGAGTACGGATTAGACTTAGGTCATTGGTAGGATTGCATGGTTCGAGACTTTTCGGATTGATAGAAGTCTGAACTTGGTACGCTTAGGCTTGCGTTCATGTGACGCATTGTTTTGCATGATGGCTAATCCTTTGATGTATTTGTGTTAGTATCCATTGTTGTTTAGCTCTTCTAGTACTCGACTCTAGGTTTTGCTCGAGGACGAGCAAAAGGTTAAGTCTGGGGGAGTTTGATAACACGCAATCCGTAGTAGTTTTTATGTCATTCTTAGGTCTAGTTTTAGGTAGATTTATTAGATTTCATTCATTTATCGAGACTATTCGAGGATTTTATCTACATTTCGTGTTTGGTGTAGGAAACGAAGACATTACGAGAAACACGAGAGAAATCGGCAATTAACCCCAAAATGACAAGATTCAGCTTATACAAGACCGTGGATTGAAGTGAGCGTGCAAACACCGAGCGAAAGGAGCGAAAACGCCATTTTAGGACATGCCCGCTCGGGTAATGGAAGATGCCCGCTCGGGTAATTTGTGCCTTGACAACCCCGTAGCCTTACACGACTCGGGTGCCAAAGGAACATGGTCGGGCATGAGTGCCCGATCGGGTGGAAATGTTGCGCCCGCTCGGGTTACTGATCATCAAAACCGCTCGGGTCCCTAGATCTCAACAACTTTCCTAAGTTTTGGAACGGCCAAATCAAGGGAAATTAGATCTATTTAAAGAGGATTCGAGCTAGAACAGAAGGGGGGACGATTCAGAGGCATTAGAGCACGAATTGGAGACATCACGGAGGACGGAACGAGGGATCCGAGGCATGGAGGATCTATTGAAGACATAGGGAGTCATCTCTTTCTCTTTCTATGTTGAATATAGATTTGTTTTGTGTTTCGTTTTCTGAGTTCATGTTCATATAGATCTATTGCCATAGGATAGAGAGTATTGCCAAGATGTAATGGAGTTTCGTACTTAATGAATGGTGGAACTTAATGCTTTCATTACCTGTACGCCACTTGAATGAATGAAATCGGTATTTTATCATGTTTTCAGATCTCATGGTTGTTCTTAATGCTTTCTTTACCTGTACGCCACTTGAATGAATGATGTTAGGAGTCTAATAAACCAACGCCAGGGCATTAGACTTCGGAACTTAGCCATGATTTAGGGTTTGCCGGTTTAGAATCTACGCCAGGTCAATTGGTTAAATCTAGGGATTAGGATAGCGGTCGTAATGCGTCTATCCATGTAAGATACGCAATGGATACATTGGTATATGCATGGTAGATAGTGGACAAGTCTACGCCAGTCAGTTCCTATAGGAGAGCTTGAATTCCCTGAACTCATGATAGTACCTTAGACCAATTATCTCGTTAGAACTCCGTTACATTGTCATGCAACTCTCGATACCTATGGTGATTAGTCTTAGAGTCATTCCTACCTATCTTTAGTTTAGTTTGCATTTTAGGTTAGTTGCATTCCACCACTATTTGATTCATCATGTCTTATTCATTAGTTTAATAACTTGTATGTCGCATCAATTCCTTGTGTTCGACCCTAGTTGCTACACGATCCGTATTCTTGCGGAAGCGTTAGTCTAGGTAATTTATTACTTGAGTCTACGCACATCAACTTCCGTCTCCAAGTGTCTAAGGTGAGTCCGAAAACCCTCTCTCTGCTTCTTGGTGCTCTCTTCATCTGTTTTAACTTTTCGCAACAAATTATTCTGATTTTGTCGCACTTCCATCAACAAGTTACTTTGATCTTGTTGGACTTGGAGCAGACGGGCGAACATGGTGTTGATGTCGAGGGCTGCTTCGGATTGGGGTGGTTGTGGCTCGGACGCATGTGAGTGATAATTCTGAGTTTGGGTTGCATCCTTGGCTGAAAGTTTTGATTTTGTTGTAGCACATACGGTTGGAAATTCTCTGATAGTTGTTGCCCGTTAAATGCACCATCGGAGTTCTTATATGAAAGGTTGGGGTGATTTCTCCATCCTAGATTGTAAGTGTTACCTAGAGGATGATTGTTGCTCACGTAATTCACCTCCTCGTACCCTTGAATTCTTTGTTCTCCCGGCTGCTCTAAGTATTGTGAACGACACACTTCGGACATCATATTGTAAATTCCCGCAACTTGATCTTTACTTCTGCTATGTCAACATATAAGGCGTGTGTCTCAGTCATATGGGGCTACTTTTACTGGAGTGTTGCGGCTGTATTCTCCAGCCATTCGATCTATCAAATCTTTGATTTGTTGAAACGTCAGGTTACTCAAGGAATCTCCAGCAGCGGCTATGATCAAGATCCTCGTGTTGTTCATAAGTCCTTGTAGAAAATTGTGTATGAGGTAAGTTAAATCCATGTCGTGATATGGGCAAAGGCGTTGATAGCCTTTAAATCGTTCCCACGCTCAGTAGCTCCTTAGACGAATGTGTTAATCTAATTCTTAGCGAGCTTAGCTTTATTTGAGGGAAGAAGCGCGTCATGAATTTCTCCTTTAGCCGTCTCCATGGTCGTTTAGAATTCACCGGTTGGGAATACAACCAGTCTTGCGTTTTATCCTTCACTAAGAATGGGAATGCAGCGAGCATGACATCGTCATCCGAGACTCCTTCTCCGATTTTGATAATTCTGCAAAGCATCTTGAAGTTTGTAAGATGCTGGTTCGGATCCTCGGTGGGTCTCCCTCTGAACGTTGTTTTACTGAGTATATGCATGAATGATGGTTGTAATTCGACGCGAGTGTTCCTCCTAATGATGCAATACTAGAGTTGTGTGTGCCTAGGAGCCATATATGATCCATAAGTTAATGTAGCTTGCATTGGTGGTGCATTTAGGATATGACGTTCTGTCATTTGTTCCTCTTTGGTCTCATGCAATAAAGTACCTCATGCAATAAAAATATAAGAATTGGTTAGGATCCGAGAGGTTAAAAAATTGACTGAAAATAAAGAAAACAAAAGGAAAAAAATATGAAAACCAAATAAAGACTCCGAAATGGACTATGTCCTAATCCAAATGTGTTCTAATTCTAAAGCCGTAATCAATTCCCCAAAAGACGGCGACAGAAACTTAATGTGGTTAATCTCGAGTAATAATTACCTAGACTAACGGTTCCTCAAGAATACGGATCGTGTAGTACTAGGATCGAATACTAGGGAATCGATGCAACTCTAAAGCTAGTAAACTAATGATTAGGATGGTTAACAAATTAATGATTGAATTCGAAGTAAAGACTTACTAATCTAAACGGTTGTAAATTCAATAAACTAATCATTATAGGTTTCTAGAGATGCACAATAATACAATGAATTGCTAACAAGTACATGGTTATAGATATCATTACGTATTCGGGGAATTCACGCTCTTTCCTAGGGAATGACTCTTCTGATGCCTACACCCGCTATCTAGCATGCGTACTACCAATCTATCAATTGTGTAATCTCACCTACTATATGCATTAATATCGCTATTATGATTTCTAAGTCCAATTAACCGACCGGCGAAGGTTCTAAATCAATTGAGACTTCAAATCATGGCTACGTTCGAAAATGTAATTCATCACCCAATGCAATCAGAGTTTTATAATCATTCATTCAAGCTAACATCAAGAATAATAGCATTACAAACAGTCAATCAATCAGAAAACAATCAAATACTATAATCAAGCATTAAGCATACAACTTCATTACATATCGGCAAAACTCCAACCCGTAGCTATAAACTACTCGGACATGCACTTAGAAAAAAACACGAAAGAAAACTATTGTCACCATAGATAAAAAAAATGAGATTCCTCCCTATCTTAATTTGTAGTCTTCAACAACTCATCTACGTTTCGAGATTGACGCCCCGTCTCCAGCCTTCCAGCGTGCTTCTCTCTACGTTTGTGTGTTGTGTTGTATGTTTTGTGTCCGAATTCTGCCTTCTCCTCGTGACCCCTTCGTGCATCTTTCCTCTTCTTCTCTTTTCCTTTTCTTTAGCTTGCTTCCTTTTCCCCTTTGTTCCCTTTTCTGGTCAGCCACTCATGCGTTCCAAGTTAAACAAATATCAACCAAAACTACCCACAAGTGCACGACACGTGTGTAGTACTCTAGGTGTCGATCCCACAGGGACAACGCAACCCAACCTAAACCCAAACTACAAATCAAACTTGAAAAAAAAAACAAAATATTGGATTTCAGAATGAAATACTAAAAACAATAAACTTACAAGTTCTTAACAGTGAAACAAACGTTCTAGGAATCCGTTTTCACCACAAGACTACCGAAACTAACAATCAACCTATCTAATCATGCAATCTCGATCAAGTTATCTAAGGCAGACGATCCTAATATGATATACACCCTCCCTCAAGGTATAGACACGTGATCTAGTCGAGTTATCCCCTACTTTCGTGGCTGACACCTTAAGCTAAACCCATAAGTTCTGTGATTCAACTATTTTACCCTCAACCGCTGCTACCCAACTTTCGTGACCTAACCTCGGTTGTTCTAAACCTGCTTATCCGGAATGAGAATTCTCCTTTCGGTCCTTCTTCTATGTTCCTAAAACATGCATCTTCGTGTCCATCGCAAACACAAGTCAATCAAGCACTCAGACAAAGAATAGATAAACGAAAACATGAAATTGCATTCAAAGATATATCAAAGTGGTTCTGGGATAGCCATGGGCTAAAATCTCTTCTCCTAGAACAAACCGACTATTCGCTTATGCGTTTGAAAGAAAGCAACATAATCAAAATAGATAATTTAAGGAACATAAAAACCAAACGAAACCAAAGTCCATATTCGATCTTCAATGTCCCTTGAATGTCTCCTCTACAAGTCTCAGTGTAACTCTCTCTGTCTCTCTGCTCTGTATCTCTCTATCTTGCTATGTAACTCTCCCTAACGTATGTCATGTCTAACCGATTTAATCTTCTTCCTTTTTCCCCTTTCTTCTTCTTTCCTCTTCTATTTCGCCCTTTTCTTCCTCTTTCCTCTTTGGCTGATTCTTTTCCATTCTTCTCTCGTGATCTTCCTCTTGAGTTTTAATCGGCCAAACATTTCCTTTTTTTGTGTTGCATGTCCATGTCTTCACGCTCGACCGTGCAGATTGTCTAGCAACTACCCAACCGTGCAGGAGGAAAAGATCGCTCGTTCAGGTGGTTCTTAAGGTGATGCGCGATCGTGCTAACGGAAGAGCTTGGTCGTGCTTGTTTGTTTCTTCATGTGCTCGGTCGTGCACAAGGAAGAGATTGGTCGTGCCCCTCATTGTTTGATGAGCCCGGTCGTGCAACACATGGAGCTCGACCGTGCATGGAATTGGGTGATCGATCGGGCTGATGCCCTTGAAGTACTGCTCGGTCAGGCAGGTTGAAGAGCTTTGATGTGGTTAATCTCAAGTAATAATTTACCTAGACTAACGCTTCCGCAAGAATACGAATCATATAGTACCAGGGTCGAACACGAGGAATCGATGCAACTCTAAAGATAGTAAACTAATGAATAAGACGTGTGAAATCGATAAGTGATGGGAATACGAATGAAACTAAACTAAACTAATTAACGTGATAAACTCAATGACTAAACACCACAGGTTTCGAGAGATGCACGATGATGCGACGAAGTTCTAACAAGATCATTGTTATAGATATCGTTACGTATTCAGGAAATTCAAACTCTTTTCTAAGGAATGACTGTCCCGATGCCTTAACCCACTATCTAGCATGCGTACTACCAATCTCCCAATTGTGTAATCTCACCTACTAGATGCATTAAGATCGCTATCCTAATTCTTAAGTTCGATCAACCGACCAGCCAAGGTTCTAAATCAATTGAGACTTCATATCATGGCTACGTTCCAAAATCCAATTCATCTCCCAATGCAATTAGATTTTTATAATCATTCATTCAAGCTACCAACAAGAATAAAAGCATTACGAACAGCCAAACAATCCGAAACGATTACGAACAGAATCCGAAACGAACAAATATTATAACCAAGCATTAAGAACAAAACTTCATTACATATCGACAAAGCTCTCTAACCCATGGCCATGGACCTACTCGGACATGAACTTAGCAAAAGAAACATGAAAGATAACTATATTCGACATGGATAAAGAATGAGATCCCTCCCTATTCTATTACTGACGTCTTCAATAGCTCCTCCACGCTCCGGTTTCCGCGCTCCGTCCTTTGCCCTTGTGTGTGCATTCTTCTCTCCTTCTCTCTCTCTCTACGTGTGCTCTCTTTTCTCTCTTCCTTTCTGTGTCAAATCGTCCCTGAAGCTCTCCCCCCCTTTCGTTCCTTGTAGCAGCCACCCCTCTCCTTCCTTTTCTTGAGTTTTCCATTCTTGAATAAGTTGGGTGACGTTTCCATTACTTTCTCCTGCGAAATATCACTTATTCATCTTCTCTAAAGTCATTTTCCTTATTGTATAAGTCCCCATCAAACTCCCATTTGTTTTGTATAAGTCCCCAACAAGATAGACGTTATCAAACTCCCCCAGACTTGAACCCTTACTCTTCCTCGAGCAAGACTAGAAAGAAGCAGGAGAGGAGTTAGACAACAACCGGAAACTAGCACAATCAACTCGAAAAGTCAGCCACCCTACGTAACAAAGCGTCACATGAACATAGATCTAAGCGCACCGAGTTTAGACCCCTATCTACCGAAAGCGACTAATCGTGTAATCCTACACATATCCTGAGTTCATTTCACTAACCCCTAGACAACATCCATGCAATCTCCATACCTATTCTAATGCACAAACAGTTTGATACCATGCACAAACACATTTGTTTTATTTGAAAATTCGCACTCGGTTTCTAGGACGTCGGAGTTGAAGAGAACAGCCTTCTACTCAGACCCAGGTTGCCAATTGGCACACTGATAAGGTCTCGTAACCTTAGCGGAGTGAAGAGGTTGCGTTTTTGCTGATTTTTTTTCTTTTGATTAACTAGTGTGAATACGCATCGACTCTAACCCTTAGGACGTAGAAAAACCGCCTCGACCCACCACTTAGACCCGAACCATCAATATTGATGCACTCATGTCAATATAGGGCTGAATAAGTTAAAGAACTTAGTCTATTGACAGTGGAGTGTAAGTGCGTGGAAATATAATGATCGAAACAAAACAAGGAATGAATGGTACGCTCGGAGATATAAGTGCTTGGGATTGAAGCCTAAGGGAAGGAATACACCTATAGGCTATGGATTCATTCACGACCATTAACTAATCGATAACTAAAGGTATATTTCAGAAACCTAGACTTTTGTTCCCGATTCGACAAAGTTGCACAAGGTGACTTAAGTTCGAAATTTTTCATACTAGATATCCGTCCGTCTAATCCTAAAAAAAACAAAACTAAGAACTCAACATCTAAATCCTAATCACAATCATGACATTCGAAGAATACCCCACTCCCACTTGAACAAACCGTCCCGGTGTTCAATACCTAAGAGAAGGACTAACACGCAAAAACTCGGGGAAAAATACTATAAATAGGAACATGTGCACTTGATGCGTGCTTGCTGTCCCGAGTTGATGTAGCTGGGCGTACGCGTCTTTCCTTATGTTATGGATGATTTCAAAGTGGAAAACCTGTAACAAAAGTTACACAATCCCAAGGAGACAGTGCAATACATCAGGGTTGTTGGTAAGGAGCATGCTTGTGAAAAGAATAAGAGTTGAATTCTAAAAAGAATTGAAACGAAATAACTAAAAGGATATAGGGCTAGGGTTGCCTCCCGAGAAGCGCTTGTTTAAGGTCGCGAGACTGACCAAAACACTCTACTCATGTGTTGGCTCCGAAAGAGCGAAGACAATTCGATTGTCGTCCATGTTGTCCGCATTGCAGAGTTTCAAACGTTGGGCGTTCACATTGAATGTGCTGTCGTTTCCCATCAGCTCGATAGCGCCATGAGGTGAGACGGTTTTGATTGTGAATGGCCCTGACCAGCGTGACTTGAGCTTTCCTGGAAAAAGTTTCAAATGTAAATTGAAAACAAGTACTCGGTCACCTACCCCGAATGTCCGCTGGACTATGTGTCTATCATGCCACTTTCTCGTGCGCTCCTTGAAGATCTTTGCGTTCTCGTACGAATGGAGGCGCAATTCCTCTAGATGATGGAGCTGTAGCATCCGTTTCTCAGTAGTTGATTTGTAATAATAATTAAGTGCTTTGATCGCCCAATATGCTCGATATTCTAGCTCGACCGGTAGATGGCATGCCTTACTGTACACTAGCTGAAACGGAGTCATTCCGATTGGTGTTTTGAATGTTGTACGATAAGCCCATAATGCATCGTCGAGTTTCAGTGCCCAATCCTTCGTACACTTAGAGACCATCTTCTTCAAAATCGACTTGATCTCTCGATTAGAAACTTCAACTTGGCCGTTGGTTTGAGGATGATATGGCGTTGCTATCCTATGTCGAACACCATACTTCTTCAACAACCCTTCTATGATGCTGTTCATGAAATGCTTACCTTCATCGCTGATCACAACCCTCGAGACTCCAAAACATGGGAATATGACATGGTTGAACATCTTGGTTACTGGTTTGGGGTCGTTTGTTGGACTTGCCAAAGCTTCTACCCACTTCGTTATGTAGTCAACCTCGACTAATATATAGAGGTTTCCACACGAGGACGGGAAGGGGCCCATGAAGTCTATTCCCCATACATCAAATGGCTCGACCTCTAGAATATATTGTTGTGACATTTCATGGCGTCTAGAAATATTACCCGTCCTTTGGAAATTGTCGCATGATGTGACGTAGTTGTGGGCGTCCTTGAAGAGTGTAGGCCAATAAAAGCCCGCTTCCAGCACCTTTGCAGCTGTCTTGGTTGCAGCAAAGTGTCCTCCATAGCTTGAGGAATTGCAACGTGACAGTATGTGTGGAGCTTCTTCTTCGGGGATGCAGCGCCTAAACATTCCGTCTATGCATCTTTTGAAAAGATATGGCTCATCCCAATAGTACGCCTTGACGTCATGGAGAAACTTCTTTCTCGCATTGTAATTCAGCCCTTCCGGTAATACTTGACAAGCTAAGTAATTCACAAAGTCAGCATACTATGCAATGGAAGTGCAAGTCAAGGACATTACCGCATCATCTCGGACATAGTCGTCGATAGGAGTGCACTCGGGGATTTCAAGAAGTGTAAGATGATCAGCTACCCCATTCTTGGTTCCTTTCCTATCCCGTGTTTCCAGATCAAACTCTTGCAGCAGTAGGATCCATCTAATGAGCCTTGGCTTTGCGTCTTTCTTGGTGAGTAGGTAACGTAAGGCAGCATGATCCATGTAAACTATTACCTTGGAGCCCACTAGGTATGAGCGGAACTTTTCAAACGCAAAGACGGTTGCAAGTAACTCCTTCTCAGTTGTAGAGTAGTTGCATTGGGCGTTCTCTAATGTTCGACTAGCATAACAAATGGCGTGCAACATCCAATCTTTTCACTGACCCAACACTGCCCCAACCGCATAATCGCTCGCATCACACATGAGCTCAAACGGAAGCTCCCAATTCGGCGGTTGTATGATGGGTGGAGAAACCAATGCCTTCTTCAACTTCTCAAATGCAGCTCGACATTGTGCTGTAAACTTAAATGGTACATCTTTTCCTAATAGATCAGTGAGGAGTTTAGATACCTTCGAGAAATCTTTGATGAACCGTCTATAGAACCCCGCATGACCTAGAAAACTACG
>CM071865.1:26525597-26538914 GCA_036759665.1 Gynandropsis gynandra
AGCTTCTCAATAACTTCTATTTTTGCCTTATCTACCTCTATTCCCCCTTTCTGATTCTTATGCCCCAACACGATGCCTTCGCGAACCATAAAATGACACTTCTCCCAATTCAACACAAGATTCGCTTCTACGCACTTGTCTAACACTTTACACAAATTGGTTAGACAAACATCAAAGGAAGGTCCATGAACCGAGAAATCGTCCATGAACACTTCCATAATTTCGCCATTTACATCGGCGAAGATAGAGGTCATGCACCGCTGAAAAGTAGCAGGTGCATTACACAAACCAAAGGGTATCCGACGATAGGCGAATGTACCGAATGGGCATGTGAACGTCGTCTTTTCTTGACCGTTCGGATGGATTGCTATCTTAAAGAAACCTGAATAACCATCAAGAAAACAAAAATAGGAGTGAAGAGCTAAATGTTCCAGCATTTGATCAATGAAAGGTAAAGGGAAGTGATCTTTTTGATTGTTGGCCTTCATCTTGCGGTAGTCGATGCACATACGCCATCCCGTGACCGTTCTTGTCGGAATCAGTTCGTTGTTCGTGTTTGGAACGACGGTGATGCCTTCTTTCTTTGGAACTCCTGCACAGAACTCACCCACGCTGTATGCGATATAGGATATATAATTCCAGCGTCTAACAACTTAAGGACCTCTTTCTTAATGACTTCCATCATGTTCGGGTTTAATCTACGTTGATGTTCAATGGAGGTCTTAGCGTCATCTTCTAAGTGAATCCTATGCATGAAAAGGGCTTGACTAAGTCCCCTAATATCCTGTAATGTATAACCTATGGCATCCCTATACCTCCTAAGAGCTTCTAGCAATCGTGCTTCAAGAGAATCCATGTTTCCAAACTCTTCGATAACTTCCTCGGCTAGTTTCTCTAAGACGTCTATGTAGAATACCGAGTCTACCAAGTCCAAGATATTCGTACCTCAACCCTTGTGGTAAGGATATATAATTCTGGCATTTTGAATGTTGTACGATAAGCCTAAGCCATAAGTCGAGTTTCAGTGCCCAATCCTTTGTACACTTAGAGACCGTCTTCTCCAAAATCGACTTCATCTCTCGATTAGAAACTTCAAGTTGGCCGCTGGTTTCAGGATGATATGGCGTTGCTATCTTATGTCGAACACCGTACTTCTTCAACAACCCTTCTATGATGCGGTTCATGAAATGCTTACCTCCATCGCTGATCACAACCCTCGAGACTCCAAAACATGGGAATATGACACGGTTGAACATCTTGGTTACTGGTTTGGAGTCGTTTGTTGGACTTGCCAAAGCTTCTACCCACTTCGTTACGTAGTCCACCTCGACTAGTATATAGAGGTTTCCACAAGAGGACGGGAAGGGGCCCATGAAGTCTATTCCCCATACATCAAATGGCTCGACCTCTAGAATATATTGTTGTGACATTTCATGGTGTTTAGAAATATTACCCGTCCTTTGGCAATTGTCGCATGATGTGACGTAGTTGTGGGCGTCCTTGAAGAGTGTAGGCCAATAAAAGCCCGCTTCCAGCACTTTTGCAGCTGTCTTGGTTGCAGCAAAGTGTCCTCCATAGCTTGAGGAATTGCAACTGACAGTATCTGTGGAGCTTCTTCTTCGGGGATGCAGCGCCTAAAGATTCCGTCTATGCATCTTTTGAAAAAATACGGCTCATCCCAATAGTACGCCTTGACGTCATGGAGAAACTTCTTTCTCGCATTGTAATTCAGCCCTTCCAATAATACGTGACAAGCTAAGTAATTCACAAAGTCAGCATACTATGGAATGGAAGTGCAAGTCAAGGACATTACCGCATCATCTCGTCAGTAGGAGTGCACTCGGGGATTTCAAGACGTGAAAGATGATCAGCTACCCCATTCTCAGTTCCTTTCCTATCCCGTATTTCAAGATCAAACTCTTGCAGCAGTAGGATCCATCTAATGAGCCTTGGCTTTGCGTCTTTCTTGGTGAGTAGGTAACGTAAGGCAGCATGATCCATGTAAACTATTACCTTGGAGCCCACTAGGTATGAGTGGAACTTTTCAAACACAAAGACGGTTGCAAGTAACTCCTTCTCAGTTGTAGAGTAGTTGCATTGGGCGTTCTCTAATCTTCGACTAGCATAATAAATGGCGTGCAACATCCGATCTTTTCGCTGACCCAACACGGCCCCAACCGCATAATCGCTCGCATCACATATGAGCTCAAACGGAAACTCCCAATTCGGCGGTTGTATGATGGGTGGAGAAACCAACGCCTTCTTCAACTTTTAAATGCAGCTCGACATTCTGCTGTAAACTCAAATGGTACGCCTTTGCCTAATAGATCAGTGAGGGGTTTAGATACCTTCGAGAAATCTTTGATGAACCGTCTATAGAACCCCACATGACCTAGAAAACTACGAATGGCCTTAACGTTCCTAGGAGGTGGAAGCTTCTCAATAACTTCTATTTTTGCCTTATCTACCTCTATTCCCCTTTCTGATATATTATGCCCCAACACTATGCCTTCGCGAACCATAAAATGACACTTCTCCCAATTCAACACAAGATTCGCTTCTACGCACTTGTCTAACACTTTACACAAATTGGTTAGACAAACATCAAAGGAAGGTCCATGAACCGAGAAATCGTCCATGAACACTTCCATAATTTCACCATTTACATCGGAGAAGATAGAGGTCATGCACCGCTGAAAAGTAGCAGGTGCATTACACAAACCAAAGGGCATCCGACGATAGGCGAATGTACCAAAGGGGCATGTGAACTTCGTCTTTTCTTGACCGTTTGGATGGATTGCTATCTTAAAGAAAACTGAATAACCATCAAGAAAACAAAAATAGGAGTGAAGAGCTAAATGTTCTAGCATTTGATCAATGAAAGGTAAAGGGAAGTGATCTTTTTGAATGTTGGCCTTCAGCTTGCGGTAGTCGATGCTCATGCGCCATCCCGTGACCGTTCTTGTCGGAATCAGTTCGTTGTTCGTGTTTGGAACGACGGTGATGCCTTCTTTCTTCGAACTACCTGTACAAAACTCACCCACGCACTATCCGATATAGGATATATAATTCTAGCGTCTAACAACTTAAGGACCTCTTTCTTAATGACTTCCATCATGTTCGGGTTTAATCTACGTTGATGTTCAATGGAGGTCTTAGCGTCATCTTCTAAGTGAATCCTATGCATGAAAAGGGCCGGACTAAGTCCCCTAATATCCCATAATGTATAACCTATGGCATCCCTATACCTCCTAAGAGCTTCTAGCAATCGTGCTTTTTGGGATTCGTCTAGGTTATCATTCACTATCACTGGATAAGTAGATTCGAGTCCAAGATATCCACATAATACGTCGTGAATGTTTCGTGGTAATAGCTCAACAAATGAAATTGGAATAAGTCTTTGCATAATAACGTGACAATCATAACTTTTCAACCCAATGAGCCTTGAATCCACAATATTCACACATCGAGTAATGTTTGATGCATATCCATATGGAAACTTAACGTCTTCATTTAACCACCTCAATACTATTGTTTTCACTGGCCCGGAAAATCTTAATATTGGGATAGGTTCCTTTTCATCGCGTAACACCAACTTAAGTCTTCGACATATTGTCTTCAAATCTTTCCTTGACTATATGTTATCCTTCTTTCACCCCATAACATTCAAAACATGTTAATGACATTATCGAAAAAGAGTTTTTCAATATGTATAACATCCAAATTATAACACAATATGAGTGATTTCTAATATTGTAAATCCCAAAACATACTACTTTTATAAAAGTTATGCCATTTATCTTAGCTTGTGGTTTCTTATGCCCACAATCTCCACCACATTCCATCGATTCTTGTAAATCTGTCATCGTGTTTAGTCGTTTGTAAAGTATTCGTGTTCCAATTTGTATGTTTGATGCCTCTACTTTTTGTTCCACATTCTTTTGAAAATATTTTTTTTATCTTTTTTGAATGTATGTCAATGGGAAAAAATCTTCTATGAAAATCAAACCAACATGGTTTCTTCTTATGTACTGGACGAAACAAATTTGTATCCTCCATAAAATATGGACATGCTAGTCTCTCGTGTGTGCTCCATCCATTCCATAGGTAGAGAAGTCGCTAATTATCCATTACAAGACTTCTTTAAATGTCAAACTTTGCTTTGTACTTACGACATATGCAA
Source organism: Gynandropsis gynandra (assembly GCA_036759665.1). Taxonomy (NCBI): domain Eukaryota; kingdom Viridiplantae; phylum Streptophyta; class Magnoliopsida; order Brassicales; family Cleomaceae; genus Gynandropsis; species Gynandropsis gynandra. The sequence continues at coordinate 26,529,781 of CM071865.1, forward strand.
CAATTCCATTGTTCCACAAATATCTTACTTCATGAATTAAGGGATGCAAAAAGATATTGAAACTTATCTTCGGATGTTCTGATCTAGGAATCAACAACGCTAGAAACATGACTTATCTTTTCAAACACATATGGGAAGGCAAATTATATGGAGACAAAATCAGAGGCCATAGAGAATATTGACTTATGAATTGTCCATATGGACTAAAACAATCTGTGCACAAACAAAGATAACCATTTCTTGTTTCATGCACAAAATTAGGAAATCTTTCATTGAAATCCTTCCAAGTCTTACCATTTGATGGATGTAGCATTATCCCTTCACTCGTTGAGTGTTATGTGTGACATCTCCTTGCCGCTGCGATTTTTGTATTCATATAACCATCTCAACCTCTTGTTATAGGCATATACAACATCTTTTGTACGGTACATATTTTTGTGAATATGGTTTTTTGGATGAAGTTTGCTTGCTCCTCCCCAAAACATCATGCAACTATTTCTACAAATATCAATTTTCCCATGTGGAATTTCCAAAACTTTTAAAACATTCTTTGTTCATAATATATCTTAGGAGCTTGATTATTTGTTCATAAATATTCACGTATGGTTTTGCAAAATGAAAAAAATCCAATTTTCGGCTATATTATAGTCTGTTTTTTTACTCATCAATCTTGATGACAATGATAAACGAGACTGACCTTCACGACAACCTTGATATATAGGTTGTTTTGGCACATCTAATTGGTTAAAAATCTATGTGCGTTTGCTCAATAACTTTAAGAAAAACCTCTAACACCATTTTCACATATGGATTGGTTGTCTTTGTTTCACAATGAACCTCTTCATTTCTTTTCCTTGCTTGTGCTTCTTGCACACTATCTCTAACGCCACAATTTTCGCCATGAAATAACCAAATTTCATAATTTTCTACGAAACCCACCTTATAAATGTGTTTGTAAAATATTTCTTGACTTCGATACTTCATATTTTGCATCTTTTCCAGGGAAATAACACTGTCCAGCACACTTGACACTAAGGTTGCATCGACACAAAACTCATAAACTAAGTTGATCTGTGTAAGAATTCTTGCATAACTTCCTTGGTTACGGGATCTCTTCTTCTATACATCCACTCTCTCGATATGTATATATATATATATTTGAAAAAGACACTACTATTTGAAATAGATTTTGTGTTCATGGCTTTGTGGTAAGAAATTCGAGTTTGTTATGTAAATAGTTAAAATTACAATAGATGCCTGTTGGAAACACCAATAGATGGTCGTTGAAATCTAACATTTGATTACTCCAATGGTCGAATCGAAATTCTAACATTTCCAACGGGCATCTGTGGGAACTACCAACGGATGCCCGTTGAATAGAGCAACAGTCATTTGTTGCAATGATTTGTTGGGTTTCAACGGCCTTCTAATGGATGGATCGATAAATTTACAACGGATACAATACATTGAAATCCCTTTGAAAATTCCAACATACTGTAATAGAATTTGGCCGTTGATAATTCTTTATTTTCCGTTACAAAATTTATCAATAGACATATTCGTTGATATGTCTGTTGAAATGAGGTTGTTTTTTTGTAGTGCTTGTTCTGCAAGCTCCTTGCTCGTCCACGTGTGAATAGGAAGTCTCTATCCACTTTTCTACTTTAGTTAGTTCCTCGGTCATGCGATCCTCCGTTGGTTCATCTTCGTGTTTGATTTCTTCATCACAGATTGTACTAGACACAACTGGTGGTAATCCAAGTATACATGAAAGGCAGAATCCCATACAATTTAATATGTATTTGATCTTTTATTGTATGATATGTTGAATGATTAGTAAATCTAACACTTATAAGTTTATTCGGAAAGAAAATCGATGAGATTTTTTTAAAATGAGCTCAACATTAAAAGGTTCAGCTGGTTGCATAGCCCAATTACTCTATCCATTATATTGGTGTGTCTAAAACTTAAGAGGTATAGAGGAGAGTGACCGAAACATTTTGTGAGCATTTGAGAACGTATGAGAGTGTGTAACACAAACCTTAAATAGTTAATGTTTTGAGGTTTATCGGTGAGTTATTCGAAAGAGAATCATTAGGAAACCTATTTTTATAGGGAGAATGATTCGATGCAGTTTACACACTTAGTTGTGTGGTGTCTTATATAATTTCGGATTCAATACGAGCTTTTATTTAGAGAGAGTGTATGAATCGGTTAATCCAAACATAAACATAGAAAACCAATGTATATCTTGTAACCATTTGAAATCTGAATAAAAAGTATTTTCTTTAATGTGATGTTGCGTGAACTGCAATGGAAATCAATTTGTTGCTCTAAAAACTTTTTGAACTAATCTACGAGATGATAATCTAATTTATATCTTTCTCATGAGCTCATATTTGTAAATAGGAGAATGTATTCCTTGTCTCATTATCATTCCAAAGGTGTCAATATATATTACACGAGTTACCAAATATAGAGATACTCTAGGGATAAACAAATATACGATAATAATACATAATATGTACACTAACACTCCCCCGTAGTCGACGTGTCGGGATGAGCGCACACATAAACTGGATTGAAACTCCGAGAATAGGTTGCCTAGTAAGCCCTTGGTAAAGATTGATGAGTGTTTCTATTGCATAGCAATCACATAGGTTTTTTTATCATATTTAGAGGACATTTTGATATTTTGTATGCGATTGTGTGCATATTTCCGCAATGTATTTCTTGCAAGTGCCTTTTGTGATTTAGATGAAGAAATGAACAGTATATAGAGGAAAAAGGCCACATATATTGATCGCGGTCGAAAGAGAGGCTAAACGGTCAAAGCAATTAAATTGGAGGAGAAGAGATGCACGTCCGAGCACATGCAACAGCACGACCAAGCGTTCCCAAAGCTCAATGCCTGGCTGAGCATATGCAACAGCACGACCGAGCACTCAAATGAAGAATAGAGCACGACCAAGCAGATCATGTAGCACGACGGAGTACCCAAATGATGAACACACCACGGTCGAGCAGATCATGCAGCACAACCGAGCACTCAAACAAAGTCCCATGCGCACGACCGAGCTCCCAACAGAGCCCAATCGGGCTCTCTAACCAGATTGTTCCCCCAATGTTTTGCACAGCCCGGGCATGTCAATTGCTCGACCGACCACCCCTTTGAAGACATGTGCAGGACCGGGTTGTTTGTTATGCTCGATTGGGCATAGAAGTAAACAACCCAGCGAAAGCTAAGGAAATGAATGTGCCGCTGGGAATAAACAAATTTATGAGTTTTATTTGAAAAAGGGAGAGGAGACGAGACCAGAGAAATCAACCAGGGAAGAGGCGGAGCACCCTGAGAAGCCTATCATCACAAACAGAGAGATAGAAAAGGCGGAGTTAGAGAAATCCCAGAGCGTCGGTGAAGACATAGAGACATCATTAAGATTACTATATCTCTATCCTTTTATTTCATTCATGTTGTCATTTCAACTCATGTTTGAGTAGTAGGATTGTTCTAGGAGAAGGGAGTAGACCTAGGCTATCTCGGAACCCTTGCATTGATTTCTATCTACGATTGCAATTTCTATCCATGTTTGATCCTTTGTCTATGCGCTTAACGTCATGTGAGTGTGAAAACCAAATAGTTGCATTATATTAGCGATTTGATTGAAGTACCAAAAGGAGAAACTCGAAACCAGACATATAGGTTACGACAGTTTAGGATAAGTCATGAAAGTAGGAAAATCTAGATTGAGGACTCACAAATGAATCACAAAGCTTAATGGGTGTAGACTAGCTTATCAACCATGAAAGCAGGAGGTTTGATAGTTTATGCACGTCTCTAGGTCTTGGAAGAGGATAGGTGATAGATTAGGATCGTTTGCCTTCAACTTGGACAGGAAAAGCATGAATAGTCGATTGATATGCATGGATCTTGGTGCTTCGTTGTGAAACCATATCCTAGGACGTTTGAAACATAAATTTATTATTCTTCATTAGTTTTGTTTAATTCATAACTCTTTATTCGATTTGCAAGCATTGATTTGATTGTTTTAGTCTTGTTGTGTTGCTGGTCACTGTGGGATCGACACCTAGATTCTACGCTACACACATCTCGTGCACTTGCGAAGTAGGTTTAGTTTTATTTAACTTGAACAAGCACCAAGTTTTTGGCGTCGTTTACGGGGACTTGACAACACGCTAGGCGTAGACATAGAATCACGCTTGTATTTCTTTTCTTTTATTTTTCATTTTTGCACACTGATTCCCAAAATTTGGTTTTTGCAGCCGAATGCTTAGATCCCGAGGACCTATCGGTCTACTTGAAATTGACCTAGGGATCGAGAAAACTTATAGAAAGCTCAAGAAGGAAAAGGCTCAGGAAAAGGCAAAGAAACCAGCACAGATAGAGGTAATGGAAGAAGGACACATTGAAGACAACGCCATGGATGGAAGACAAGAAGGATTAATCGCGATGGGTCACCGTCAAAACTAGTCAGGACCACAAGCTGCACGTCCGCTGAAGGACTATGTGATTCCAAATCTCGACAATGTCCAAACTGTGATTCAAAGACTTGTTGTAGGTCGATGGTGAAACACAATCAATTCATGGGCTTAACACATGAGGATCCACACCAACACTTGACAGAATTTCTGGAGCTATGTGACACATTCAAGGTCAACGGTGTGCCTCTCGACACGATACTTCTTTGCATGTTTCGTTTCTCAATTGGAAGTTGTGCGAAATCATGGTTGCAGTCCTTGCCTCCCGGTTCTATCTCAACTTGGGACCAACTCTCCAGCGCCTTGCAAGATTCTTCCCTCCAACCAAGAAGATTCAGTTCTAAGGGGACATCATTGCCTTCTGATGCAAAGAAGAAAAATTTTTGTTCCAGGCATGGGACAGGTTCAAGGATTTGCTACGCTTGTGACCTCACCATGGGCTTGAGCAATGGTTCCTCCTACAAACGTTCTACAATGGAGTCAACAATGAGCGCAAGACGACGTTGGACATGTCTGCTGGAGGATCATTTATGGAAAAGAGCATTACTGAAGCTTTTGAGCTCATAGACAGCCTCGCCATGAACCATGCTTTGTGGTCCATCCCACAATCGCTACCGAAGAGAACCGGGGGCCTCTACGTGGTTAACAATAGATCCATGTCAAATGCTAATGCTTTATTTTGCTCTAAATATGGTGATACATAGCACATGGTATACAAGTGCACGATTCAACAAGATGAACATGAGCAAATGAATTACCTCCACCAACCCGTGAACAACCCATATTCAAACATGTACAACCCTAGTTGGAGAAATCATCCGAATTTTTTATGCAAGAATACGCAGCCCATTAGGAAGCCATCAGGTTTCCAGCAGCAACATGGAGCTCCACAACAAGTACCCGAGAAGAATCCTTTGTCTAACATAGAGGCATTGCTCATGGAGTTTATGAAGGAGCAAACGCAGTTCCAAAGCTATCAGCTCAAGATTAATGGAGACCGTGGGACAGCCTTGCAAAATCTAAAGACGCTAGTAGAGTCCATTGCTACACACCAAAAGATGTTGAAGAATACCATTGCCCAGCAAGCCACCTCGTCTTCCAAAAAACCAGGACATATTGCTAGTAAACCTGAGATCAATCCACGGGATTACTGCAACGCGATTACTCAGAGAAGTGAAAATCAGATCGAAGACTCCAAGCCCGCTAAACCGACACATGACGTGGAGAAATCCACAGATAAGGGAAAAGAGATTGAGAAAGAAGCTGAAGCTGATGAAGCACCATAGAAACCCTATGTGACACCACTTGCGTATGTAGCCTCGATTCCATATCCACAATGCTTGCTAAGCCACAAGTTGGTTCATTAGTTCAGAAAGTTTATTGAAGTGATCAAGAAGCTACAAATCAACATCCATTTGTAGAAGCGCTTCAGCAGATGCTAGCATATGATAAGCTCTTGAAGGAGATGTTATCTAACAAAAGGCGCATAGACAATAGTGGACTTTGGTGGAAATTTCTAGTTTATTCTCGCTTGAGGCTATGGTGTCGTAGTTCATCAGGATTTGGGTGTTGTTTGAGGTTTACTGATGTGCGTAGACTCAAGTAATAAATTACCTAGACTAACGCTTCCGCAAGAATACGGATAGTGTAGCAACTAGGGTCGAACACAAGGAATTGATGCAACTCTAAAGCTATTAGACTAATGAATAAGACGTGTAAAATCAATAGTAGATGGAATGCAAATGTAAACTAACTAAACTAATGATAGGAATGACTCAGCGACAAAACACCATAGGTATCAAGAGTTGCACAACGATGTAACGAAGTTCTAACAAGATCATTGGTCTTAGATACTCAGGAAACGAAACACAAAAGAAATCTAAATTCAACATAGAAAGAGAATAAGAATGCTCCCTATTCATCAACCGATGTCTTCAATAGAACCTCCATGCTTCGGATCCCTCGTTCCGTCCTTCTCGATCCTTCCAAGTGTGTCTTCTATGTCTCTCAATCGTCTTTGAGTCGTCCCCCCTTCTTTCTGGTTCGAAAACTCTTTTATTTAGATCAGATCTCTCTTAGTTTGGCCGTTCTAAATCTTAGGAGTTAGTTGAGATAAACAAGGACCCGATCGGGCACAGCCGTTACCCGCTCGTGCAGGCCTTATGCCCGACCGTGTACACCCATTATTACCCAAGCGGGCACCTATGCCCGAGCAAGCTGCTTTTCAACCCGAGTCGTGTAAACCTACGGGGGTGTTTGGTGATAATTAACCCGAGCGGGCACTCCAATTCCACCCGATCGGGCACGCATGCCCGAACATGTTCCTTGAGCACCCGAGTCGTGCAAAGCTACGGGGTTGTCTTGGCAACATTTACCTGAGCGGGCACACTTCCAATGCCCGAGCGTGCATGTACTAAAATGTCGTTTCCGCTCCCTTCGCTTGGTGTTTGAATGTTCACTTCAATCTATGGCCTTGCACAAGTTGAACCTTGTCACTCAACTACGTTTTCGGGGTTAAATTGCCATATTCTCTCGTGTTTCTCCTCATGTCTTCGTTTCCAACACAAAACATGAAACGTAGATGAAATCCTCGAACAAACTCGATAAATGAATGAAATCTAATAAATCTACTCGAAACTAGACCTAAGAATGATATAAAACTACAACGAATTACGTGTTATCATTTACACGGATAGGATGGTTGGGTTTATGACATATTGATCTCTCTCTATTCAAGTGATTGTGCTTTGTATAGACTGTGCTTTGTTAAGATGAGAATGATACTTTATGCTTTAGAATCGAGCTTGTTTTGCATAAAAGAAAAGGGAAAGAAGAAAGAATAGAGCAGTATACGAACACTCTGTTGTCATCGGCAAAATACAGAAAAATTCAATGCAATAAGCTGACATGAGTGCATCGTGCGTAAAAGAATAAGTTTCATGATGTGGTTAATCTCAAATAATAATTTACTAGACTAACGGTTCCGCAAGAATAAGGATAGTGTAGTACCAGGGTCGAACACTAGGGAATCGATGAAACTCTAAAGCTAGTAAACTAATGAATTGGACGATTAACAAATTAATGATTGACTTCGAAATAAAGACTAACTAATCTAAACAGTTGTAAATTCAATAAACTAATCATTACAGGTTTCGAGATATGCACGATAATGCAATAAAGTATTAACAAGATCATGGTTATAGATATCATAATATATTCGAGGAATTCAAGCTCTTTACTAGGGAATGACTCTCCCCATGCCTAAACCCACAATCTAGCATGCGTACTACCAATCTCCCAATTGCGTAATCTCACCTACTATATGCATTAAGATCGCTATCCTGATTCTTAAGACCAATTAAACGACTGGCCAAGGTTTTAAATCAATTGAGACTTCAAATCATGGCTACGGTCTTAAATCTAATTCATCTCCCAATGCAATCAAACTTTTAAAATCATTCATTCAAGCTACCAACAAGAATAATAGCATTATGAACAACCAATCAATCCGAAAATGATCAAATATTATAACAAAGCATTAAGCATACAACTTTATTACATTTTTGCAAAACTCTAACCCATAGCTACTAAACTACTCGGACATGGACTTAAAAAACAAAACACGAAAAAAAAACTGTAGTCAGCATAGATAAAGAATTAGATTCCTCCATATCCTAATACTGTAGTTTCCAATAGCTCCTCTGCGTTCCGAGTTTTTCGCCCTGTCTCCAGTGTTTCGGTGTGCTGCTCTCTCTCTTTTCTCTACGTATGAGTGTTGTGTGGTATGTTTTGTATCTGAATTCTACCTTCTCCTCTTGACCTCTTTGTGCCTCTTTTATCTTCTTCTCTTTTCCTTTTTTTAGCTTGCTTCCTTTTCTCCTTCGTTCCGTTTTTTTATCAGTCACCCATTTCCTTTTTGCTTCTATAGCCTTGTTTCCATTTTGGTTGATGTGGTTGGAGTTTTGATTTTGTATTTAGGCAACTGGTGTTTCCATTTTGCTTGCCCAGATGCTTCCTTTTCTTGTGCAGTTGTGCTCTTCCAATTGTTGTTTCAACAACCCGATGTGCGTAGACTCAAGTAATAAATTACCTAGACTAACGCTTCCGCAAGGATACGGATCGTGTAGCAACTAGGGTCGAACACAAGGAATTGATGCAACTCTAAAGCTATGAAAGCATTAAGATCCACCATTCATTAAGCACAAGACTTCATTACATGTTGGCAATACTCTCTATCCTATGGCAATAGATCTACTTGGACATGAACTCAGAAAACGAAACATAAAAGAAATCTAAATTCAACATAGAAAGAGAATAAGAATGCTCCCTATTCATCAACCGATGTCTTCAATAGATCCTCCATGCTTCGGATCCCTTGTTTTGTCCTTCTCGATCTCTCCAAATCTATCTCCAATGTCTCTGAGTCGTCCCCCCTTCAATCTGGTTCGTATCTCCCTTTTGTAGATCTGATTTCTCATGATTTGGCCGTTCTAAAACTTAGGAGATGGTTGAGAAAAACAAGGGCCCGAGCGGGCACAGCTTCTACCCGCTCGTGCAGGCCTTGTGCCCGACCTCGGCACGAGCTGACGACAGCCATGCACCACCTGTGTCCGCGTTCCCGAAGGCACCCCTCT
>CM071865.1:26570499-26602930 GCA_036759665.1 Gynandropsis gynandra
ATCGTCGGTTTCGGTAGTCTTGTGGTGAAACCGGATTCCTAGGACGTTTGTCTTATCGTTAGAACCCAAGTAGTTTATTTACTTTCAGTATTTCATTCTTAATTCATATTCTTTCGTTAGCAAGTTTGATTCCTAGTTCGAGTTTAGGTAGTGTTGCGTAGTCTCTGTGGGATCGACACCTAAAATACTACACACGTGCCGTGCACTTGCGGGTAGTTTAGGTTATTTTATTTTACTCTGATAACGCATCAGTTGTCTTCACTTTTGACAAGTTCAAATCCTATCTCGTCGGGTCAAAGGTAATCGTTTATACTGACCATGCAGCGCTTAAGTATCTTCTAGGGAAGAAGGACGCGAAACCACGCCTCATCCGGTGGATCCTTCTCTTACAAGAGTTTGATCTCGAAATAAGAGATAGGAAGGGGTCCGAGAACGTCGTTGCAGATCATCTATCTCGCATCGTTGTAGAGGATGTGAAACCCATCGACGACTCCTTGAAAGACGACATCATATGCGCATTAGCTTCAGGTAACCCCGCTCCTTGGTATGCTGATTTTGTTAATTTTCTTGTGAGCGGTATACTACGCCCGATCTTTTTTTTTTTCATGAGCGCAGGAAGTTCTTCTCGGATGTCAAACACTACCATTGGGACGACCCAATTCTGTACAAGAGATGTGGGGACGGAGTCTTTAGGAGATGCATCCCCGAGGAAGAGGTAGAGAGCATCCTATTCCATTGTCATGGATCGAATTATGGAGGCCACTTCAGCAAGTCCAAGACCGCTTCAAAGGTGCTACAAGCAGGTTTTTATTGTCCAAACCTCTTCAAGGATACCCATAGGTACGTTTCCTCTTGTGATAGATGTCAAAGAACGGGAAATATAGGTAAGAGGAACGAGATGCCACAGAACTATATCCTAGAGGTAGAATTGTTTGATGTTTGGGGTGTAGATTTCATGGGACCTTTCCCATCATCATGTGGCAACCAATACATATTGGTAGGTGTAGATTATGTGTCTAAGTGGGTAGAAGCCATAGCAACGCCGACTAATGACGCTAGGGTAGATTGGTATGACTCCTTTTCAGCTTGTTTATGGAAAATCTTGCCACTTACCTGCCGAGCTAGAGCACTGCACCTATTGGGCGACAAAGCTCCTTAACTTTGATCTTAAGAGTGCAGGTGAGAAACGACTTTTACAGATTGACGAGCTAGACGAGCTCTGTCTTGATGCCTACGAGAACTCTAAGATCTACAAGGAGCGTGCCAAGAGATGGCACGACAAGAAGATCCTACCTCATGATTTTCAGCCAGGTGACTTGGTTCTACTATTTAATTCTCGTCTTAAACTTTTTCCGGGAAAACTACGGTCGCGTTGGTCTGGTCCTTTTCAGATACGAGAGGTATTCCCGCATGGAGCAGTAGAACTTTGGAGCAAGACGAGTGGAGCATTCAAAGCTAATGGACAGCGGCTAAAGCTCTACCAAGCCACTCAACCGATCGAAATTGGAAACTCCATTTCCCTTTTCGATCCACCCGTCGCGCACGCATGAGGAATGGAGACGTCAAAGCTTAAAGACGTTAAATAAGCGCTTTCTGGGAGGCAACCCATCTTTTTGTTTTTATCTTTCAGTTTGAGACTCGGTTATTTATTTTAGTTAATATATATATATATATATATATGTATATATGTATACCACCGCAAACGTGCTTCACTTCCCTTACCCTCCATCGGAGCTTCACGTCGAGGACGCCGTTCAATTCAAGTCTGGGGGAACAGCTCAAGTTTGTCAGGTGATTTCGTTTCATTTTCTTTTGACTTTGTAGTTTTTAGGTTATTTTGGTAGTTTTAGTTTGTTCTTGTTTTCGCGAGTCAGAGTCGTCCCAAGGCACTTGTCCAGTGCCACGTTTTGGGATGAACCCTGAATCTAGGATGCTTAGAAGTTGACCTTTTCCGTGAGATTTTGCATGATTGAGCTAGGTTTTCCCTAAGCATTAGGGCTTATTAGTCGGCTGAAAAAAAATAGGTCATAGTTCTGTGGGAATCCTAGTGTTGCTTGTGGGAAGGTTTAGACGAGATTGCTAGGCTAGTTTATCGTTTATTCTCTCTACCCAGATGGTCATACTTCGTGTAGACGATGCTTTACTTCTGTTCTATTGAGGATTATTGGATCATATAAAATCGAGCTTATTTTGCAGATTAAAAGCGCACACTAACACTCCGCTGTCGATAGAAATAATGCCTAAAAAGTACGATCAAAAATCGATATGAGTGCATCGACCTTGTTACTCTTTTGGTGGCTCGGGTCTAAGTGATGCGTTGGCGATCATCTTTCTACGTCCTAAGGGCATGGCACAAAAAGCCGCCTACTTCGCTGCACTCTTACACGAGATGCATGAGTATACCGTCATCGGTAGTCTGGGTCTAAGTAGAGGCTGGATGCCTTCAAATCCGACATCCTAGAAGCCTCGTGTGTATGCAAAGAAAAAAGAAAAAAAAAAGAGAAAAGAAAAAAAAGGGAAACAAAAAAGAAAATAAAAAGTCATAAAAAGAAAATAAAAAAATAAAAAAAAAGAAAAAAAAAGAAAAAAAAAGAAAAAGAAAAGAAAAAGAAAGAAACAAGTATCCTCGGTTGATCTAGGTTTAGCATTGTCTGAAGTCTCATTTGGTGGAGGAAGTTACGGTAGCATGTCTAGTTTCCTTTGATTTACTTTCTCATGGGTAACCGTGGTGAACCTAGGATTAAGGCTGAAAACTTGATTAGGCCAATTTTGCTCTCGACGTGCTAAGTTGATCGGTTAGGTTCGCTTTAGCAATATTTCTAGGAGAGGGGGGAATTCTCGGATTTTTACACCCCATGCGTTCCACGTTTACGTTTGCTTAGGGACAAGCAAACATTCAAGTCTGGGAGATTTTGATCATCTCGTTTTCATACGTATTTCTTGCACGATTTAGGAGACGTTTTTGATATATATGTGTTGCTTTACGTATGATTCCGTTTCCGTTTTATTTGTTTTCGTGTTTTCACGTTCTTACAGGTTTTTACGCGTATCTAGATCATTTCGGAGCTAAAGGACATGCAGGGAACTAAGGAGCAACTTCGAGGATCATCACGGGACAGACGGGACGAGATCTAACAAGAGGAGCCTCCACCCGGTCGGGCACAACTCATGCACAATCGGGCAAAGGCTACGGCGAATTTCGGTGCGCATTCACGCACGACTCGGGCAAGGAAATGCCCGACCAGCTGCCTTATACCCGAGCGGGCGGACATCATGCCCGATCGGGCATCCCTTGCAGGCCATAACTCGCGCGATCTGACCTAGCCGCACCCGAGCGGGCACATTCAGCGCCCGAGCGGGTCGCGACCCAAGTAACCAGCTAAGTTAAGTAAAATTAACTTAAAATAAAAGGGAACTCGTGGGGGGAATTAAGGCAAGACTTAGACCGACTTAGGAGGTATAAAAGAGGCTAGAGGACGACATTAGAAGACACATTCATTCAGTTCGCGATTGAGGAGATTCTTGCGAGGAGACAAGCGAGAAGCATTGGAGATCAAGCCCCGACACTTCGGTTTCGTTTGGTTTTCATGTTACTTAGACTTTCTATTTTGTTTATGTTTGTTTACAAACGCATGAGCGAGTAGTTTGTTTGTTCAAGAAGAAGGGATTAGTCTTTGCTATCCCGGACATGTGTTAGGGGTTAGGAGAAGGACCGAAAGGAGAATTCTAGTCCTAGAAGATCAGGTTTAGAACAACCAAGGTTAGGCCACGAAAGTAGGGTAGCAACGGTTGAGGGTGAAACGGATGAATCATAGAGCTTATGGGTTTAGTTCAAGGTGTCAGCCACGAAAGTAGGGGGCAACTTGTCTAGATCACGTGTCTATGCCTCGAGAGAGGGTAGATATCATATTAGGATCGTCTGCCTTAGATAGCTTAAATTGGGATTGCATGATAGATAGATTGATCGTTGGTTTCGGTAGTCTTGTGGTGAAACTGGATTCCTAGAACGTTTGTCTTATCGTTAGAAACCAAGTCGTTTATTTACTTTCAGTATTTCATTCTTCATCCATATTCGTTCGTTAGCAAGTTTGATTCATAGTTCGAGTTTAGATAGTGTTGCATAGTCTCTGTGGGATCGACACCCAAAATACTACACACGTGCCGTGCACTTGTGGGTAGTTTAGGTTATTTTATTTAACTTTGAGAACGCATCAGATATCTTCAATTACTGCAAAACACGAGAAAACGCTAGAAGATGACTAAATGATGCTTAATGCTCGGTAAAGTCTAAATGAATGATTAATCTAACTATGAAAATGGACTAAAATACTATAACAAAATAGACGTTATCAAACTCCCCCAGACATGAACCTTCGCTCGTCCTCGAGCAAGACTAGAACTAAGCAAGAGAAGAGTTAGACAACAACCGGAAACTAGCACAAAGAATTCAAAAAATCAGCCATCATACACAACAACGCATCACAAGAACATAGATCTTAGCGTACTTATTTCAGACCTCTATCTACCGAAAGCCACTAGCCGTACAATCCTACACATATCCTAAGTTCATTTCACTAACCCCTAGACGACATCGAAGCGATCTTCATGTGTATTCTCTTATGCTCACCTGGGATACCATTCTTAAGACAATCATTTTTCTTTTTAGGTTCTCTTTTTCTTCTTTTCGGTTTCCACACATTTGTTTCTTTGAAAATTCACGCTCGATTTCTAGGATGTCGAAGTTGAGGATGACAGCCTTCTACTTAGACCCAGGTTGTCGATTGGCACACTCGTAACGTCTTGTAACCTTAGCGGAGTGAAGAGGTTGTGTCATTGCAGATTTTTTTCTTTTGATTAAACTATTGTGATTACACATCGACTCTAACCCTTATGACGTAGAAAAATTGCCTCGACCCCCCACTTAGACCCGAACCATCAAAATTGATGCACTCATGTCAATGTAAGGATGAAATAGTTAAAGAACTTATTGATCATCTCGTTTTCGTACACCATTATCGCATGATTTTAGAGATGTTTATGACGATAGATGTGATGTTTACGTGTGATTTTTTATCCATTTTATGTGTTTTACTATTTTCATGTTCTTATAGGTTTTAGTGCTTATTTGGTTCGTTTCGGAGATAAATAACATACATGAGACAAAATATGACAATCAAAGATCATAACGGAGCAAATAACACGAGAAACGGGCAAGGAATGTGATACAACATGAGGAGACAAGGCCCCCACGCGGGGTGGTTTGCTTAGCCCGGTTGGGATGAACATCTAGCACTTGTTGCCCACCTCAGACTCACCTTCAGCACGCACGGATCAGGACTTCGTGAGGAGCCCACACGGTTTGTGTCCACAACAACCTCCCTTGAAATTCTCCAACGGGGAGAAAGCTTAAAAAGGGACACCCAATTGAGTCCAGACGAAAGAAAACACAGAGGGAACCCTAGGAGGGTAGATTGGAGCGTATCCATCATTATAAAGAGCCCTCTTGAGGGGAGACAAAGAAGGAGACGGAAGATCAAATCGGAATGATTCCTCGTTTGATTTCTATGCTCCTTAGACATTCTATTTCATTTATGTTTTTTGGATTCTGAACTCATGACTGAGTAGTTGTCTTGTTTGCGGATAAGGATTCACCCATGGATATCCCGGAACCTCTTTGACTTATTTATGAATGCATTCCCCGTTTTGCTAATCTATTTTTTTCTGAGCGTTGAATGTCTTGTGTTTATGAAGGCCACATAGATGCATGTGTAGGGGATTAGGAGAAGAACCGAAAGGAGAATTCTAGTCCTAGAAGATCAGGCTTAGAATACACACGTGATGTGCACTTGTGAACAAGGTTTAGGTTATAATTAACTTGAACGCGCTTCACTTATTCTATTGACAGCGGAGTGTAAACGCGTGGAAATATAAAGAACGAAGAAAATCAAAGAATGAACGGTATATTTGGAGATATAAGTACTTGGGATTGAAATTTAGGGGGCGAAATACAACTATAGGCTATGGACTCATGCACAACTACTAGACTAATCGATATCTAAAGGTATTTTTCAGCAAGCCTAGACTTTTGTTCTCGATTCGTCAAGGTTGCATAGAGATGGCTAAAGTTCAAAATTTTCGTACTAGATATCCGTTCATCTAATTCTAATGAAACCAATGTGAATGCTAAAATAAAAGGAAGAACTCAGCATCTGATGCTAATCACAATCATGAAACTTTAAAGAGTACCCCCCAGACTTGAACAGAACACCGTCCCAGTTTTCGAAACCAAAGAGAAGGACTTGCATGCAAAAACTCGAGGAAAAATAAAGAGGGTAGGAATGTGTGCACCTGATGTGTGCTTGCCATCCTAAGTTAATGCAGTTCGGTATATGTGTCTCTCAATTGTTGTGGATGATGTTGAAGTGGCAAACCTGTAACAAAAAGTCACACAATCCGAAAGAGAGTACAATACATCAAGGTTATTAGTAAAGTGCATGCGTGTGAAAGGAATAATAGTCAAATTCTAAAATAAAGAATAAAATAAAAGGATACGGAGCTCGGATTGCCTCCCAATAAACGGTTGTTTAAGGTAACGAGTCTGACCAAGATGCTTCATGCAATAGGTTGACTTCCTCGTCGTCGTCGTGTACATAGCGTCTCGAGTGCATAGGACGCCCCTTCAAGTATAGCATACGGATCAGTTGGGCTCTTTGCACAATCAGTCATGTCCTCTCTAAGCTCAGTCGTGTTCTTCCCTAAGTTGGGGGGCCCGTCGTGCTGTCCAAATAGTTTGGACATGTTGTTCATAAGTCCGGTTGTGCACTCCATTAAAACAAGTTGGGCATTCATCTCTCATTTCTTTCAAAGTTTCCAGAATTTGTTGGTGCATGAGCGCTTGTGGTAATGGTTTCATCTTCACCTTGGGTGCCTTATCAATGCTCCAATTGGTTGCTGGGCGTATTGTGTGCCTTTTCGGCATTACGAGGGTGTTTTTGTCTTAATCCACACTGCTCGTAACTCGATTTGCGGAAAAATCTACTCCGATTGCGCTGAAGTTCAAGGACTGTTCTGCAGTGTTTTCTTCGTCCAAATTCAAGTCAACTAGAACCATACTCATGTGTGTATGATCTGAACAATGCTCTTGGAATAAGTGGTCCAAATCTCCTCCATTAGTTTGAATTTTGTTCCATTGTGTTCGCGACGCGATCGCGCGGAATTCTGCCCGCGTCTTGTTTAACTTGTCGTCTGTGACTTCCTCCTCCTTCACTTTGTCCAGCAGCTTTGTATAGTATGTTATGTTGTTTGGGTATTTATATAATTCTTTTCCAGCTGCTAAGAGAGCCATCTCAAGGGGATCCATATTCCCGAACTCTTTAAGAATATCCTCGGCTAGTTTCTCTAGGACGTCGATGTCGAATACCGAATCCACCATCTCAGGCTTCTTAAGTGTGTCGCTCAGATTGAACTCCACTTTTTTGTCGCCAAATTTCAATGTTAGCCTTCGTTCCGTACAATGAATGATTTTTTTTTTTTGCGGTGTTAAGAAACCGTATTCCGAGAATGATCGGGATTTTCTCATTTTTCTCCATGTCTAAGACGACGAAATCAACCCAAACGAAAACCTTCCCGACTTGTAATGGTAAGTCTTCCAGAAAATCCTCGGAGATTCTCACACTTCGATCAGCCATGGTCAGCGCCATTCGTGTAGGTTGAAGATCCATCATGCCCCTTAGATCCAATTTCTCGTATAACGGCAAGGGTAGCACGCTTACGCTTGCCCTGTCATCGATTAGTGCATGGTTAATTTCATAATCACCTATTTTTTAAGGGATCACGAGTATACCTTGATCAGGCATCTTCTTTGGTATATTTGGTCGCAGCATTTAGTTTGTTACCATAACAGTTTCCATCTCTACGTCTCGTTTGTTTGCAAGCACCTCTTTCAAGAGCTTAGCATATGAAGGCATCTTCTTCAATGCTTCGTGGAATGGAATGGTGATATGAATCTTCTTCAACATCTCAGAAAACTTAGCAAATTGAGCATCCTCGTTCTTTTTGCATTGACATTGGGGAAACGGAAAAGGAGGCGGTCTTGGATCGGGTTTAGCATATTTCGGCTCCTCCTCCTCCTCGGTTTTCTTCTTGTGCTCTTCAACGTTGTTGCCCTTTTCACTACTGTCCTAGACATTTCACCCTTTTGAAATGTTGAAGGAGTAGGCTGATGTTGTGGAAACGAAAAAGGAGATGGTCTTGGTTTGGGTTTTACGTATTTTGGCTCTTCTCCCTCCTCGGGCTTCTCCTTAAGCTTGTTGACAGCATGTTCCGCTGATATGATAGATGCTTCACCCCATTCAAACATCGAAGGAGAGGGCTGATCCACCGTATTACCTCCTTAGATAAATGGCGTTGACGTGCTCATGGGGATTCACTTCCGGCCTTCCCGGTAGAACTCCTTGTGGACGTGTTGCCCTTAAATCTAGTTGTGCAACTTCCGTCTCCAAGTGTCTAAGGTGAGTTCGAAAACCCTCTCTCTGCTTCTTGGTGCTCTCTTCATCTGTTTTCACTTTTCTCAACAAATTATTCTGATTTTGTCGCACTTCCATCAACAAGTTACTTTGATCTTGTTGGACTTGGAGGAGACGGGCGAACATGGTGTTGATGTCGAGGGCTGCTTCGGATTGGGTTGGTTGTGGCTCGGACGCATGTGACTGATAATTCTAAGTTTGGGGTTGCATCCTTGGCTGAAAGTTTTGATTTTGTTGTAGCACATGTGGTTGGAAATTCTCTGATAGTTGTTGCGCGTTAAATGCACCGTCGGAGTTCTTATATGAAAGGTTGGGGTGATTTCTCCATCCTAGATTGTAAGTGTTACCTAGAAGATGATTGTTGCTCACGTAATTCACCTCCTCGTACCCTTGAATTCTTTGTTCTCCCGGCTGCTCTAAGTATTGCGAATGACACACTTCGGACATCATATTGTAAATTCCCGCAACTTGATCTTTACTTCAGCTATGTCGACATATAAGGTGTGTGTCTCAGTCATATGGGGCTACTTTTACTGGAGTGTTGCGGCTGTATTCTCCAGCCATTCGATCTATCAAATCTTTGATTTGTGGAAACGTGAGGTTACTCAAGGAATCTCCAGCAGCGGCTATGATCAAGATCCTCGTGTTATTCATAAGTCCTTGTAGAAAATTGTGTATGAGGTAAGTTAAATCCATGTCGTGATATGGGCAAAGGCGTTGATAGCCTTTAAATCGTTCCCACGCTCAGTAGCTCCTTAGACGAATGTGTTAATCTAATTCTTAGCGAGCTTAGCTTTATTTGAGGGAAGAAGCGCGTCATGAATTTCTCCTTTAGCCGTCTCCATGGTCGTTTAGAATTCACCGGTTGGGAATACAACCAGTCTTGCGCTTTATCCTTCACTGAGAATGGGAATGCAGCGAGCATGACATCGTCATCCGAGACTCCTTCTCCGATTTTGATAATTCTGCAAAGCATCTTGAAGTCTGTAAGATGCTGGTTCGGATCCTCGGTGGGTCTCCCTCTGAACGTTGTTTTACCGAGTATATGCATGAATGATGGTTGTAATTCGACGCGAGCGTCCCTCCTAGTGATGCAATACAAGAGTTGTGTGTGCCTAGGAGCATTTGTTCCTCTTTGGTATCATGCAATAAAGTACCTCATGCAATAAAAATATAAGAATTGGTTAGGATCCGAGAGGTTAAAAAATTGACTGAAAATAAAGAAAACAAAAGGAAAAAAATATGAAAACCAAATAAAGACTCCGAAATGGACTATGTCCTAATCCAAATGTGTTCTAATTCTAAAGCCGTAATCAATTCCCCAAAAGACGGCGACAGAAACTTAATGTGGTTAATCTCGAGTAATAAGTACCTAGACTAACGGTTCCTCAAGAATACGGATCGTGTAGCACTAGGATCAAATACTAGGGAATCGATGCAACTCTAAAGCTAGTAAACTAATGATTAGGATGGTTAACAAATTAATGATTGAATTCAAAGTAAAGACTTACTAATCTAAACGGTTGTAAATTCAATAAACTAATCATTATAGGTTTCTAGAGATGCACAATAATACAATGACGTGCTAACAAGTACATGGTTATAGATATCATTACGTATTCGGGGAATTCAAGCTCTTTCCTAGGGAATGACTCTTGTGATGCCTACACCCGCTATCTAGCATGCGTACTACCAATCTATCAATTGTGTAATCTCACCTACTATATGCATTAAGATCGCTATTATGATTTCTAAGTCCAATTAACCGACCGGCGAAGGTTCTAAATCAATTGAGACTTCAAATCATGGCTATGTTCCAAAATATAATTCATCACCCAATGCAATCAGAGTTTATAATCATTCATTCAAGCTACCATCAAGAATAATAGCATTACAAACAGTCAATCAATCAGAAAACAATCAAATGCTATAATCAAGCATTAAGCATACAACTTCATTACATATCGGCAAAAATCCAACCCGTAACTATAAACTACTCGGACATGGGCTTAGAAAAAAACACGAAAGAAAACTATTGTCAACATAGATAAAAAAAATGAGATTCCACCCTATCTTAATTTGTAGTCTTCAACAACTCATCTGCGTTTCGAGTTCGACGCCCCGTCTCCAGCCTTCTGGCGTGCTTCTCTCTACGTTTGTGTGTTGTGTTGTATGTTTTGTGTCCGAATTCTGCCTTCTCCTCGTGACCCCTTCGTGCATCTTTCCTCTTCTTCTCTTTTCCTTTTCTTTAGCTTGCTTCTTTTTCCCCTTTGTTCCCTTTTCTGGTCAGCCACTCATGCGTTCCATGTTAAACAAATATCAACCAAAACTACCCACAAGTGCACGACACGTGTGTAGTACTCTGGGTGTCGATCCCACAGGGACAACGCAACCCAATCTAAACCCAAACTACAAATCAAACTTGAAAAAAAAACAAAATATTGGTTTTCAGAATGAAATACTAAAAACAATAAACTTACAAGTTCTTAACAGTGAAACAAACGTTTTAGGAATCCGGTTTCACCACAAGACTACCGAAACCAACAATCAACCTATCTAATCATGCAATCTCGATCAAGTTGTCTAAGGCAGACGATCCTAATATGATATACACCCTCTCTCAAGGCATAGACACGTGATCTAGTCAAGTTATCCCCTGCTTTCGTGGCTGACACCCTAAGCTAAACCCATAAGTTCTGTGATTTATCTATTTTACCCTCAACTGTTGCTACCCTACTTTCGTGACCTAACCTCGGTTGTTCTAAACCTGCTTATCTGGAATGAGAATTCTCTTTTCGGTCCTTCTTCTAAGTTCCTAAAACATGCATCTTCGTGTCCATCGCAAACACAAGTCAATCAAGCACTCAGACAAAGAATAGATCAACGAAAACATGAAATTGCATTCAAAAATATATCAAACTTGCTTATGTGTTTGAAAGAAAGCAACATAATCAAAATAGATAATTTAAGGAACATAAAAACCAAACGAAACCAAAGTCCATATTGGATCTTCAATGCCCCTTGAATGTCTCCTCTGCAAGTCTCAATGTAACTCTCTCTGTCTCTCTGCTCTGTATCTCTCTATCTTTCTATGTAACTCTCCCTAACGTATGTCATGTCTAACCGATTTAATCTTCTTCCTTGTTCCCCTTTCTTGTTCTTTCCTCTTCTATTTCGCCCTTTTCTTCCTCTTTCCTCTTTGGCTAATTCTTTTCCATTCTTCTCTCGTGATCTTCCTTTTGAGTTTTAGTCGGCCAAACATTTCCTTTTTTCGTGTTGCATGTCAATGGCTTCACGCCCGACCGTGCAGATTGTCTAGCAACTACCCGACCGTGCAGGAGGTGAAGATCGCCCGTTCAGGTGGTTCTTAATGTGATGCGTGATCGTGCTAACGGAAGAGCTTGGTCGTGCTTGTTTGTTTCTTCATGTGCTCGGTCGTGCACAAGGAAGAGATCGGTCGTGTGCCTCATTGTTTGATGAGCCCGGTCGTGCAACACATGGAGCTCGACCGTGCATGGAATTGGGTGATCGATCGGGCTGATGCCCTTGAAAAACTACTCGGTCAGGCAGGTTGAAGAGCTTTGATGTGGTTAATCTCAAGTAATAATTTACCTAGACTAACGTTTCCGCAAGAATACGAATCGTATAGTACCAGCGTCGAACACGAGGAATCGATGCAACTCTAAAGATAGTAAACTAATGAATAAGACGTGTGAAATCGATAAGTGATGGGAATACGAATGAAACTAAACTAAACTAATTAACGGGATAAACTCAATGACTAAACACCACAGGTTTCGAGAGATGCACGATGATGCGACGAAGTTCTAACAAGATCATGGTTATAGATATCGTTACGTATTCGGGAAATTCAAACTCTTTTCTAGGGAATGACTCTCCCGATGCCTAAACCCACTATCTAGCATGCGTACTACCAATCTCCCAATTGTGTAATCTCACCTACTAGATGCATTAAGATCTCTATCCTAATTCCTAAGTTCAATCAACCGACCGGCCAAGGTTTTAAATCAATTGAGACTTCATATCATGACTACGTTCCAAGATCCAATTCATCTCCCAATGCAATTAGATTTTTATAATCATTCATTCAAGCTACCAACAAGAATAAAAGCATTACGAACAGCCAATCAATCCGAAACGAACAAATATTATAACCAAGCATTAAGAACAAAACTTCATTACATATCGACAAAGCTCTCTAACCCATGGCTGTGGACCTACTCGGACATGAACTTAGCAAAAGAAACACGAAAGATAACTATATTCGACATGGATAAAGAATGAGATCCCTCCCTATTCTATTAGTGACATCTTCAATAGCTCCTCCACGCTCCGGTTTCCTCGCTCCGTCCTTTGCCCTTGTGTGTGCAGTCTTCTCTCCTTCTCTCTCTCTCTCTACGTGTGCTCTCTTTTATCTCTCCCTTTCTGTGTCAATTCGTCCCTGAAGCTCTCCCCCCCCCTTTCGTTCCTTGCAGCAGCCACCCCTCTCCAACCTTTTCTTGAGTTTTCCATTCTTTACCTATTCTATTACCGATGTCTTCAATAGCTCCTCCACGCTCCGGCTTCCTCGCTCTGTCCTTCTCTCTCTCTCTGTGCCTCTGAGTGGCTCCTCTGGTCTCTGTTTCGTCCCCTGGCCCTAGATGGCTTATTTTCTCTTTAATTGCCCATTCAAACACGAAAATTAGTTAGTTCCGAGAATGGCGGCCCGCGCGGGTACAACTACTACCCAGTCGTGCAGAAGGCAGCCCGAGCGTGTACACTTCTCAGCCCGAGCGGTCTTGCTTACCCGACCATGTGGTCTACCAGCCCGAGTCATGTAGTTGTTTCGATGATTTGTGGTTCTATGTGCAGCCCGAGCGGGTCCATTGCACAGCCCGAGCGTGCATGGTCACACGACCATGTTCACTTTGTGCCCGAGTCGTGTTGTTGTTCGTTGGATAATCTGCGCAACCTTAGCCCGAGCGGGTCCTTCATTTTCCTTATTGTATAAGTCCCCAACAAACTCCCATTTGTTTTAAGACAAATTAACTTATTTTGAGTTGCAGGTGATGGATGCGACCCGTGCGGGCTGGGTAAGAGACCCGCTCAAGTGTGGCGTGAAAGATCGCGCAAGAACGCGATGGAAGAAGAGGCAGCCCGCTCAGGCTGAGCTGCTGCCCGCTCGGGCTGAGTTGCTGCCCGCTCGGGCTGAGGCCCCGAGCGTGGTATTTCTTGCCTTATTCGTGCTCAATTTGCTGGACAAAATCATCGTAACAAATGCCCGCTTGGGCTAGGGAGTTACCCGCACGGTTAGTGGCTATTCCTTGCCGATTTTCGTCCCATTTGTCCCGTGATGATCCTCGATGTTGGTACTTTGTCTCGTTTCCGCTCCTTTCGCTCGATGCTTGAGTGTTCTATTTGGATCCGTGGTCGTGCACATGTTGTATCTTGTCATTCAATCACGTTTTTGGGGTGGAATTTCCGTAATCACTTGTGTCTTGCTTCATGTCTTCATTTCATGTTATCAATGATCCTCGATCTTGGTACTTTGTCTCGTACACGTCCTTTAGCTCCAAAATGACTGAAAATGAGATGATCATGATGCTTAATGCTTGGTAAAAATCCAAATGAATGATGAAACTAACTATGAAAATAGATGAAAATACTAGAATAAAATAGACGTTATCAAATTCCTTGGGCCACAGGTAGTGTTGCCACGTTTGGAGCACTTGCACTAATGCATACAACTCCTTATCATAGATGCTTAATGCTTGGTAAAATCCAAATGAATGATGAAACTAACTATGAAAATAGATGAAAATACTAGAATAAAATCTAATGAATGATGAAACTAACTATGAAAATAGATGAAAATACTAGAATAAAATAGACGTTATCAAATTCCTTGGGCCACAGGTAGTGTTGCCACGTTTGGAGCACTTGCACTAATGCATACAACTCCTTATCATACGTTGGATAGCATAATTGTACTTCATTGAGCTTCTCACTAAAGAACGCAATAAATTGATGCTTCTAAATCAACACCGCTACGATTCCTAAACCTAATGCATCACATTCAATTTCAAATGTTTTAGTAAAATAAGATAATGTCAATAAGGGAGCTTGTGTCAATTTATCTTTTAGAGATTGGGAGGTCTCTCTTATGCTTCAACCCACTGGAACGTGGAATTCTTCTTTATTACTTCAAGGGTGCAACCAAGATTTGGAATCTTTAATGAACCAACGATAAAATTCAGCTAATCCATGAAACTTTGAACCTCTCCAACCGTCCTAGGGCTCGACCAATTGCGTATGACCACTATCTTTTCCCCATCGACATTTATTTCATAGTCACTTACTACGAATCCTAAGAATACAAGTTTTTTAGTATAAAAAATTTATTTCTTAAAATTAGCGTATAGTTTCTCACTTCATAACACGTCGAAACCAATCGTAAGTTTCCTACATGTTCTTCTAAACGTTTCTTTTTACTAGGATGTCATCAAAGTACACAATCATGAATTTGCCTATAAACGTGTTAGGTTCATTAGTAGAAAGGCATGACTAACCATTCATCCGCTATTCAAATCTATCTTAAAAATATGGAAGATCCATGCAATTCGTCTAACGTGTCATCTAAACGAGATGTGAGATGATGATATTTTATCGTAATATCTTTTATTGTGCGACAATCAACACACATTCATCATGTATCATCCATCTCTGTTACGAGTATCACCAGTACCACAAACGATGACATAATTTCTCGCATGTATCCCTTTTCCATGATCTCACAAACCTATCTCTCGAGCTCCTTGGTGTCCTTGGGATTGTTTCGATAAGTTGGCCAATTGGAAATGCTTGTGCCAGATATTAAGTTGATTTGGTGCTCAATCCCACGAATTGGAGGTAAGCTGTTAGGTGTTTAATCGAGAAACACGTCCTCGAACCCCGTAATAACTCCTTTACAACACTAGGTATAAAGAGGGGGTGACATCGTTAGTGAAATGCGACACTTTGAAAAGAGTATAAACATTGACTCGTTCGATTTCCAAGCCCTTTTGTATTTGCTCATTCTCATCGAAAAAAGTTTGTGCTCACAAGTTGTGTCTCAAAGGCTTATTTCTTGGTTTATCTCGAGACCTCACCTATTTTGTGAACTACCTTATGGTCACTCATTTGAATTTCCATCTTCTCACTCTTCAATAACCTTACTTGATCCTCGAATACCTCTTTTGGTGTAAGTGGAACTAGGCGAAACATGGAGTCATTTGAAATCAAAGGAACTAGTTTATGAACCCGTCTTGTTGCGCTCGAGTGTCAAACTGCCATAGTCATCCCAACAATCGGTGAGTTGCTTGCAATGGGACTACATCACACACTACCTCGTTCTCGTACTTCCCATGCAAAACTTGACCTTTATCTGACGATGTATCTTGGTTTCACCGCTGTCAATCAACCACTACATCTTGTAGGGTTTGAGATGTTTTGTGGTATTCAATCCCAATTTGTCTACAAACGATGTGCTAGCCCACGTGTGTAGAATATCTTTTCCTTTTGTATGATGGATTTCTCTTTAGCTTGTAGATTTAATGCTCGATGGGCTACTTAGCTCACCCTTTACAGCCTTGTACTCCACCAACTCTTTATCCGAATGAGATATATGTTCTTGATTTAGCGATTATTCATCTTTAGATGTCATCTCGTATCCTCCAACAATCCGTATGATAATGTTCTTTTTATTCGGAGTCCTGAGCAAAGTGTCCTTGACCTTGACACTTGAAACATTTAGTATCACGGTTTCATAAGGGTGTCTCGGTAGGAGAGGTTGGATTGGGTCATGAAGTCTCCACCTTATACTTTGTCTTGTATATCGTGTTTGGTTTGTGAAATTGTGTAGCTTTAGAACAATAATTAGAGGAATTATTGTATCGTTTGCGTGCTTTGTGATTCCTCCTTAGTTGCTTCTCGATCTTTATAACTAGGTGCAGCAAATCGTCTATATTCACGTAAGGATGGGTTTCCATGCGATCCTATATATCAAAATTTAGGCTGCTAAAAAATCGAGTCATTATTGCTCCCGATCTTCCTCAATGTTCACCCCGAATCATGAGGAAGTACATCTTTTTTCTAGTAACCTTCAACTATCTTTCTACCTTAAAACCAATCAATGGTGGTTAGACAATACAATTCGAAGTCGCAATATAGTATGCATCTCGTCCTAAATGTCGACTGCACGCTCGCCAAGACGCCTTCGAGACTATGCGAGTTGATCCTACCACGTCAATGCGTAGTCGCTGAACTCTGCTACTACAAGTTTCACATTCTTGAGTTCATAAATAACAATGGCATTCAAAAACCATCTCCCACTTTCATTCCTACTCTATATAAGCGTTGGGGTCATTCCTTTTGACAATTGTATGGATTTCTATCTTGATGCTATTGATTTCATCATTCACTGGATCTCCTGTGCATTTTCCTTTCTAAGAGTATCATAACCCTCACCAAGCACCTCGACATATTATTCTTACACCATGTCTAAAGGATATGGATTACGAGCAGCATGTGGCCTTCTACGTGGCTACTTAGGGTGATGCTCATAGTTTCCTTCCTCCAATCCGACCCATTCGTTGGTTGAAGTCTTGCATCATGTGTTGAAACTTGTCCATCAACAATTGTATCAAGATGGCTCCCTCTTCGTATGTTAACTTCCGAGACTAGACATTCGATTGTTGAACTAGAAAAGATGAAAGAAAACGAATATGAACAAACCTCGCAATCTCTCGAAAATTGTTTTTCTTAATTTATCTCTCACTCGAATGTCTCTTTCTCAACTCTTTCTCTTCGATTTAGTTTAGAACTCAAAAATGACTTAAAATTAGTTTTGGATGCTCAAACTAAATCTTGATCCTACAAATGTGTAACGTCGACGCTTAAGGAAAAATGCCTAATTTATGATAGTGCTATATCTATTAAGGACTCGGCCTATTTTTTTTCTAAATATTATTTCTATTTTCTACCCTTTTATTTTCATTTTTTGACCTTTTTTTTCTTTGTTTTCCTTTTTTTGTAATTTTCTTTTTGGTGTTTTTTTTGTGTTTTCCTTAATATGTGTTTTTCTCTCTTTGGTTACTTTTTTGTTTTTTTAAACGAGAAAAACAAAACTAAAACAAGCTAAATTGAATCAAGGTAAAAAAATTAACTAGAATTAATGATAAAAGAAAGAACAAACTAGATAGATTAACGCAAAAACAGGGCTCTGATACCAACTGATATGATCATAGATCGATGTTCTATTGTTAGAAGGTTGGATTTGGAATGAAATCCACTACCAACCCGATAGTTGAACATAAAAAAGATGTCCTAAACCAAGGTTACAACTCGATTAGAGAACCTCAGACGCAGGGAATGACGCTACAACATTTGTGATCTAGTGTTAATAAGTCAAAAATAAAACGGAATCTCTCCAAGAGTAGTTAGCTAAATCTCTAGGATTAGCAAAGAAAAAAAAGAAGAATTAGGTAATAATTTCATACAAAGGGTTCTCGATAAAAAAAATTGGTTAATAATGTCATACAAAGGGTTTTCGAGCATAAGTAATGCCTGATCAAGCTATCATGCGCTCAGACCAAGCGGTCAGTCATTCGGCGAGCTCCTCTGGTCTAGTCAGTTCGCTCAGGTTGAGCGTTCTGATTCTCGGGTCAAGTGCTTTGGTTGTCTCTTGTCTAGTTCATTTGCAAGGATCGAGCAGTATGTCATCCGGGCCGAGCGCCTTTGGCTCTGGTAGCTTCTTGTTTCCTTCAACCTCGTTCACTTGTAAGCATGTCACATAAGCTTCCTTTTATATCTTTGGATGCTCTTGTTGTGCTTTAGCAAGTTTGTCTGCTATCAATCGAGAAAACACGTTCTGCATCCTCTTAGCTTTGGCTCTGGTGATCTCTCCTTGTGTTGTTGGTGTGTTGAGCGGAACTTCTTTCTAAGCACATCTTGTACAATATATTTTGGTACTGAATCCAAACTGTACAAACGTCCCTTAAACGGTCAAACATATTCCATGTATAAAACAATAGAACGTTAGCAAACCAATTTATTTCTAATTACAATTGTGGGTAGAAAATGATAAAATTTTAACTGTAAATATATTTTCTTATTTTGTGAATAACTAAATTCATTTGTAGATGAATCGACAACTTGTGATTATAGTGTGATTGTCTCTATCATATTCTTCACCATCCTTTCTACCCGAGGGTCGACCAACTCAGGTTCATCAAGATCCTCTTTGACAACAGACTTCTTCTTAGCATATGCCTTGATCACAGCTCAAGAAGTGTCGGTTCTATTCTCATCTTCTGCATGTGCAATATAAAATTAATATTCATTAGATAAACTTTTAAAATATAAACATATATCATTTATAACTAAAAAATTCTTACCAATTATTTTCCGTTTCGCAAAACGATTTTGCTCCCTATGTAAGGAGACACAGACCATTTCTAAGAACCTTCTCGTCGTACCGAAATTTTATGGCCTTTTTTGTTTTTTCGTCTTGAAGTCTTTCAACTTCCTATGTTGGATGATTTGGTTGAAAACCTTATCTGTTTTCTATGCCAATTTGGTGTTATTTTGTAGTAAATCCTCATGGCATTTTCATTATTAATCGTAATCCTCTTAGTGTTTTTCATTATTATATGCACAATGTGTGCTTCTTACGTCAATTGTAAACTTTTTACAATACAAAATAAAGCGAATTAAAATATCAAATAAGTTTCAAAATTATATAATAAAAATCTTATCAAAATGAAAAAAAAAGTATAATGAAGGTACACCACCATCGATGATGAATAATCTCTGGCGTCACTTTTCATGAATAGTATAATCGATCTTATATGAAACCTTAGATGATGTTTGTTGCTCGTGCGTTTTAGGACATCATCCACGTCAAATAAACATATGTGAATGAAAAAATTGAATAATTTAAATAGAAACGATATAGATATTAAAAAATTAAACCAAATCATTTCATATGGGTATTCAGAATCGATGATAGGAATGTTTGGACGTTCCTTGAAGCTATTGATCAAATCATCAATATCCATCATATCATTGTCATCATCAAATTAGAACAACACATGTATAAGTGACAGAAAACACTATGGTGGTGGGGCTCCAACGGAACTCTCTAACAATCCTCCATGACCAATTAAACGTCGAGCCCTCATAGTGTTTAAAGGATTTAGGAAAGAAACTGTTGTTTTTTTATTCGTCGATGTAATCACCATCTATGTAGGTCTTCGCCAAAATCTCTTTGCAGTTATAGATTAATTAAGCGTATTTGCTCAAGATTTCCGATTTACAATGGATTTTTTCTTCTATGTGTATAACTTCATGCGGTTTAATCTTTACTACGGTTCACCACTGTTCTCTTAAATGTTTCAATGTTGTTAGATATTGAATATATGATTTGCTTTATCTGTTGTGATGAATGGATCATACTTTGTATAATTTCGTGATGGGTTGATGCCAATTCATCCCCATTGATTTTTTCGTGCACCACGTCCTATGGCTGGATCGACCACTAACATTTGAAAAGCATTATCTTCATTCCAACTAGACCAAGATATTTGACCTATAGGATTTGGTGAAAAATATCATAGACTCGATTTCACTATGACTCCACATGTCGTAATTATATGTACTTATATGTTTTTTCGTGCTTGTATGTGTTTAAGATGTATCCCTGAGTAAACATAATTGATCAACATAATCTTTAAACCACTTAGAATGTCTTTCATTGCAACCCTGGATATATAAATAACAGTAAGTTGTTAATTATACAATATTATTTTAGAAAATACGAATTAAATTAATAATATTAGGGATATGTATATTTACATAATCTCTGAACCACGAGATATAATATTGAACTTTCATTTTGTTGAGTTCATCAGCGTCTAAACGAGGATATGTTATCCTTATTTCCTCATAAAAATAATTAAACAAACAGACATTAGCATGTTGACATATATATATGTAATAAATTTAAAGATTATTATTGTTTTGTACCTTTTGAAAGGTAATAGCTCTTTAACAAAATATATGTGAACGTGATTATACTTCTCTTGTGTTCGCCAATATTCCTTCGATTCACCTCCCCCTGTCTCGTACATCCAATTGGCGTGAAAATCATAGGAATTGCACACAATTAAGGATCATATTGATATAGATAATTTGTATGATCTTTTCTGGATTTTTTTGTTTCGTCGAAATATGTAACTCAGAATAAAATGTGCAGATATATGTGATATTTTTCAAAAATTATTGTTTAACAAATAGATCATTCAACCGCTGCTTTTTTTTCTTTTTTATTTATATAAAAAGCATTTTGAATGGATACATCCATCTGAATTGAATCGATCCACCGAACATTGCCACGTATGGTAAATATTCCATGGCATCGAAGAAAAAATACAGAAATAGATTTTCTAAAGAGCATAATACCTCTAAGATATATTTTTTTTCAATAAATCCAAGTAATTTTTAAATTTTTTGAACATATATCTTTAAAGAATATGCTAATTTTCCATAAAGTGTCATGCATATTACGTATTAATAACTCCGCAACTGCATATAGGTTGAATCGCTATATAAAAACGTGACAATCGTATCTTTTCATGCCAATGAGCCCTAAACCCACAATATCGGGCAATGTTGAACGCATATCCATATGAAAATTTAACGTCTTCTATTAACCACACAAACAATGTTATTTTCGCAGGTCTAGACAATTTGTATATTAGAATCAATGCCTTTCCATCACATAACTCCAACACCAGTCTTCGAGTCTTCAAATCTTTCCTTGGAAGACAAGACTAGTGACTAGAGGCCGCTTTTGTTAAAACTCGAGCAGTTTAAGTATGATATCCTTTGTTTTCCCCGTAA
This sequence comes from Gynandropsis gynandra, assembly GCA_036759665.1. NCBI lineage: Eukaryota > Viridiplantae > Streptophyta > Magnoliopsida > Brassicales > Cleomaceae > Gynandropsis > Gynandropsis gynandra. Next base: position 26,591,964 of record CM071865.1, read on the forward strand.
CATCCAAAACAATAATAATAATATTATCGAAAAAGGTTTTTTTCAATATGCATAAAGTCCAAATTATAATGCTTTATATGAGTGATTTCCAATATGGTAATTCCTAGAAAAATATTGTGTTTGTACTAGTTATGCCAATCACTTTGACCTTGCAGTTTTCAATGCCCGCAATCTCCTCCATATTTGACCGATTCTTGTAAATATGTCATCGTGTTTAGTCGTTCATATAGTATTTATGTACCTATTTGCATGCATGATGCCTCTTTTTTCTATAACATGTTCTTTTGAAATTATTTCTTATCTTTCCTGAAGTTATGTCCATGAGAAAAAAAATAATCTATGACAATCAAACCAACATGGTTTCTTCCCGTGCACAAGACAAAACAAATTTGTATCCTCCATACAATATAGATATGTCAATCTCATGTACGTGCTCAATCCAGATAACATTCGATATGTTGGAAAATCGCTAATTTTCCATAATAACACTTCTTTCAACGAGAATTTCACCTTCGAACTTATGTCGTATGCAATCATTTCGTTGCTCCACAAATCTCTCAATTTGTGAATCAACAGCTACAAGAACACATCGAAACTTTTCTTCAGATGTTCTGATCCTATAATCAACAATGTTAGAAACATAACTTCTCATTTCAAACATATCTCAGAAGGTAAATTATACAGAGATAAAATACATGTCATAGAGAATATTGACTTTCCGATTGTCCATATGAACTAAAACCATCAGTGCACATACAAAGATAATTATTCCTTGTTTCATATGCATACTCGGGAGATATTTCGCTGAAATCCTTCTAAGCCTTACCATCTGATGGATGTTTCATTAACCATTCACTCGTTGAGTCTTCTGCATGCCATCTCATTGAGGCAACGTTTTTTTATTCGTATGAATTTCTCAACCTGTTTGCTATAGGAATGTAGAACATCTTCTTGTATGGTACATATTCCAGTGAACATAGTTTTTTTCGGACGAAATCTGCTTACACCATAGATCTTTGTCTCCTCCCCAGAAAAAACATGCAACTATTTCCACAAACATCAATCTTCTCATGTGGCATGCCCAAATCCTTTAACATATTCTTTGTTTCATAACATGTCTCACAACTTGATTATTTATTATTCATGCATGGTTTGGCGAAATGAATCCATGAAATTTTGAACCACATTGTAATATGTTTTTATACTCATGAATATTGATAATAAAGATAAATTAGACCGACCTTCACGACAATATTCACTATAGATTGTTTCGTCGCATCCAAAAGGTTAAAAAATCTATGTGCCTTTTTATTTGGAATTTGCTCAAAAACTCTAGAAAAAGTGTGTGACACCATTTGGACATATGGATTGGTCATCATTGTTTCGAAACTACCCTTCTCATTTCTTTACACTGCTTACGATTCTTGCACAGTCGCATCTCTAACGCCAACAAAACTTGATAATTTCCTTGAAATCGACCTTATAAATGTGTTGGCAAACAATTTCTTGATTTGGATACTTTATGTTTTTGCATATTTTGTAAGGACATAACAATATCCCATGTTCTTGACAGAATGTTTGCATCGACACAAAACTTATCAATTGTTCCAATCTTTGTAAGAATTATTGTGTAGCCTCCTTAGTTACTAGATCTTTTCTTCTATATATCTATTCTCTTGATCTGTAAATATTTTTATTTGAAGATGATGGCTTTGAAAGTATATCTTTTGTTCAATGGTTGATGCTAGGGAATTCAAGACCCGTGTATAAGTATAGTAATCTTCAAAGGATACTCATTGTAATTTCAAGGATACTCGTTGATTGCTAACGGTCGATTTTCTCTAATAGTTGCATCGAAACTTTAAAAATACCAACAAGTATCCGTTGGTATATTGGCACGGGCATTCATTGATAGTTCTAAAGGATTTTCAGTGGTAAACCAAGGGATACCCGATGCATATTAACGGCCGATATCCATTAATATTTTGTTAGTAATACGTATATCACGATTATATCAACGAATGTAATCGCTAATAATCCTTTGATAATACCAATGGATTTTAACGTATGTTCACCTATTGATATTTCATAAGTATTCGTTGGAATTTGTCGATATCGATTTCGACGGACAGGGTCGTTGATTCGTCCGTTGATATAGTGCAACTATATTTTGGTTTTATGCAATATACTTAGAAAACATGTTTCCTTATTTATACTATAACATCACAATATTTCATAACAACACCTTAATATAACATTATCATGTCTTTACATAACAGTAGTTCATAACAACTTTATCTATATCAAATATACACTAATACATACTAGCATAATAATACCAATAACAACGTCACCACGACTACTACTAAGTTGCAACTTAAGGTTTTAATTTTCTCCATCTCAGGTTGCAGTTTGTTTAACTCATATTTCATGCTTTCTATATCTTTGATTATAGCTTCATCAATTCACTTGAAAATGTGAGAATAATGTCTCTACGAACAAGACTAATTCAATACATTACTATCCCCACGAACAAAACTAATTCAATTCATGACTATTAAATCTACATAAACAAAATTTACATTTCAATTTTCACTTCTTGTGTTGTACATTGGAAAAAAACCCTCCCAAAATTGTTTTGAGTACTTGAAGTCCATGTTGATATATTACCTCCACATTCACATTGTTGTGGTATACCTTTCCATTTATTTAGCTCCTTTTGCGGTGATTTTCCATTTGGAAATGTATTATTTCTAATACCATTAGATAAATTACTCATATTTACAAATAATGTTCACTGGTTAATGAGAATACAAATATCATAGCTTGTTTTTTTTAGCACGAACCCTAAATGGAACCACTATATGAATTTGATACCAAAATCAAACCCCATAATCTAAATTCCGAATCCTAAATTGCTTTTGAACAATAAATTGAACATTAAAATATCGAATCAAACCTCTTAACCAGACCATATATTAAATTGATTTACCTCTCCAGATGTGGAAATCCACTATCACCGCCACCGATGAGCACTTTCCTCGCAGTCGACTCACCACCACCGACAAAGAAATCTCTGATCATCGATGACCAAAAAACCACTCGGCGAAGACAACCAAGACATTTCTCATCGCCGTGTATTTGCCTCTATTTTGTTTCCTTCAAATGAGTTAGTTCGATCCAAGACTACAGTTTCAAAAGAAGAAACTTTTTTTATTTTCGATAGAAAAGGTCAACTAGTTTTCCATAACAAACTATGACATAATTACTAATGTGGGCATTGGTGTGGCATATATGTTATCGATCGTTAATGATTTAATCGATAATATGTCACAACATTAATTTGAGGTATCAATTCAGAAATTTATACTCAAGTTGGTGAATTTTTGTGGAGCACTCGACAAATATTTGAGTTATAATATAAAAAAAATGAATCATTTTGTCAAAAATAAATAAATACAATGTATGATAATAGAAATAAGATTTTCCCTAAATATAATTATATTGAAAGCAAAACGTATTTATCTTAAATAGTAACCAGGGCTATACTTTTTTGCGATGGGCTCGGATCATTATAGATTGGCCTAACAAATATACACATTTTAGGCTAATTATGTAAATGGGCTTCGGTTCTGTAACGAAAACCAATGTGGTTCGTCGTCTGCCGCTCCGATGGGTTCCGTCGACCGTTAGTTTTCTCTGCTGTCCGAATCTCCGTCTCGATCGGCGTCGCTGTCTGGTAACTCCTTCTCTTTTCCACGATTTCGATGGCGTTGACGTGTTCATTTGTTTTGTTTCGTTTATGCTTAGCTTGGTTTCTAGGTTTGCTGATTCGATCTTCCGGGTTTCATGTTTTCCTAGTGTTTGTTTGGTTTTGAGGAACTCAAATCCTAAATTGGGTACATACTTCTGGATTCTGTCGTCTTACTGTGTGAATTCGGAAACCCTCAATTGAAAAAAGAAAACTGTGAAGTAGCGTCTTTCCTGTGTTCGAATTTCGATTTGATGTTTAGATATTGATGGGTTCTTTCCCAATTCAATCCAGATTTCTGGTGTTCCTGGGATTTAGTTTTGCGTTATTTTCTGACTAAAATCTTCATGCGATCCAGGTTTCAATTCAAAAGGGAAAAGACTATTCAATTCCGTCGTTTGCTTTCTTATGCAATATGGCAATTGATATTCTCGCTGCGTCATGTTCATGTTATAATTGATCTTACCGTATCTAAATTATTTGACGATTGTTGTATAGATTCCTTGTAAATTAACGTAAAGGCTCTCGCCAAATCGAAAAGAGCTCACTCTCATGCACCATATCAAGAAATCACACTCAGGACATAAACCGAATGATCCGCCAGAAAGCGTAACAAACCTGAAGAAGAGGCAAGGGAATCAAGCTTCAGCTAAGAACGCAGAGAATCCGGTTCAATCTAAGTGACTATCTGCTCTCCCTTCGAATTGGGATCGATGAGTCATTCGATTTGGATATGGACAGTACATCAGGGAATCTATCAGTGGACCAATACATTGATGCTATTGTACCAAAAAGCAAAGGAGAAGATTATTGCCACTTGATAGTTGAAGCTGAAACAGAGTCCAGTCAAAGATGAATTTCTTTTCTGATGGTTTGAACGGTATCTCATATGTTACAATTGATCAATTGTAGATCACCGTAACACAAAAGATTTAGACATACTTGTTGCATCCTCTATTTCTTATGCTTCTGTTTTCATTCTGATTGTTCTCAGAAATCAGGGTGTAAAATTAGATCACAGATAAATGTAGTTGGTTGGGCATCAATTGTTGGATTGAAGACACAGTTTGGATGTTGATGATGGATCAGCTCCAAGTAATGAGGTACAATTTTTTTTTGTTTTTGCTTTTTGCAAAGATAAGATAAGAAACATGTTTACTCTTAACATTTTTCGGTATGCCTTTTTCTTAGATGAATCCTGCACTCCTCTCCCTAATTTAAGTGCCCTTGCTGAAATTTGGATTAGATGGAATTGTGTGAAGCGCTATATGTCCAAGCTGATATTTTGAATTGTGTCATGCGCAATAATGGTATCGGGTTCTATGTATGACATGTTTGATTTGCTATGTGCTGTGTAAAGGTGAGCGATGACTAGGGAGATATTCAGTCAGACACTGCGGATCAAAGTCAAGGACATATCAATCATAGGCCAGTCAGAGGAACTGTCGAAAACCTTGCAAGATGTGAAATCTTCGGCATTTGAAGATGAATTCGATATGCTCCTCAACTCCTTTGGTGAGCCTTGGCGTTCAATAAGCACAAAACAAGCCTCACGCAGTTCGAATTCAACATTCCATACAGTATTATCTGATCAAAATATTCACCATCTGACATCCAACAATGCTTTTGAAAAGTCTTTGTTGTTTCAAGGGAGATCAGCAGAAGCAGAACTTGATACACTTCTTAAATCCTATGGCTCCCAGTCTTCAAGAATCGTATGATAAGCCAAACCCACGTCGAGATTCGACGAAAGGGACAAAACCATATCTGATCAAAAGCTTTGCACGGCGAGTTTTGATGATGTTCTTGAGAACTTGCTGGAACCAGACACGGCGAGTTTTGACGTTAAAGTGTTTCTTTGTCAAGAATCGTGAACCAATAGAAATTTTATGAGAATGAATTTTATTCCTTGATATATCAAATCTTTTGCTAAGTTCCTACTAAACAAAAAGAAAAAAAAAGATATATTTATAAATAAGTCTTGAAACAAACAAAAAGCGAAACAAAATAAAATGAAAATTAAAGCCATAGAGCCCCAGCTTGCCTGAGAAAAGGAACTAAATCACCATTGATATGAGCAGCCATGAGCTTTTCCAACCCTCCAAACAACTTCCCTCCTATGAACACCACTGGCAAATGCTCCTTACTTTCATTTACAATATTATTATTATGATTATTATTATTATTATTATGGCTTAGTTCAATTGTAAAATTGGGACCATCTTCCTCAACTTCGACGACCAATGGGTTCACGCCATGTGTCAGGAGGAGTCGTTTCACCACGTGGCCCAGGCAACACCCTCTCTTAGCAAATACCACCACAGCATTCTCCCTCACCAATTCTCTTCTCTTCCTGGCTAACGACGACGATGATGATAATGATGAAGGCTGTAACCATGATGTTGACGATGAACCATCATCATTTCTAATCTGGAAAACACTGTAGCCATAGATGGGTATCCATGATGACTTGTATGGTATTGCTTTCTGCATGTTGTGTGCGAAGGGAGAGGGGGAGAGAGAGAGCGAGCGAGCGAGAGAGAGAGATTGTGGCGTTTGTGATTAGAGATTGGGCGTTTGAGAGGGCTTATTTATATTGGGAATTTTATGAGCGTTTTGGTTTGCGTCAACGAAGGTTGTGTAATTGTATTTCTCATCATATCTGTTACGACGTCACCGTATCCATCTTTATTTATTAAATATTCCATTTGTTTTACCTATATATATATATACCGAAAAAAATATCTACACACGTAACTTAAGGTCGACTATCTTTTTTTTGTAATAATGATTATATGGTTACATACTGATTTCTTTTTCTTCTTTGTTTTTTGAAATATCGTTATGGATTATTTCATGTAATAAAAATCGAAAATGTGTTCATATACAAACCATTGTATATAGACGTTGTAAGCATTTGTTAATTCACTATTACAATTGCTAATGATTCACCAAAAACTATTTTAGGAAAACTTAGTGTTTTTAATATATTCTGATCATATAATTAAATTTCTGATTACCTTTTATAAAACATAATATAAAATATTTACAAGGCACGAATAGTTCTCTTTATATTTAGGGTTTTCGTAACATGCAACAGTGTGAATCATTAATTATCTCATGACATGTAATAAATCATTTATACCATTAAAAAAAGTCATTTTAAGCCAATATTAATTTGTTTTTCCTTTTTATATGACCGACGTGACATGTATATTTTTATAAATGATGATGAGCACATGGTCTTGCGACATGGCTTATGTCATAATTGTGTCTTTATGTTTATGTTTTTGGATAAATGTAAAATCACAGAATGGGCCATTAGTTAGCATATGTCTATATAATACGCCATGACGACTTGTTTTCTATAACAAATAATATTTCATTCCACATATTTTATCCACAAATAAATGAACTATCTACCCTTCGACCTTATCCATTTACTCTTGTCGAAGCTTGTGTACTTATACGCAAACATATATATGTATATACATATATCACCACATGCGCATATATCAGCTTCGTATAAGGAATATATGGAATAACTAATAAGATATATGCGGAAAAAACCCTTTAAACTTTTTGTAAGTTTGATTATTTAAAAACTCTTTTTAAAAAATTTCTCTATAATGAAACCAATTTTAAAGTTTGATTATAGATTTATTTATAAATTCATCTGCAAAAACAAAAAACAAAAAAGTTGATTTCTATATCCCTTTTGTTACGTGTTTTAGAAAAAGTCAAATTTGGATATGTGTAATGTAAGGTTAAAAACTCTTAATTTAGAATATCTTGGGATAGTGGTAGACTTGAACTTCATTCATAAGTTTGATGTGAAATATGAGAGTGAAACCCTAAGTAATCTATATCGTATTATATTATATATATATATACTAATTTGTTAAGCATCAATAAATTGGATTGGAAAAAATTATAGGAAGAACCCTAAACAAGGAGATGATGATGTGTGAGTTTGAGGAAGTCTAACGAAAGCAACAGCGGAGAGAAGTCTGAACAAAGATGGGCCCTTCCAATTACTTCACCATGACAAAACGGCATGACGTCTCCCTATTGCTTTGAGAAACAGCAAGCCATTCGTCAAATGGTAAACGCGTGTCTTTGATTTCTCAAACCTACATCTCTTAAAGAACGTATATACACACAACTTTAGCTAATATTTACCATTTCCTTATATGAAATAATATGCTTATATCAATATAAAAGCATATAATTAGTTATTCTATCAAGTTATGTTTCATTCAAATCAAAAGTAAAAGATATACGATCATTAATCTTTATATATATATATATATGTATATATATATATTTGATCAAAATACCATTTATAGATGTAAAATAGAAAAGATTCAACCAAACTTAACTCGCCATTTGCAAGTTAAAATATATTATTTTAAACAATAAAAACATAATATATATTTATATTAAAATAATAAATTTATCCATTAAATATTAAAATATCTACATAATCACTATATAAATCATAATATCAAAGTCTCGAGATATGCCAAGAAAAGCAAAAGGCTTTTATTACGAATTCTGGAATAACTAACCAGTTTTATTGATTCAAATAAAAAAAGAACAATTTGGAAGCCTTTGATTGCCTCATACAAGAATGAGATACTACTGATTATATACTACTTTCTTTCCCCTTTTTCCATCTATATAAACCAGTCCAAAAACAACTTTCTAGCTGGCTAACATACTCTTGTAACTAACCGATTGTAAACTAACTCCATCTAACTAAAACTACTTTTTGTTTTTCGCTCTTGAAAAACCACATGACGTTCGTCTCTCTTTAACTCAAACAATTTGTTTCTCTTCCCTTTGCTTCCTTCTGCGTACATAGACTGAAAATGATTTATCAATACCTATCTCTTTAAGTCGTAGCTTGTCCTCAAGCTGAAATTTCGGAAATTGTTGAGCTAAGTCACGAGCAATAACCCACGACGAGTCATGAGGTGGTAAATTTCTCCATTTAATCAGAATCTCCAATTGTCCTTCCGGATTATATCGATATTCACATAGTGTTTCTGGTTCCAATATCAACTCCAATTCTCCCATGAGATTTTGCTGGTAACTGTTGTGCTTGTAGATTATTTCTACAACTTTCTTTAACTGTGAAACATGAAAGACTAAAGGTATTTGACAGTTCACACGGAAGTTCCAAACGTTAATTACATGTCCCACACAAGATATGATACGAAAATGACCATAATAACTAGCTGTAAATTTTTGAAATGATCGTCTGACCAAACTTTTCTGCCGATAAGGTCAAATTTTTAAGTAAACCATCTCTTTTCCTTCATATATGACCTCTCTTCGGGACCCATCCGCAATCACTTTCATTCTTTGTTGAGCCTTCTACAAAGTTTTGCTTAATTTGTTCCAACATTTGATCCCGTTCCAGCAGTATCTATTCCGAAACAAAGTTATTATTGGATCCTTTCTCGAAAGGAATACCAACAGGAGGATCATGGCTATATATTACTTGAAACGGGGTAGCTTGGAGAGAGGAGTGAAAGGTGGAATTAAGCCAAAACTCCGTCCAAAGCTAGAAAAGTCTCCCATTTTTTCGGATGTGATCCTACAAAACAACGCAAATAGGTCTCCAAACATCAATTTATAACCTCAATTTGTACGTCGGTTTGCAGGTGCAAAGTAGTGTTAAATCGCAGTTTTGCGCCTGATAGCTTAAACAACTCTTTCCACAATCCACTAAAAAATATCTTGTCTCTGTCTGAAAAAAACGATTTAGGAAACCCATGTAGACGAACAATCTCTTTAACAAAGAGCTTAGCCACTTCTTATGTTGTAAATGGATGTTTCAATCGAAGAATATGACAATACTTACTGAGTCTCACTACAAAAAACATGCATTTTCCAACGGACAAATCCGTTGAAAAATGCCTAAAATCCGTTGGAAAGGGCTCTTTCCAACGGACGACAACGGATTTCTGCCTGTTGGGAATCGTTCGTTGGAAATCCGGATCCGTTGCAAAATTGTAACGGAACTTTCAACGGAAACATCTATTGGACAGTTGTAATGGATGCCCGTTGAAGATATTTGTAACGGATGCCTGTTGCAAGTTAGCAATGGACGACCGTTGAAAAAAGAGCAACGGACGTCCGTTAAAATGTTGCAACGGACGTCCGTTGCCATCTAGGCGGAAAAAATGAGCGGGAATTTAACTTTCCAACGAGCATCCGTTGGAAACTGGCGGGAAATAGCAACAGACGTCTAGCACAATCAACTCGAAAAGTCAGCCACCCTACGCAACAAAGCGTCACACGAACATAGATCTAACCTCACCGAGTTTAGACCCCTATCTATCAAAAGCGACTAACCGTGCAATCCTACACATATCCTGAGTTCATTTCACTAACCCTAGACAACATCCAAGCAATCTCCATACCTATTCTAATGCACAAACAGTTTGATACCATTCTTAAGACAATTATTTTTCTTTTTCGGTTCTCTTTTTCTTCTTCTCTTTTTTTTGGTTTCCACACATTTGTTTTATTTGAAAATTCGCACTCGGTTTTTAGGACATTGGAGTTGAAGAGAACAGCCTTCTACTCAGACCCAATTTGCCAATTGGCACACTGATAAGGTCTCGTAACCTTAGCAGAGTGAAGAGGTTGCGTTTTTGCTGATTTTTTTTCTTTTGATTAACTAGTGTGAATATGCATCGACTCTAACCCTTAGGACGTAGAAAAACCGCCTCGACCCACCACTTAGACCCGAACCATCAATATTAATGCACTCATGTCAATGTAGGGCTGAAAAAGTTAAAGAACTTAGTCTATTGACAGTGGAGTGTAAGTGCGTGGAAATATAATGATCGAAACAAAACAAGGAATGAAAGGTACGCTCGAAGATATAAGTGCTTGGGATTGAAGTCTAAGGGAAGGAATACACCTATAGGCTATGGATTCATTCACGACCATTAACTAATCGATATCTAAAGGTATATTTCAGAAACCTAGACTTTTGTTCCCGATTTGACAAAGTTGCACAAGGTGACTTAAGTTCGAAATTTTTCGTACTAGATATCCGTCTGTCTAATCCTAAAAAACAAAACGAAGAACTCAACATCTAAATCCTAATCACAATCATGACATTAGAAGAATACCCCCCCCCCATACTTGAACATAACACCGTCCCGGTGTTCAATACCTAAGAGAAGGACTAACA
>CM071865.1:26640564-26657058 GCA_036759665.1 Gynandropsis gynandra
ATGAGCGAGTAGTTTGTTTGTTCTAGGAGAAGGGATTAGCCCTTGGCTATCCCGGAACCACTTTTGATCTATTTTGAATGCATCTTCCCGTTTTTGTTTATCTATTCTCTATCTGAGTGCTTGAATTTACTTGTGTTTGCGATGGCCACGTAGATGCATGTGTTAGGGGTTAGGAGAAGGACCGAAAGGAGAATTCTAGTCCTAGAAGATCAGGTTTAGAACAACCGAGGTTAGGCCACGAAAGTAGGGTAGCAACGGTTGAGGGTGAACGGATGAATCATAGAGCCGATGGATTTAGCTCAAGGTGTCAGCCACGAAAGTAGGGGGCAGCTTGTCTAGATCACGTGTCTATGCCTCGAGAGAGGGTAGATATCATATTGGGATCGTCTGCCTTACATAGCTTTAACTGGGATTGCATGATAGATAGATTGATCGTTGGTTTCGGTAGTCTTGTGGTGAAACTGGATTCCTAGGACCTTTGTCTTATCGTTAGAACCCAAGTCGTTTATTTACTTTCAGTATTTCTTTCTTCATCCATATTCGTTCTTTAGCAAGTTTGATTCGTAGTTCGGGTTTAGATAGTGTTGCGTAGTCTCTGTGGGATCGACACCTAAAATACTACACACGTGCCATGCACTTGCGAGTAGTTTAGGTTATTTTATTTAACTTTGAGAGCGCATCACCATGTGTTCTGTATCTCCACAATTCACACAGTAGATAGCGTTTGCTGCATTACCCGTTGTTCTGCTCTGATTCAGCTCATATATACCTCGACTTCTGTTAGGCATACCTCTCAGTGTGGACGACATGGTATGGTTCCTGGCGAGGTTATCAATCAGCTCATATGCCTCCTCAATACTTAGATCCATGAACAATCCTCTAGCAGCCTTATCCAATGTCGTTCGGTGCTCGTTTTAAATTCCATTGTAAAAGTTTTGGATAACGTACCATTGCTCGAGACCATGGTGTGGACACATATGTAGAAGATCCTTAAATCTGCCCCACGCTTCGAACAACGTTTCTTCATCTCTGCATCTATACGTTGTGATTCCCCTTCATCTGGATCGTCTTGCTCGGAGGAAAGAACCATCATAGGAATAGTGTGGAGAGCTGGTCCCAAGTAGTGATTGAATCGGTGCGAAGCGATTGCAGCCATGTTTTCGCTTGTCACCCAATTGAGAAGGGGAAGAGACACAGTAAGATTGTGTCCTTCGAGACTCTGTGTATCTTGAATGTACCAATAATCTCTAGAAATTCTCTGAGGTGATAATGGGGATCCTCGTGATTTCCAGCCATGAATTGCTTCTAATAAAGCATGTTAATCATCGTAGGCTTAATTGCAAACTGCTCTCTAGCAACAGCAGGCATCCGTATGGCTGTTTGCACGTTGTTCATATTCGGTACCACGTAGTCTCTGAGGCAAAGTGGTGGAGGAGCCTTGCGGTTCTCGCAGTTGAGGTGCGAGTTACTGTTGCTGCAAATGTCCATGACCGTTCAACATATCGTTCTGGTTATTCATCTTTCTTTAATCTAACGGCTTTGTTTTCCCTGTAATGGACAATTAGAAAAGATGTAGGCAGAAAGAACAAAGAAAAGAAAACAAAAAGAAAAACAAAACAAGAATGACTCTAGGTTCGAAGCTAAGACGTGTTGACAATAGTCCCCGGCAACGGCGCCAAAAACTTGATGCATTTCAAGTTAAACAAATATTAACCTAAACTACCCACAAGTGCACGTCACGTGTGTAATACTCTAGGTGTCGATCCCACAGGGACTACACAACACAAACTAAGCCCAAACTACGAATCAAACTTGCAAATGAACGAGATATTGGTTTTAAGAATGAAATACTAAAAATAATAAAGTAATGAGTTCTTAACAGTGAGACAAACGTTCTAAGAATCCGGTTTCACCACAAGGCTACTGAAACCAACAATCAACCTATCTAATCATGCAATCTCGATCAAGTTATCTAAGTTAAATGATCCTAGTATGATATCTACCCTCTCTCAAGGCATAGACATGTGATCTAGTCAAGTTATCTCCTACTTTCGTGGCAGACACCTTAAGCTAAACTCATAAGTTGTGTGATTCATCCGTTTTACCCTCAACCGTTGCTACCTTACTTTCATGGCCTAACCTCGGTTGTTCTAAACCTGATTATCCGAAATTAGAATTCTCCTTTCGGTCCTTCTCCTAAATTCCTAAAACATACATCTACGTGGCTATTCGTAAACACAAGTCAATCAATCACTCAGAAAACGAATAGATAAACAAAAACGGGAAATTGCATTAAAAGATAAATCAAAGTGGTTCTGGATAGCATGGGCTAATCCCTTCTCCTACAACAAAACGACCACTCGCTCATGCGTTCGAAATAAAACAACATAATCGAAATAGATAGTTTCAGGGACATAAAAACCAAATGAAACCGAAGTCTCTATTCGATCTTCAATGCCCCTTGAATGTCTCCTCTGCAAGTCTCTGTGTAACTCTCTCTCTCTCTCTGCTCTGTATCTGTCTGTGTCTTTCTGTGTAACTCTCCCTAACGTCTGTCTTGTCTAACCGATTTAATCTTCTTCCTTTTCCCCTTTCTTCTTCTTTCCTCTTCTCTTTCTTCCTTTTCTTCCTCTATCCTCTTTTGCTTACTCATTTCCATTCTTCTCTCATAATCTTCCTTTTCTATTTAAGTCGGGCAAACGTTTCTTTTTTTCGTGTTGCAGGTCCGTGTCTTCACGCCCGACCGTGTAAGTTGTGAAGCTCGACCGTGCAGGTTGTCTACCAACTGCGCGACCGTGCAGGAGGTGAAGATCTGTCATGCAGGTGGTTCTTGAGGTGTTGTCTGGTCGTTCTAATGGAAGAGCTCGTCGTGCTTGTTTGTTTCTTCATGAGCTCAGTCGTATACAAGGAAGAGATCGGTCGTGTGCCTCATTGTTTGATGAGCCCGATCGTGCAACACATGGAGCTTGACCGTGCATGGCATTGGCTGATCGATCGGGCTGATGTCCTTGAAGTGCTGCTCGGTCGTGCAGGTTGAAGACCTCAATCATGTTGTGCTTGTTCCTTGAGGAGCCCGGTCGTGCACAACAAGGAAGCACGACCATGCTTGCATGATACTCAATGCCCAACCGTGCAACGTAGGAGCCCGGGTCGTACGATGCTCTCGGGGATAATTTGCGACATTAATACCCCGACCGTGCTTGATCTCTAGCCCGACCGTTCATGATGGCTAATGAAGTGCCTAACCATGCAAGGCACAATGCCCGACCTGCAAGGCACAATGGTTGCCCGATACTCTCCATTTCTCGTCTTGTTTGCTCCATTACGATCATCGATCTTAGTGCTTTGTCTCGTGTACGGATACAAAATCATACGTAAACATCGCATCTATATCATAAACATCTCTAAAATCATGCGAGAAATACATGTAAAAACTAGACGATCAGCCACCCGTTTCCTTTTTGCTCCAGTAGCCTTGTTTCCATTTTGGTTGCTGCGGTTGGAGTTTACATTTTGTATTTAAGGGGCTGGTGTTTCCATTTTGCTTGCTCATGTGCTGCCTTTTCTTATGCAGCTGTGCTCTTCCAATGTTTGTTCCAGCAGCCTAAGGTTTCCATTTCATTCCAGCCATTTTTTTTTTTCATTTATGTGTGCAGCGGTTATTTCCATTTCTTGTTTGCAGCGGTTGGAGTTTCCTTTTCTTGCTCACAATGCTGCCTCTTCTGCTCGAGCAAGTTTTCATTTTACTCCAGCCGTGTACTTCCATTTTTTGTAGGCAGCCAGCACATTTCAATTTTGTTCGAAAGGCCAACAATTTCCATATTTTAAGCGGCCATTGTTTCCATTTTTGTAAGCGACCATTGTTTCCATTTTGCTCCAGCTGTGTAGCTTCCATTTCTCTTTTCTGGTTTATGATTCTTTGGATGCTGAATTTGCCTAGCTGATAGGAGAGTTTTTTTTGCTTCATTTACTGGTGTTTGTATCGCGATATATTAATTTACTGCAAAACATGGAAACGCTAGAAGAGAATTGAATGATGCTTAATGCTTGGTAAAGTCTAAATGAATGATTAAAATAACTATTAAAATGGACTAAAATACTATAATAAAATAGACGTTATCATTTCATTCGATGGTTAGGGAGGACATCGTGGATCGAGACTATCTCTCTACGTCCTAAGGGCACGTGCGACGACACGTCCGACTACTCTAATGTGGTATCCAAGAGAGCCACATGAGTAACCTAATGAGGTAGTTTGGGTCTAAGCAGAGGTTAGATCTCTTTAACTTTGGCGTCCTAAAAACTGAGTGTGCTAGCTTAGAAGTTAAGTCCTTTTGATTGATTTGTACTAAGTATGAAGTCTAGCTCGGTGGAGAGAGTCACATATCACTTTCTTAATTTATTTCTTTGATATGCTTACTCATGGATGGCCTCAATGACTCAAGGATGAAAGCACGACTAGTAATAGATCGTATTAGCTTGTGATTCATCGAGTGATCGCTTTTGTCGTGTATCTAGGATGTCTTAGGTGAAAGGGGAGATTTGAGGTTTCATTCTCTCTCGGTACATTGCACGTTTAGGTTTGCTTAGGGACAAGCAAATATTCACGTCTGGGGGATTTTGGTAAGTGTTTATATTGCATAGCAACCTCATAGGTTTTTATCATATTTTGAGGACATTTCGGTGTTTTGTATGCAATTGTGTGCATATTTCCGATATTTTCCTTGCAAGGGCCTTTTGTAATTTATACGCAGAAATGAAGAATATATAGATTAAAAAGGCCATATATATTGATTGCGGTCGGAAGAGAGGCTAAACGGGACAAGATACGATGAAGAAATGACTATGTCAAAGCAATTTAATTGGAGGAGAAGAGATGCACAACCGAGCACATGCAACAACACGACTGAGCATTCCAAAAGCTCAATGCCAAACCGAGCATATGCAACAGCATGACCAAGCACCCAAATGAAGAACACAACAATTCGAGCAGATCATGCAGCACGACCGAGCACCCAAATGAAGAACATAGCACGGTCGAGCAGATCATGCAGCACAACCGAGAACCCAAACAAAATCCCATGCGTATGATCGAGCACTCAAACAAAGTCTCATGCGCACGACCCAATACCCAACAAAGCCCGATCGAGCTCTCTAACCAGATTATTCTCCGAATGTTTTGCACGGCCAAGGCATGTCAATTACCGACCGATGACCCCTTCGAAGACATGCACACGACCGGGTTGTTTGTTATACCCGATCGGGCATAGAAGAAAACAACCCAGCGAAAGCTAAGGAAACAAACACACCGCTCGGAACAAACACATTTCTGAGTTTTTTTTCAAAGGAGCGGAGACGGGACTAGAGAAATCAACTAAGGAAGAGGTGGAGCAGCTTCAGAATCCTATCATCACAAATAGAGAGAGAGAAGAGGTGGAGCTAGAGAAATCCCAGGACGCCGGAGAACACACAGAGACATCATTAAGCTTACTATTTCTCTGTCCTTTTATTCCATTCATGTTTTCGTTTGAACTCATGTTAGAGTTGTAGGATTGTTCTAGGAGAAGGGAGTAGCCCTAGGCTATCGCGAAACCCTTGCATTGATTTTTATCTATGATTGTAATTTTCCCGTTTGATCCTTTGTCTATGCGCTTAATGTCATGTGATTTTGAAGGTCAAATAGTTGCATGATATTAAGGATTTGAGTGAAGTACCGAAAAGAGAAACTCGAAACCGGACATATAGGTTTAGGACAATTTAGGTTAAGCCACAAAAGTAGGAAAACCTAGATTGAGGATTCACAAACGAATCACGAAGCTTAATGGATGTAGATTACCAGCCATGAAATAGGATATTTGAAAGTTTATGCACGTCTCTAGACCTTGAAAGAGAATATTTGATAGATTAGGATCGTTTGCCTTTAAATTGGATAGGAAAAGCATGTATAGCTTATTGATATGCATGGTTCTTGGTGCTTAGTTGTGAAACCGTATCCTAGGACGTTTTGTTTGATTGGTTCAAACATCAATTTATTAATCACCATTAATTTAATTTAATTTAATCACTCTTTATTCGATTTACTAGCATTGATTTGATTGTTTTAGTCTTGTTGTGTTGTCGGTCCCTATGGGATCGACACCTAGATTCTATGCTACACACGTCCTGTGCACTTGCTGAGTAGGTTTAGGTTTATTTAACATGAACACACACCAAAGATGTCTGCAAATTGGCATGATGAAGGGACGTGTAGAACGCGAACAGAGCCAATGGAGACATTCTCACGAACGAAGTGAATGTCAATCTCAATGTGTTTCGTAGGTTAGTGTTGCACCGGGTTTTTGGACATGTACACGACAGAGACATTGTCGCAGTAGACTAAAGTGGCCTGATAAAGGGGGCAGTGAAGTTTGAGAAGCAGGTTTCGCAGCCACAGTGTTTCTACTACAGTGTTTGCAACCACACGGTATTTGACTTCGGCACTAGATCGAGACATGGTAGGCTATCACTTTGATGAGAAAGAAATCAGTTATCACCTCGAAAGACGCATTAGCTTGATGTCGAACGCCATAGATCAGTCCAACCATGCCAATCAGCATCCGTATAAGCTATGAGCCTACTTAGACTCGAGGGACGAAGTTGGAATCCATGATGTGTAGGTCCATTGATGTAATGCATTACCCATTTCATGACTTGGTAATGTGGCTCACGTGGGTCATGGAGAAATAAAAAAGTTGATGAACTGCATATAGGATATCTGGTATCATGATTGAAAGATATTGCAAAGCCTCGATGATGCTATATGTGCTTGGGTCTGACACAGGTTCGCTGACAGCAGTAGATAGCTCCGGCTTTGTGTCCGTTGGTGTGATGGTGGAGTATAGAATTCCATGCATGTACATATAAGAAGAACTTCAGCATAGCTAGATTGGTGTAAGAACATGTCGTGCTCATCATATCAGACTGATATCCTCAAGAAATGAAGTAATTTTTCGAGATCTGACATGGAAAACTCAGATTTCAGCGACGAGATTATCTGATGAAGTACCGGAGTTGAGGAAGTATTGAGAATTATGTCATCGACATAAAGCAGAAGCATGGCTTGTTCATTTCCTTTATGAAGTACAAATAGAGATGTCCCATTTTCTTTGCGAGAATCCAATCTTGAACATATATGACGTGAATCTGTTATTCCATGCTCGTGGTGTCTGCTTAAGACAATAGAGTGACCTCTTGAGAAGACAAACGTAATTCAGTGGGTAGAGTCTCAAAAACCCGGTGGCTAAAACATGAAGACCGTCTCTTGAAGGTTGCTATAAAGAAATGCATTTTTAACATCCAATTGATGAATCAACCACTATTTGGAGATGCTAATGCCGAGTACGGTGCGAATGGTGGCTGGTTTGACGACGGGGCTGAATAGGCCAATTTGTTGCAATTTCCCGTTTTCCACTAACCGTACTTTGTATCGTGCAAGGGAACCATCTGCATGAAATTTATGACAAAAAAGCCACATAGAACGCACCACATTAACATCCAGGCGACGAAGAACCAAGTCTCATTTACACTTTTAATAAGAGCATCAAACTCGCATTGCATCGTATCACGCCAATGTGGGTCCTCAAGGGCTTTGATATGGGAATTCAATATCGGTGAAATGGTGTTGGTATTAAGGTTTAAAACTCGTTTTGGCTTTGTGATGCCCGTTGGCTACGTGTGACCATGGAGTGGGTGTGTGGTTGTGGTGTTTGGGGGTTTACGGTTGGTACAGGTTGTGTGATTGGGTATTGAAGAAGAGGATGTAAAGGTGATGGATTCTCTTCATGATGGTCTAAGAATTCATACTCGGACAGATGTGTTGTATGGTGAGATGTAAATGGAAACGTGACCTCATCAAACACAACATATCAAGATATGATTATGCGTTGAGTTTGTAAATCAAGACAACGATATCCTTTTTGTTGGCTCAGGTACCAAGGAAGACACACGGTGTGGAATGAGGTGATAATTTGTGTGGCGATTGGGTAAGAGGCTAGGAATTGAGTTTGAACGTATGAAGAAAAATGAAGAACTTTGGCGGAAAAATTGCTTTTGCGATGAAGAGGGTACAACCATACGAAATGCAAAAATTGATCAAGAAACAGAATGTAATATTTGATTCCGTTAATGCTCGGAATAGGGGATGTCCATAAATTAGAGTGAACAATATCGAATGTATTTCCCGAGTTGACAAGCACGACAAAAGATTACGTGCTATGTCTTTATTACAACGAAAAAGACCTGAAGAAGATAAACGTCGGAAAACAGACTCCCCAGGATGCCCAAGATGCTAATTCCAAACGGAACCCGATGTGAGAAGGCCAAAGAAAGAATTGATAAGTCGAGCATGTGGTTTTGGTGGGAGGATTGGGTAGAGGGAATCCGAGCTTTCACATCGGAGTAGAATCGTTCCCGTCAGATGATCCTTCACAAAAAAACCATTAGCATCAAACTCGACAGAACAATCATTATCTCGAGTGAATTGATAAACAAAGAAGAGGTTTTTGGCAATGGATGCGGAAACAAGAACATTAGAGAGTTTAAAGTTTCTGGTTTGTGTGGGTATGTGAGTACGGCCGGTATGAGTGATGGGGATGGAGGACCCATTACCGACGCAAACAATAGGCTTAATGCTCGAATTAAAAATGGTCGTGAGAGTACCTGGTTCAACTGTGAGGTGAGCTATCGCACCCGTATCCATGTACCAAGAACCATCAGCGGGACTTTTGATGTTGAAAGCATTGAATGCTTGAATGAGATATGCAGACGACTCAACCGTAGTAGGGACACCGGTTGGAGGAGTCATGTTTTGAGTTTGAGTTAGATAGCCTGTGTTTGGTGATAGTTGCAGGTGGTGTACGAGAACATTAGAATGACCCGAGAAGCCATGAGTTTGACCTACAGCAGGGTGAACAGAGTAAGAAGGTGGCGTACCGGTAGCATGATGCATCGGGTACTAGTGTGGGTATGGCAAAGAAAAGCCAGGTGGAGTCCAAGAGTGTTGATAACACGTAATCCGTTGTAGTTTTTATATCATTCTTAGGTCTAGTTTTAAGTAGATTGCTTAGATTTCATTCATTTACCGAGTTTATTCGAGGACTTCATCTACATTTCGTGTTTTGCATAGGAAACGAAGACATGAGGAGAAACACGAGAGATTGTGGCAAATTTAACCCCGAAAACGCAATTGAAGGACAAGGTTCAACTTGTGCAAGGACATGGATTGGAAGTGAGCACTCAAACACCGAGCAAAAGGAACGGAAACAACAAATCAATGGTGCCCGCTCGGGTGGTAAATGAGTGCACGATCGGGCTATTTGATACCAAACAACCCCGTCGCTTTGCACCACTCGGGTGGTAAATGAGTGCACGATCGGGCTATTTGATACCAAACAACCCCGTAGCTTTGCACCACTCGGGCACTCAAGGAACATGACCAGAATAGGGTGCCCGCTCGGGTGGATTTGCAGTGCCCTATCGGGCTAATTCATGCCAAGAAATCACCGTGGGATTGTACCCGCTCGGGCTGATGATCTACACGATCGGGCATGGTGCCCGCTCGGGCTCAATTGTGTGCACACGGTCGGGCAAGTGACCTGCACGAGCGGGTAGAGGATATGCCCGCTCGGGTCCTTGTTTCTCTCAACTAATTTCTAAGTTTTGGAACGACCAAATTAAGGGGAAATAGATCTGAAAAAGGGAGTTTTCGAACCAGATTGCAGAGGAGAGGATTCAGAGACACTAGGGCAAAAGGAAGAGGAAGAAAAGACGGATCTACGGATCGGGAGCAAGGAGAATCTATCGAAGACATCGATTTATGAATAGGGAGTCTACCGGATCTATCTATGTCGAACTTAGAATTCTCTTGTGTTTCCTTTGCTGTATTCATGTCTGAGTAGATCCTTTGCCATGGGTTTGAGAGATTTGCTATGTTGTAACGAAGTCTTACGCTTAATGAATTGTGGATCGTAATGCTTTCATACTTGTACGCCACTCGTTATGAATGAATTTAGTATTTGATCATGTTTTCCGATTTCATGGTTGATCTTAATGCTTTCATTACTTGTACGCCACTCGAATGAATGATGTTAGAAGTCTAATAAACCAACGCCAGGGCATTAGACTTTGGAACTTAGTCATGATTTAGGGTTTAATCGGTTTAGAATCTACGCTAGGTCAATCGATTGAATCTAGGGATTAGGATAGCGGTCGTAATGCGTCTATGCATGTAAGATGCGCAATAGATATATTGGTATATGCATGCTAGATAGTGGACAAGTCTACGCCAGTCAGTTCCTATAGGAGAGCTTGAATTCCCTGACCTCATGATAGTACCTTAGACCAATTATCCTTTTAGAACTTCGTTACATCGTTATGCAAACTCTCGATACCCATGGTGCTTAGCTATAAGTTTATCTCATCGATTTAGTTTAGTTTAGTTCAATAACAATTCCATATTTAGTCACCTTACACGTCTATTCCATTAGTTTTATAGCTTATAAGTCGCATCAATTCCTTGTGTTCGACCCTAGTTACTACACGATCCGTATTCTTGCGGAAGCGTTAGTCTAGGTTTTATTACTTGAGCTTAATGCACATCAAGTGTGGAGCATGAGGCTGATACGATGGAATCCATAGACTAGAGTATGGGTTCGGCTGGGTGTGTTGCCCTGAGTTGTTGTTCTGCCAATGTTGTTGGTTCGTTTGACGATGATAGCCCCGATTTCCACGATGTCCACGTCCCCTCGATCTATCGCGGTTGGGATTATACTCAGGAGGATTCGATTCATGGTTGTTGTTTTCAGTGCTGGCAATAAGAACCTACGGTGCATATCCGTGATCCGTGTGAATTGTTGGTCGACGATTGTGTGCGAGACGTTATTCTTCAAGCAGAAGCATCGACCGAGCATCATCGAAGGTAGGGAACTATTTTGGTGTTGAATCTTATTGACAATGTTGTCAAACTTGTCATTAAGCTAGTTTAAAGCATGCATAACGAGTGTTCGTTCAGAAACCGACGAATCAAGGTTTGGGAGTAGATCCGAGATTTTTCGAATTTTTCGGCAATACGCCTGAACAGGGAAGAGGATCGGGAGATATTATTTTAGTATCTTTGATACCATGTAATTAGGAGAATGTATTCCTTGTGTCATTATAATTCCAAAGCTGTCAATGTATATTACATGAGTTACCTAGAGATACATTAGAAATATGCAAATATAAAATAATAATACATAATATCCACAGTAATAATATTGACATACAATTCATCTAATTTACTATACATCAGTGTTCTAAAAATCGCTCTAGGCGCCGCCTAGGCGCTGGGCGCTCCCTGGCCGACCGACTAATCTCTAGGCAGTTTTTTTAAAAAAATATTGTCAAAACGATGTCGTTTTGGTATTTAAAGAAAAAACTAACAATGACACCTATACATGCGTCTATCTTTTATCGACTTTGTCATCATCATTTCATTTGTTTTCTTCTATATATTGCATCGTTTATTGTCTTCATATTAGTCTCTTGTCCTCGCATTTGTATCTCATCCTCGCCAGTATCCTTGTTTTCTTGTCTTCTATCGTCTCTCGTATGTTGTCATCGTCTTCATCTTTTATCATCGCCTTCATTTCTCATCTTCATCTTTGTTTCATCTCCACCCTTGGCTTCACCTCTCGCATTCGCCCTCGCCTTTGCCCTTGCCTTGGTCTAACATCGTCCTCTCTCGATGCTCATTTTTTATATTTTGTTTGTTTTATATTGTTTGTCATCGTAAGTTTGATATTGTGAATTTAATTAATACCTATAAATATTTTATATATTTTTTATTTTATATGTGTTTTTATAAAATTAAATACTTACAAATATTTGAAATTAAATATTTATATTGTAATTATAATAAATAAAAATAAAATATATATATATCCGCTCAGTCCATCTAGACTTCGCTAGACGCTATGAACATTAGGCGCTGGATGTCTGTCCGTGTAACAGACTAACGCTTTCTTGAACCTTGCTATACATAAATTAAACCAGATTATATATTATTTTTATTGTAAATATTTATGGTTAGATTAGGAAGTATATTATTCATCCATTTTATATTTAAATTGCAGTATATAAATTTAAAATAACTTCTAATACATCTTATATATTCAAGATAAAAGAGCAAATTATCTATAAATTGGATAAGAGTTATTTATGTCGATAAATTTAAAATATTTATACAGAATATGTATTTTTGTAATGTTTTCCAATTTATTTTAATTAGAACGTCTTTTTAAATAATAAAGTTCATCTTATATTTTTTATTAGTTTTTATTTCATGGTTATGAGCTTTCTTCCTTTTAATTTTCAATTTCTAGAAACTCGAAACTTTGATTCATCAACGTTTTTGTTGCCTGTTACATTTAAAAAATCATGAAATCATTGTGTTATTAATGAATCACGAAGTGACGTCATGGATGATTCTATAGTCACGTGTTACAAAAGAGTTAATGAATAATATTCATTATTAATTATTGTTCTCATTAAACTTTTATATTATTGCAATTAATCGGTGTATATAATCCTTAAGAATTCTTATATACGTGTCTGCGTATCATTTTTCATCTAACAAAAGTCTACAAAATCCATTGATTTGTTTCCGTATTCGAGTCAGTTATATCTATTGCAGATTTTATTTTATGAATTGTTTAGTCTAAAATATAATAAAAAATGGAAATGTATTTGATAACTGTTTAACATCTAAATAAAGAATAATTTTTTTAGTATAATATCGTGTCACCGAAGACCAGTGTATTTCTCTTTAAACATTTTAAATTAATTTGCGAAATCATAATCTGATATAGATATTTTTCATGAGTTTGTTCATTTTGTGATGGTCGACGAAATACACAATATATATATATATATATATTCTACTTTACGTTGTTTCGTCTTAACTAATTCACGTAAGCCACCAAGCATAGAGTAGGTTCACATATATATATATATATATAAATGAATTAGAGTTATAATTATATATATTAATTAGGGCCTAATCTTCGGGAACAAGTAACACATGGAATAGTAGAAAATTTGTCTATTGAAAATTCCATGTACTTACTTTTATTTGGGTATTTGTTATAATATTGATTGATACGTTACATGTTTAGTTAATTTTGCATAATTATGTATATGATTATGATACACGTCTATTTAAAAAATCTGGCAAATCATCACAAAAAACTAAACAATTTGACAAAGTGGGACATAACGTGGCCGTATTTGAAGACACTAACTAATATTAATCTAACTTTTCCATGTACATTTAATTCACCCTTTTTTAGAATTGGTAAATCTAAATCTAATTACACAATTATCTCTAATATAAATCATTTTGTAATACTTCTTTACTTTCTATTATTTAACCAGAAATGCAGAACACGCACCCTCACCAAAAAATGTAAAACACTCATATTCACTTTTAGATTGTGTTTGTAGATTCCTCTTCAACTCCAAAATGTGCTTTCGTTATACAATAAATTTATATGAAGTTTAAGTATTCTCCTTTCTATTGTGTTTTAAGTGTATTGTTTCAGGGAAAATGAACATCTCATTCAAACAGAATTCTCCTCAAATAAAGTCAAATTGAATTAAGTTATAAAACAGTTCTTTTTCTTGATTCTATTTGTTTTATATCTTCATATTTATATATAAAAAGATATAATCTCGTGTTTGTAAAAATGTTTAAAAACGAAATTCATAAATTTTTAAAATATAATGCTCTTTTTTTACTATCTTTTCATTTATAACATTAAAATTTTTAAATTTTCAACAAATATATTTCTATCAGAAAAAAATACAATAAATATCTTATCCCCTACTAAATTTATATCCGCTTTGCATTAGTTTTAAA
This sequence comes from Gynandropsis gynandra, assembly GCA_036759665.1. Classification (NCBI taxonomy): domain Eukaryota; kingdom Viridiplantae; phylum Streptophyta; class Magnoliopsida; order Brassicales; family Cleomaceae; genus Gynandropsis; species Gynandropsis gynandra. Next base: position 26,654,498 of record CM071865.1, read on the forward strand.
TGAAAACTGCTTATTGCATTCATATTTAACTAAAATATAAACTTTAAATTTAGATGAACACTAATCCAATTCTATCCTTAATCTAAAATATCAAAAGATTTATAAACTAAGCTGAAAAGATCTTAACATGATAATATGAAGGGGGATTATCAAAAATGCCCATGTAGGGCTAAAGTGCTTCAAAAATACCCTTGGCTGAAAANTCCCGAGAGCCGAGTTAGATGAACTCCGAGCAGAATTCTGCGCGACCCGAGCACAGCAGGTCGTAGCCTCAAAAAACGATGGATTTTCGGGTAGTCCTCAGCGAGAAGACTTCTCAACTCATGACCACATGAGAACAGATCAGTTGGGGAGGGTTTCAAGTCAAGAAAACGTTGCAAACCAGTGCACAACCCTCCAACAATCCCAGACAGATTCCAGCGCACCTCAAGCGGCCTTCACCGATAGTTCAACCACTCCCGATATGTTTAATGGTCAAATCGATCATCCAAATCCTGACTGGAGTGTTGACAAAGCACCGAAGTAGAGTTGAAGCCCTTACCACAAGGGCTGAGGTATGAATTTCTCGGACTTGAATCCACGTATCCGGTTATAGTAAATGATGACCTAGATGATTCCCAAAGAGCACGATTGCTAGAAGCTCTTAGGAGGTATAGGGAGCCATAGGTTATACGCTAGCGGATATTAAGGGACTTAGTCCAGGCCTTTTCATGGCAAGCGTATATTGATTCCAACATGAATTACATCAGTTATGATATATATATACAAGATAATATGAAACCCTAATGGAGTAAATTACATTTATGTCCTTTGTGCTAATAGTTAGATGTTGGCATTATTTATCCTATTTCGGATAGTGCTTGGGTGAGTCCAGTTCATGTTCATGTAGAGAAGGGAGGTATCACAGTCATTCCAAATGCAAACAACGAATTGATTCCAACAAGAGCAGTCACGGGATGGCGGATGTGCATGTGCAACCGCAAGTTGAATGCAAACACACGGAAAGATCACTTCCCTCTACCCTTTATTGATCAAATGCTTGAACATCTAGCTCTTCACTCCTACTTCTGTTTTCTTGATGGTTATTCAGGGTTTTTCCAGATTCCAATCCATCCCAACGATCAAGAAAAGACGACGTTCACATGCCCATTCGGTACATTCGCATATCGGAAGATGCCATTCAGTTTGTGTAATGCACCCGCTACTTTTCAGCGGTGCATGACTTCTATCTTTTCCGATATGAATGGAGATATTATGGAAGTGTTTATGGACGATTTTTCAGTCCATGGACCTTCCTTTGATGCGTGTCTAACCAATTTGTGCAAAGTGTTAGATAGGTGCTTGGAAGCGAACCCCGTATTGAATTGGGAGAAATGCCATTTTATGGTTCGCGAGGGCATTGTATTGAGACACAAGATATCAGCGAAGGGTATTGAGGTAGAGAAGGCCAAGATCGAATTCATTGAGAAATTGCCACCACCAACAAACGTCAAGGCTATCCGTAGTTTCCTAGGTCATGCGGGGTTTTATAGGCGGTTCATTAAGGATTTTTCAAAAATTTCCAAACCCCTCACGGATCTACTAGGTAAGAACGTTCCTTTTGAGTTCACAGTGGGTTGTCAAGATGCTTTTGAGAAGCTGAAGAAAGCTTTAGTTTCCCCACCTATCATTCAACCACCGGATTGGGAACTTCCTTTCGAGATAATGTGCGATGCTAGTGACTATGCGGTAGGAGCAGTTTTAGGTCAGCGCAAGGATCGAATGTTGCATGCTATATACTATGCTAGTAGGACTTTGGACAGTGCCCAATGCAAATATTCTACGACGGAGAAAGAGCTCCTTGCGATAGTCTATGCGTTTGAGAAGTTCCGGTCATACTTAGTGAGTTCGAAGGTGATTGTTTATACGGATCACGCTGCATTGCGTTACCTACTCACTAAGAAGGATGCAAAGCCTAGGTTGATTAGATGGATCTTACTTCTCCAAGAGTTTGATCTTGAGATACGGGATAGGAAAGGAGCCGAGAATGGAGTGGCCGATCATCTTTCACGTCTTGCGATCCCCGAGTGCATTCCTATCGATGACTACCTCCGAGATGATTTGGTAATGTCCTTGACATGTACTTCAATTCCTTGGTATGCTGACTTTGTTAATTATCTAGCTTGTCGAGTATTACCGGAGGGGCTGAACTACAATGGGAGAAAGAAGTTTATCCATGAGGTCAAGGCGTATTGTTGGGATGAACCCTATCTCTTCAAGAGAGGGATAGACGGGATTTTTAGACGCTGCATCTCCGATCTCTAGACGTAATGAAATGCCACAGCAATACATTCTAGAAGTCGAGCCATTTGACGTGTGGGGGATAGATTTCATGGGCCCTTTCCCATCCTCGTGCGGACATTCTTATATTCTAGTCGCGGTAGACTACGTCACGAAGTGGGTGGAAGCTTTGGCATGTTCCACGAACGACTCCAAACCAGTAACCAAGATGTTTAAGCTGTGTCATATTTCCACGTTTTGGAGTACCGAGAGTTGTGATCAGCGATGGAGGTAAGCATTTT
>CM071865.1:26663255-26749391 GCA_036759665.1 Gynandropsis gynandra
TAAGACAACCGACTCAAATGACCCTTAGACTCCCTGCGACGCTCAAGCGACGATTGCGACCCAAACCGACTCACTGAGACAACCGACTCAAACGCCCCTTAGACTCCCTGCGACGCTCAAGCGACCATTGCGACCCAAATCGACTCACTCAGACTCAACAGACTCACTGACACTCACACCCATTTCAAATCAATAAACCATTATGGGACTCGACATCCTGCAAACCCTAGAAATCGACGCTCAACCGACCATCGCGACCCAAACCGACCCACTGAGACAACCGACTCTTTCGACTCAACCGACTCACTGAGACTCAACCGACTCATTGACACTCACACCATTTTGGGACTCGACATCCTCCAAAACCCTAGAAATCGATCTACTTACACTTATTGACGCCATTGAAGATTGACTCGTGCTCTCTTCTCCACCGCTGCTGATTCTAGCCATTTCCTTCTTGCCAACTTCGAATTTACTTCTTGCCAACTTCGAATCGATCCCTCTCAAGTTCGAAATCACTTGTTCTTTCTTGGCTTTTACTCTCCCAGAATGCGAGTTTGGCTTTTACTCTCCCAGAATGCGGTTTTTCCCACGTTCAAAAATTAAGGGTAAATTTGTCTTTTCTCCAGTTTTTTTTTTCCGATTAAATAATTATTTTAGGGAAGGGTATTTTTGAAGCGTTTTAGCCCTACGAGGGTATATCTGATATTCCGCCTAATATGAATGATAAATACAGACCATAATATAAAATTTTCTGTGTCATATTTAAATGGTTTTTTATCTACAGATCACATCACTAGATTTAAATATTTTAAAAGCATTACTAAAAGACCAAAAGAAAATCTTGCATTTGATAAAAGAAAACTGACGTTTCCTATGCTTTAAATATATTAAAAATAAATATCAAATATAAATTGAGTCTAATTAATACCAATTAATTTAAAAGTTTAGGATTTTTTATTTATATTAATCTAAAGTTTATGTTTTAACTAATATGAAGACAATTTATCATAAATCAATGTCGGAGCGTAGATATCGTATTTAGGCCCTACATCAATATATTCAAATCGGGACGAACCAAACTTTTATATCATATCAAATATGAGTTTGAACCTAATTAATCACAAAACTAGTTCAAAAGTTTAGAATTTTCCAATATTACATATATAAATTTAAAAATCATATTCGTAACAATACATATTCTTTTTTATCTTAATGTAAAATAAATTTCCAATTTTATTTTATTTTTCCAAAGAAGCTTCCATTCCATGGAATAACATCGTAAGAGAAGAGAACCATTCATGACTTGTCAAATAAGATACAAAATCATTAGTGACTTTAAGACGCGTACATTATAATATTAATTAAATAAGGATTTTATTTCACAAGGTAAAAGAACATATTATTTCTAGATCCTATGTTATTTACATTTTCCCAATCAATTTCTCAAGTTTGAAATGGAAAAGACATTAACATCATTAAATTATCGATTGAATTAATTATCTTAAATTAAACACTTGACTTTTTTAAGTTATAGAATTTATATAATCTATATTAACTTTTTTATCCAGATTTTTAACTAATATAAATAATTTAATTATACTCAAATTTGAATGAAGATAAAAAGTATAAATCTATAAAAACTTCAACTATAATTATCAACTATAAAAACATTTTATTTTCATCAAATAGGAAACCAAAGTACATTATAATGTCAAATCAATAAAAATAAAATGCCGGAAAAGTCAAGGAAAACTAGCCATAAATGATGAATACAAAGTCATCGTTCAAAGTTAGTCATTTTGAAAACTCATTGCTCTTCTTCCTCTACAAAAACACACACACACACATTGGACCAAACAATTCAACCACCGAAAAAATAAATCTTCATCTTCCAAGTATTTTCATTTCTTGACAATACTTGTCATTTACTAAATTTCATTAACTCTTTTCAAAAATTTCCTGCCGATCTTAAAGCTTTAAACTTTTTGGGTTTCTTCCATTTCTGAGATTCATTTCCTCTGCATCACAACCGGAGTCACTTTCAGACAGAAAGAAAGAGAAAGAGATACAGATCTTGAGGCAGAGATGGCGGGAGGGAGAAAAAGGAGGAGGCTACATCTCAGCAAGATCTATTCTTACACGTGCGGTAAATCAAGCTTCAAAGAGGACCATTCACAAATCGGTGGACCCGGATTCTCCCGGGTCGTCTTCTGCAACGAACCCACTTCTCCGGAGGCCGAACGCCGGAGCTACACCGGGAACTATGTACGTACGACTAAGTACACCGTCACTACCTTCGTTCCCAAGTCTCTGTTTGAACAGTTTCGCCGCGTCGCGAACTTCTACTTCCTCGTCACCGGAATCTTGGCCCTGACGCCGCTTTCGCCGTACGGAGCTGTCAGTGCTCTGCTTCCTCTCGGCCTTGTTATCGCCGCCACAATGGTCAAAGAAGGGATCGAAGATTGGCACCGTAAACAACAGGTTCGCTTCTCTCTTATCACCCGTCGCTTAAAAGAATTGTTTGCATCTGATGTTACATCATGTTATCACTTGAGTTCTTGTTCTGTTTTTTCGAGTTGTAAGTACTTTGAAGTTCGAATTATGTTGAATACTGATGATAAAAACATATTTCAGGACATAGAAGTTAACAACAGGAAGGTGAAAGTTCACGGCGGCAATGGAATATTCCGGGAAGAAGAATGGAGAAATCTCCGGGTCGGAGACATTGTTAAAGTCCAGAAAGACGAATTTTTCCCGGCGGATCTTCTTCTGCTTTCATCTAGCTACGAAGATTCAATTTGCTACGTCGAAACGATGAATCTCGACGGCGAGACAAATCTGAAGTTGAAACAAGGACTTGAAGCAACATCGTCGACCTTACAGGAAGATTCTGATTTTAGAGATTTCAAAGCTGTTGTGAGATGTGAGGACCCAAATGCGAATCTTTACTCGTTTGTCGGAAGTTTCGAACACGAGGAACAAAAGTTACCATTGTCAATTCAACAGCTTCTTCTGAGAGATTCAAAGCTCAGAAACACAGAATATGTGTATGGAGTGGTTATCTTCACAGGACACGACACAAAGGTTCGGTTTTCTGCTCTGTTTTTCTCAATCTATCTTTCCTTTTACATTCCTATCATAAATTACTAAATACTTCCATTATCATAGTTGTGTTAATACATTGAAACACCGAAATTTGATTGATCAAGCAGGTTATTCAGAACTCGACTGATCCTCCATCGAAGCGGAGCACAATAGAGAGAAAGATGGATAAGATCATCTACTTGATGTTCGGTGTTGTGTTTATGTTATCTTTAATTGGTTCAATAATCTTCGGCATCAAAACAAGAGATGATAAAGTATCAAATGGAAAGATGGAGAGATGGTACTTGAGACCAGACGATTCTGACATCTTCTTTGATCCCAACAGAGCTCCAGCTGCTGCCTTTTTTCATTTCCTAACAGCGGCTATGCTCTACAGTAACTTCATCCCGATATCGTTATACGTTTCTATAGAGATCGTCAAGATTCTTCAGAGCATTTTCATCAATCAGGACATTCATATGTACTATGAGGAGGCTGATAAGCCTGCGCACGCAAGGACTTCTAATTTAAACGAAGAACTGGGGCAGGTTGACACCATTCTATCTGATAAAACCGGTACTTTGACGTGCAATTCCATGGAGTTTATCAAGTGTTCTATCGCGGGGACAGCGTATGGACGTGGTGTCACCGAGGTTGAGAGAGCAATGGCCGCAAGAACAGGTGTTTCACCTTCAGATCATGACGTAGAAGAAGTTGAAAACAGTGACACCCCTATGATTAAGGGTTTTAATTTTAAGGACGAGAGGGTTATGAATGGGAATTGGGTGAGGCAACCTCATGCCGATGTGCTGCAGAGGTTTTTCAGGTTGTTGGCTTTGTGTCACACGGCGATACCTGAAGTTGACGGAGAAAGTGGGAAAGTGTCGTACGAGGCTGAGTCCCCAGATGAGGCTGCATTTGTCATTGCAGCACGAGAACTGGGGTTTGAGTTCTTTAACCGGAGCCAAACCAGCATTTCTGTTCGGGAATTGGATCTTTCATCTGGGCGAAAACTCGAGAGGTTTGTTCACTTTTGTTTGTTTTGAAGTTACATTTCAGATTTTCCGAGCGAATAATCTGATTTGAATATTTACGTTGCTTGTTCTTGCAGGGTTTATAGTCTACTAAACGTTCTTGAGTTCAACAGCACCAGAAAGAGGATGTCGGTGATCGTGAGAGACGAAGACGGGAAACTCTTGTTGCTGTCCAAAGGCGCTGACAGGTCTGTAACGCCGCTCTGTTTCAGTTCAAATTTGTAAGAATTGAGAATCGATGAACCTGAATTTACATCTGATTTTATTTGGTTCAGTGTCATGTTCGAAAGACTTGCGAAAGACGGGCGTCAGTTTGAAGCGAAAACGAAAGAGCATGTGAATGAATATGCGGATGCAGGCCTGCGGACATTGATACTTGCATATCGTGAACTTGATGAAAACGAGTACATAGAGTTCAGTAAGAAATTCAGCGATGCGAAGAACTCTGTCAGTACGGATCGCGAGGCCTTGATAGACGAAGTCACCAACGAGATGGAACGCAATCTGATTCTTCTTGGCGCCACTGCAGTTGAGGATAAACTTCAGAATGGGGTATGTTTCTGTGAAACTCATGGAAATTTAAGTGATTTGATTTATTAATAAACGAATCTTAAAGATTCAGTTTGTGATTTCAGGTTCCAGATTGCATCGACAAGCTTGCTCAAGCCGGGATTAAGATTTGGGTTCTCACCGGAGATAAAATGGAGACAGCCATCAATATCGGGTAAACAGCTTTTTCTAGATATGAAACACTTGTCGGAACTCATTCGTGTTTGCTTTGAATTCTAGGTTTCTGACATCATAGTATTCTGCAGATTTGCGTGTAGTTTACTCAGGCAAGAAATGAAACAGATCATCATCAATCTTGAGACACCAGAGATCATGGCATTAGAGAAATCTGGAGAGAAGGACGAAATCGAGATGGTAAGAATCAATTTATTCAGTGACTTACGGCGATTCAGCGGTTTGATTATCTAATAGATACGATTCTGACATTTATAGGCATCAAGGGAAAACGTCGTGAAGCAAATAAAAGACGGGAAGGCTCAAATCGATGCATCCAATGCCAGTTCTGAGGCTCAAATCGATGCATCCAATGCCAGTTCTGAGGCTTTTGCTTTGATCATCGACGGGAAATCCCTTGCATATGCTCTCGAGGATGATGTGAAGAAGAAATTTCTTGATCTTGCAACAGGATGTGCATCTGTTATCTGCTGCAGATCATCGCCGAAACAGAAAGCATTGGTTTGTAAATTCCTTGGCTTTTTTCAACATATGGGGTTAAAAAGGTATCAATATTCATGCTTATGGAACCATATTTTTCGTGGTTTTAGGTTACGAGATTGGTTAAAACAGGAACTGGGAAGACAACCTTAGCGATTGGCGATGGTGCGAATGATGTGGGGATGCTTCAAGAAGCAGATATCGGAATTGGAATAAGCGGTGTTGAAGGAATGCAAGCGGTCATGTCTAGTGATATAGCCATTGCTCAATTCCGGTTCTTGGAACGTCTATTGCTTGTTCACGGGCATTGGTGTTACCGCAGAATCTCATCAATGGTGGGTTCTGAAACTAGGTTTTTTGGGATCTTCCTTATGAATCTAGTAAGTCCCATTTTGTTGATCAATCCATCCTTTCCTTTTTCTTTTGCAGGTATGCTACTTCTTCTACAAGAACATTACATTCGGAGTTACAATGTTCTTATACGAAGCATATGCTTCTTTCTCCGCTCAACCTGCTTACAATCAATGGTATCTTTCGCTATTCAACGTCTTCTTCTCTTCCCTTCCTGTCATTGCTCTCGGCGTCTTCGACCAGGACGTCTCGGCTCGCTTCTGTTTCAAGGTATGTGTTAAATATGAGCTTTTTATCTAAATAATTATAAAAATTAGTTTCATATTCTATCTAATCTGACAAAAGATATAATTAAAATTATGGAAAATATGGATTTTGGTAAGTCTTGGAATGTACATATCTATATAGGAGTCCCAAAATCTAACAAAACCTAATTGGAGACCAAGTTTGTCTAATACCATCTATATAGGAGTCCATGATTCATTGAATTAACAATGCGGGACAACCTAACAAAATGCAATATAACATTTAAGATCAAAACATAGTATTCAATCACAGAGATCCACAAGATAAACTTTACGTATTCTTGATCCGCAGTTCCCATTGCTATACCAAGAAGGAGTGCAGAACATTTTGTTCAGCTGGCGAAGGATCATCGGATGGATGCTAAACGGCGTAATCTCCGCTTTGATGATTTTCTTCTTCTGCAAGGAATCTCTAAAACACCAAATCTTCGACTCCAATGGCAAAACAGCAGGATGGGAAATACTGGGAGGGACAGTGTATACTTGTGTTGTCTGGGTGGTGAACTTACAAATAGCTGTATCCATAAATTACTTCACTTGGATTCAACACGTCGTCATTTGGGGATCCATAAGTTTTTGGTACATCTTCCTCTTGATTTATGGAGCAATCACACCCAGTTTCTCAACCGATGCATACCAAGTGTTCGTCGAAGCTTTGGCTCCGGCTCCATCGTACTGGTTCATCACCATCTTCGTCATGCTCTGCACTTTGATTCCTTACTTCGTGTACAAATCGATTCAGATGAGGTTTTTCCCGGGTTATTATCAGATGATTCAGTGGATTCGGTACGAGGGTCACTCCAATGATCCTGAGTTTGTGGATATGGTGAGACAGAGATCGATTCGACCGTCCACTGTTGGGTTCACGGCGAGAAGAGCCGCCAGTGTGAGGCGGTCCGGTCGGTTTCACGATCAGATTAATGGTTTGGTCGATTTGTGATAAGATTTGTCTTCTATTTTTGGGTTTCTTTATCGTTAGAGATGTAGATAATTACAGGGGAAGGTAAAAAGTTAGGGTTCTTAAGAGAGCGATTTGATTGAGATGCCGTGTTGGAAAAGGCATCTGGAGTCGCAAGTTCTGAAAATAGGCTGAATAATCTACCTCACAAATATATTTGTACATACTTTCACATTGCTGGAAACATTCTTTTGAAGTTTTTTCATACCTCTTTTTTGTTTCATTGTACTTACACTTGAATAATAAAACATATTTCATTTGTTATTTATATATATACATATTTATTGAAAAAGACTCATAGTTTCTTAGTCAAAAACAATATTTTTTTTAAGAAATTTATATACTAACATTGTGATTTAACTTTATTCACCTCTTTTGTATCAATATAGTTAATAAAAATAGATAGATCCTATTTTGAAGGTTATAGATCGGGAAAACAACCTATTCTCGAAAATACAACTTTATCCTATTTTTCCCTTAATTTGGACTCACATCCTATTCCCTTTCGATTTTGAGTTCTCATTTTATTTACTCCTCGAAAATACTATTTTAGCCCTATTCCCCTTTGATTTTGATTCATATCATATTCCTCCCTTGGTTTTTAGTTTTAATCCTGTTCCGCCCTCAATTATAAAAAATCTATCTAAAACCCCTCCGTTATTTATCCGATAACAACCCGAATTTGACCCAATTTTGACCCGAATTTTACTCAATTTTAACCTAATTTTGACTCGATTTAACCACAATTTGTACTTAATTTTGATCCGAGTTTTTTATTTAATTTTAACAATAAATAATTGATTTCGAGTAAAATTGAGTATGGTTTTTCTACTTGAAATCAATTTTTACCCAAATTTGACACCAATTTTGACTCAATTTAACCCAAAACCGATCCAATTTTGACCCAAATTGTGACATCAATTTTGACTTGATTTTAACCCGAATTTTTACTTAATTTTGACTCAAAATTTAGTTAATTTTAACCCGAATATCAACAATAAATCAAAGTTAATTATTCAATTTAGTTGATTTCAAAATAAAGTTAAATACGAATTTGTTAATTATATCAAAATTGGATCAAATAGAGTTAATCAATTTGCCCCAAACTCGATCCAATTTTGATCCAAATTGTAACCCCAATTTTGACTCGATTGTAACCTGAACTTTTACTAAAATGTAACATTTAAAATTAAATCGTGTCAAAATTAAGTAAAAGTTTGGGTTAAAATCAAGTCAAATTTGGGGTCACAATTTGGGTCAAAATTGGATCGCATTCGGGTCAAAATCGAGGCAAATTGATTAACTCGATTTGATCCAATTTTGATATAATTAACAAAATCGTATTCAACTTTAACTCGAAATCAACTAAATTGAATAATTAACTTTGATTTATTGTTGATATTCGGGTTAAAATTAACTAAATTTCGAGTTAGAATTAAGTAAAAATTCAGGTTCAAATCAAGTCAAAATTGAGGTCACAATTTGGATCAAAATTGGATCGGTTTTGGGTAAAATTGGGTCGAAATTCATGTCAAATTTGGGTAAAAATTGATTTCAAGTTAAAAAAAACTACTCAATTTTACTTGAAATCAATTAAATCGATTGAATTGAATAATTAACTTGATTTATCGTTAGAATTCGGATTAAAATTAAGTAAAAAATTCGGGTCAAAATTAAGTACAAATTCGGGTTAAATCGAGTCAAAATTGAGTCAAAATTAGGTCAAAATCGAGTCAAATTCTGGTCAAAATTGGGTTAAATTCGGGTCGGTAATTAACGGATGGGGTTTTAGGCAGATTTTTGATAGTTGAGGGGGGAATATGATGAAAACTAAAAACCGAGAGGAAAATAGAATGTGAGTCGAAATCAAGGAAACAGGACAAAAGCAGTTTTCGAAAGGGAATAGGATGAGAACTCAAAATCGAGAGGAATAGGATGTGAGTCAAAATTGAAAGGGAAATAAAACTAAAGCTGTATTTTCGAAGGAGAATATGTTGTTTTCCCTTATAGATTCAAATTTGATTTATCTAATTAGTATATTTTACAGTTATAGGTTAATCCATTCCAAAATTATTGAGATATTTATATTTATAGAAAAGTTATAATCAATAAATATCTAAACATTTGTTTAAATTTTCTTTAATTTGTTTGATTTCTTAAAGAAATAAAAATGAACACTCTAATTTTATAACTTACTCATACATGAAGTTTCGAAGACTTAAAAACATAATTCACACCAACAAAATACAAGTAAATCAAAAGATATAAAAAAACGCTCTAATGACGTAAGACGTAAATACATAATTCATACAAACGAAATCCAACCAAATGAATACAAAATATATGAGATATAAATGAAAATGCGGCTTTAAGACAAGAAGAAGCAAAATATCAGTCCCACTTGTGCTTCAACTTGTCTCCATGTCTAAATTCATATGTAAAGACCAAGCTCCCATCCATTCTCTTAATTACAAAGCACTCAACCAAAACATAGCACTTGTAACTTCTCCATTTCACATTCCCTTCTATTTTCTGTACTTTCTTAATCTTCTCTTTGCTTCTCCACTCGAATCTCTCCTCTTCCCATTTCATCCTCTCCACGATTACCGATCCTAAACCTACATTCTTCTCTTCTCCCGCTTCGCTTATACCCGCGAACCAAACTATTCCTTCTGTATCAACCCTTCTTGTGCTTTGCGAAATCGCTTTTCCTTCTACCTTAACCACTTCTGCTTCTATATCCACTTCTATTACAACCTCGTTATGTTCACTGTCGACATTGTTTTGAAAGTAAATCTCTTCCCATCTTTGTTCAAGTGTCATGCAGTAATACACCGATCTCTTTACTTGATCTTTAATCTCTCCTTCCTTAACAAATATGAAAGGGACGTACCATTTTCCAACGACGATGCTTATATCCAAATCATCAGGAAGCTTATGACGAAGCTCTATGTCTATGCCCTTCGCATCATCCCTCAGTCCAAAGTTCTCAGAAGTTGAGTATTCCATCGTCCAACCTTTTCTCTTCAAGAAATATGGAGGCACGCCATCAGGAGCAATAGATGTGGCAAAGAATCGACGATTCGATGATCCTCGTGGGACGATCTCGAATTGTTGGTATATGTCATGAGGAGTGAAAGGTTTTGGTTTAGCGTTAGGTACATAGCTGAGGCAAAAGCAGCAAGGGACTCTGTCCTCTTCTTTTGCACAAACCTCTGCTTTTCTGTAACCAAAATTATAAATGTTACAAGGTAGGTTATACTACCAGTTTATGCATCTAGAATCCTAATAAAGCCTATGGAACTACAAAAGCTTCTTTTTTTTAGCAAGATTTCTTTATAAAACGGTAGAGTTGCTTTGTGTTCGATTCAATACATCTCTGTCGAAAAGGTAAAAGCCATGTGAAACTCGAGGGAAAGCTTCATTTTCAAGATTTTTAGACATACGCTTTATGCTGATCAGGAATTTAATTGGCTTGATTGTATGTATCAAATACTAGTTTAGTATATATATAATAACACAATACAATTCATTTATTATATTATAATCGGAATTATAATACCGAAATATTCAAATCGAAACGAAATAAAATTTGATACTATGAACTCGAAACCTGTTAATATTGTGTAAAGCCATATATAGGAGTAAATTGTTCATTGGTGTCTTAAATTCGATGACGCGACATTAACAGGATTGCTAAGCATAAAAAAGAAAACATTAAAGTTATGATTTTAATCATACCCTGAATGCTTCCCACGTCGTTTTAGGACGTAATAACGATTGGAAGAGAGAGGTTGACCAAGAACAGGTATGAACACAGCAGGGTCCCGAGAAACTCTTCTGTGTTCTCCAGAGCCGCTCGTATATCTCACTGTGAGCTTCGCGTTCTGCGGAAATCGCAAACCTTTGAGTTCGAAGTCGTAACACAGCCCAAAACAACACTGTGGCTGCGACTCTTCGTCAAGAATCACCAACACGCCGAAGTTTGGTCCCTCCGGTGGAGACTGCGTCAGTTCCGATGGATTTCTCAGGTATTCCGACAGACGCTTTGTGACATACATCTTTTCTAAGCGATTGGAGATTGGAGGTGGGAAAGTATAAGTCAGTTAAATATGATCTATGGTTAGAATGGTAAGGCTTAGAAGCTATTGACTTTGACTTGTGCCCAAATCTTGCAGCCACGTTCTAGGTATCTTCCTCGAAGATCATTTCCTCGTAATATGTTGGTGAGGTAAGATGGTTACGGTCTCAATTTAAAACTAATTCGTTATAAATTAATTAATACATATTTTTAATATTTTATATTAATTGAATGATATCCGTACCGATTCCGCAGTTTTATGATAATTAAATTGTATTTTTTTAAAATGTTATACATAATTCATTAATTAATATATTTTCATGAAATTTGATATATGTATCGGTCAATACAAACGCATGTATTGAGATAATTTATTTATAATTTTTATATAAAATTACTGTAGTGATTTTAACAAAAGTTATTTGAATACATTTTTTGTTTTTATAACGATTTATAATAAAAACAACACATTTTTATCGATAATGTAGTTGGATACAATTGTTGATATTTAATAAATTAAGAAAAAGTTATGAGACCCCGAAAATTGACATTACCCGAAATTCTTTTCGAACCTATTCCGAAAATTGAGTTGATTCAAATTCGAAGATTGAAATCAACATTTATGCAGATTCTGATTCAAATTTGATTTTTTAAATAAAATAGGTATCTAAATTATTAAATTATAACATCATTCTTTTGTTTGAATATTAAAATAGAACATCATCATTTAATCTAAAAGATTGAAAACATGGAATCACACGTATAGAATAAGTATGTACTTCAAAATAACTGCAAAGAGTGTATGTTGGACAAAAACATAAACACCTTACTCGAGCCACCTACATGAATGAAAGGAAGACACTGACCAGATAACATATTTCAAAAAGCGATGCAAACATCAATTGTTTGAATAAACAGTTTCGTATTAATCATATGGTATATGCTTTATTGGGCAAAAACAAAATTATTGTATAGATTATGACTAGGTATTAAAAAGGGGATTAATAGAAGTCAAAGCAATGTTGCCTCAATGAAAAAATGTTCGAATTTTATGTTATCTCTACACCAACAATAACATTTCCTAGTTTCAAAGACAAAACTCGAGTTGATCAGTTCACATCTAGAATCAAAATTAGGGTTCCATAGCCGTTATAGTTGCATAATGATCATCTCTTATAATTTGAAATTTACTACACCTATAATTTACGGAAGTATGCACAACCAAACTACATGAATGGCTCAATTCAAGCTTGCAGTATGGACCTAAAGCAGAGAAATATTTAGCCAACAGTTTAACCAATCTTTTTTGCACATGCGTTGTTCCACTTGCTTATCCATGTTTGCTGTTCATTGCAAAAAAAAAAAAAACAAAACAAAACATATTAGATTCTAGGTCTTCTAAAGCCTGTAGGTTTTTGAGGTTGAATTCAAAAAGGAATAGAATATTTCAAATCTCTTAAAATCAGCAACTACCATGAAAAGATGATATTGGATGAAGCTCCAATGATTGGCTTGTTGATTTTCAAATGACCTTAGGAATCACATATGTTATATCATCTGATTAGATCACAATGATCTTGAAGTGTACCTTTAGACATAAGGGTTTTTAGAGTGATGATACTCGTTGATATATTATATACTTACCTCCGTTGCTCTCAAAGATCAATACATAAAGTTCTACCATGTCCCCGTGAGGTTGTAATCTTAAAATACACTTACAGGAGGCAAAAGTCGTGTCAAATGAAAAATTCATACCTTCAACAACTCAAGTATCCTTACGCTAATTGTTCGACATAGTTAAAAGAGTATATCATCAAATGTCGTTCTTCTTGGTAAAGTTAATGAACATCGGTTGGGTTATGAAGATGATTACGATACCTGATGCGATTCAAAGTTAAACAAATATTAATCTAAACTACCCGCAAGTGCACGACACGTGTGTAGTACTCTAGGTGTCAATCCCATAGGGGCTATGCAACACAATCTAAACTCAAACTACGAATCAAACTTGTAAACAACGAAGTATTGGTTTTAAAAATGAAATAACTAAAAACAATAAACTAACGAGTTCTTAACAGTGAGACAAACGTTCTAGGAATCCGGTTTCACCACAAGACTACCGAAACCAACAATCAACCTATATAATCATGCAATCCCAATTAAGTTATATAAGGCAGACGATCCTAATATGATAACTACCCTCTCTCAAGGCATATACATGTGATCTAGTCAAGTTATCCCGTACTTTTGTGGCTGACACCTTAAGTTAAACCCATAAGTTTTGTGATTCATCCCTTTTACCCTCAACCGTTGCTACCCTACTTTTGTGGCCTAACCTTGGCTATTCTAAACCTGATTATCCGGAATTAGAATTCTCCTTTCGATCTTTCTCCTAAGTTCCTAAAACATGCATCTACTTGGCCTTCGTAAACACAAGTCAATCAAGCACTCAAACAAAGAATAGATAAATAAAAACGGGAAATTGTATTCGAAGATAAATCAAAGTGGTTCCGGGATAGCCATGAGCTAATCCCTTCTCCTAGAACAAAACGACTACTCGCTCATGCGTTCAAAAGCAATCAACATAATCGAAGTAGAAAGTCTAAAGAACACAAAAACCAAACAAAACCGAAATCCTGAATTGATCTCCAATGCCCTTTGAATGTCTCCTCCGCAAGAACTCACGAACAACTCTCCTCTCTACTCTCTCTCTGCAACTCTCTCTTTAACGTGTGTGTTCTTCTCTCCTAAACTGAAGTGCTCTTTCCTCTTTTCTTTCTTTCCTTTTCTCCCCTTTTTCATCTTTGGCCGTTCACTTCCTTTTCTCCTCGTTGCAGCCACTTCAGTTTTACTTTTACGCGTGTTTTCCATTCTTCTTTGCATTAGTTTCTATTCTTGAGTAAGTGGGCACGTTTCCTTTCTATTTTCCAACCATATAACTCTCATTCCCCTTTTCAAACAATGTTTTCTTTTTCTTCTAGGCAACTAACCACTTTTTTTTCTCTTTGGCCAAGTTTCCTTTTCTTGTTTCTGCAGGTGATAGACGCGGCCCGTGCAGGCAGGAGTGTGTGCCCCACGTAGACTCCCTTGCTGGTGCTAGATCTGCTCGGGCTGATGCACAGCCCGAGCTGTGTTGTGGTCGCTGGAAGCTAGGCCCCGCGCGGGCTAAGGAGTGCCCCGTGCGGGCTAAAGAGTGCCCCACACGGACTGATGTTTGTGATGAAGACCCGTGCGTGCTGAGTACCTCCTCGAGCCGTGCTGAGCTTGCTGGAGGTTGTAGCCCGCGCGGGCTAGTTTAATGCCCCTCGTGGGCTTTGTCAGTCCTCATCGATACTCACCCCATTTGCTCCGTTATGATCCTCGATGTTAGTACTTTTTCCCCTGTACGTCCTTTAGCTCCAAAATGAACCAAATACGCATTAAAACCTGTAAAAACACGAAAACACGAAAATGAGTAAAACAGATACAAAATCATACGTAAACATCGTATCTATATCGTAAACATCTCTACAATCGTGCAAGAAATACGTACGAAAATGAAACGATCAATACCGATGCTACTATAAAGAAACAAATTGAAACATAAGTTGGTTAGCTGTTTTAGATATATGAAACAACATAAATGTACTTAACATTAGATTGTGTCAACCAAAAACACCATTTTTCAATGAAAAAAGAGTGAAAGTGGACTTACATAAAAGAATCTATAACCCAGAGAACAATTTATATTGTACATGCCTTCGAGGATATCTCCATTTCTATAAACACATCTTGCATCCTCCCATAGATTTCGGAATGACTTTCTTTTTTCTTCATGCATTGTTTTGCACTTTCAACCATTTTCTTACGTATTTGCTGCGAAAAGATAATAATGATAATAAATATTGAAAACATGTTCGAGCGGGTATTCACTTACTGATTTTTATCTCGTATATGAAAAACCATCTAACCTAATTCTTAACTTTTTCAAGACTCTTCGTGTGCATTGGAGATTGATGAATAACCCCGTTTGAAGGAGGAAGTCCAAGCAACACAAGAGTAACGTCTACAACAGTTTGTAACATGAAAGAGAACTTCATCTCATTTACCATATCAGGCAGTTACACTTTCTAAAAGAGATTGATAAGTTTTAAGGCATCACTCACATACCATAATTCCTAGAACAAAAATGTCACAGTGATAAGCTGGAGGATTTTTCAGATTAAACTCCTTCTGTTGAGCCATTTGTGTAGATATATTATGGTGAAAGAAGTATAGATGTGCAACCATGATTGTCGGTATGAAAGCAACAAAGATGTAAATAATTGGGACCTTTCCCATGTCTTGTACCATTCAACAAATCATTGTCACTAAAGTTGTAATCGTACTTACTTTTTTAGTTCTTTTCTATTTTTATCAGATTCTCTAGGTAGTACCTGTTAAGAGAATAACCGTGTCCTGCTCACTTTGCTAAGGTCGCATCCGCTCAGGCCACATCCCGTTCAGGTCGCGTCCCGCTCAGACGACGTCCCGTTCAGGTCACATCCCGCTCTTCTCGCTCAGGCCGCGTCCCGCTCTTCTCGCTTAGATTGCGTCCTGCTATTCTCGTTCAGGTCGCGTCCCGCTCTTCTCGCTCAGATCACGTCCCGCTCTTCTCGCTCAGATCGCGTCCCACTCTTCTCGCTCAGATCACATTCCTATGCATCCTACAACAGGTGTCCTGTGTAGTGGTGTCCTGTGTCCTGCGTCCCGCGACCTGCGACCTGGTCAAGCCAATTTATGAGCTCCGTGGTCTCCTATGCCTTGTTGGCTGCTCCAGCTCATGCATGTTACATCTAAACTTGTGCCTTGCATTTGTACTTGTATTTTCCTTGTTTTTCTTGCTTTCTACTTGTATAAATGTGTACCTTTGTTTCTAAAGAAATGCATAAAAGAATAGTTATTCTTATTCTCTCTAATTCTCTTGATCTTTCGCTCGCTCTTAATCTTTGTATCTTGCTTTTGCTGATTCATCTTTGTTTTACAAAATCAACATTGTATTAGAGCTGTGATCGAATCTCGGAAAATTTGTTGATCGATTTTATTTCTTTTAAAATCTATTCTCTTTCAAAAGTTGTTTTCGGTCAATTTTTTCCTTTTGTTTTCTCGGATCTCTTGTTATGGACTCGACCAAAAGCATCTCAATCTCGTTCAATCGAAACAATTATTCCATTTGGATGAAGATTGCTAAGGCCAATCTTGGCATGCGAGGTATTTGGGGTTTCATGATAGGATCAGATGTGAAATTGGTAAATTCAAGTGTCGAATCAGAAAAATGGGAACAAAATAAGTTCACTGCCTTGGTTGTTTTACAAAATTCCCTCAAATCTCATATACTTTGTACATATGGGCACATAGAGTCTGCTAAGGAGCTTTGGGATGAGCTGAAACAAGTTTTTGGCAATGAATCCAATCTTAACAGTGTATATGAAGTAAATAAAGACCTTAATAATCTAAATCAAGAGGGAAAGCCTTTTAACCAGGCTTTGGGTGATTTTAAGGAATTATGGTCAGAACTTGATACTCTAAGGCCTCATACTGCGGATCTTGTGGAATTAGCTCAGAGAGCAAATCAGGACTAGGTCTTTTGTCTTTTATTCTCCCTCGACGACAAATATAACGACCTTATTCATCACATATTTTGTCAAAGTGAGTTTCTCTCGTTTAATGAAGTTTGTATGATGATGAAAAGGGAGGAAGGGGGCCCCATCCCTTTAAAGGAATGACCGAGGAAGCTAATGTCTCAAAAAGCACCTCTAGGCAAGCCACTACTATCAAGCCTTTTAAAAAGCAGTTCTCATGTTAGTATTACAAAAAGAAAGGTCATACAAAGGATCGTTGTTGGACCCTTCATCGCCATTTAAGAGCAGAAGCCATGACGGCCAAGGTAAGGCTAATATGGCCTCTACGTCTGAGTTTGTCACCAAGGCAGACCTCGAGAGGTTTTACCAGATGATTATGGTAGGAAATAAAACAAACAAAGCTGATGAAGAGGGAGATATGTTTGTTTTCTCTATTTTTCGAAACCATATTATAATAGATTCTGGAGAAAAAAATCATATGATTAAAAATTATGACTTGCTTAAAGATATAAGACCTCATTGTGGCTCTGTTTCTATTGCAAGGGCTCTCTTTGTTCCAAATTTTTCTAATAATCTTAACTCTGTCCAAAAGCTTACAAAAGACCTTAATTGCTATGTTTGCTTCGATTCTAACTTATTTTGGATGCAGGATATTGAAAGCAAATAAGTAATCGGCAAAGGAAAGCTCCTCAATGGTCTTTATTTTCTCGAATCTATGTATTGTGATCCTGAGTCCGTGTTTCAATCAAACTCAAATTTTACTATAGTTTTTATGTGACATGCGAGACCTGGACACCCTCATTACAAATTTCTAAATATCACTTTTTCTGATCTTTAAGATAAACATGAAGCATGTGAAGCTTGCATCTTAGGAAAGCACGTAAAATAAGTTTTTCCGAACTCTGTTTCAATTTATAAAAAATGTTTTTGAACTAATCCATTCTGATGTTTGGACAGCTCCATGTGTTTCTCGTGATAAAAAAATATTTTGTAACCTTCATCGATGATAAATCAAAGTTTACTTGGTTTTATACTCTCTAGTCTAAGAGTTGTGTTTATGATTTGTTTGTAAAGTTTCATAAGCATGTTTTGACTCAATATGATGCTAAAATAAAATTTCTAAGGACTGACAATGGTGGAGAGTATACTAGTCTTCAGTTTCGCATGTACCTTGAAGAACAAGGCATTACACACCAAACCTCGTGTCTGTACACTCTGCAACAAAACAGAGTGGTCGAAAGGAAGAATAGGCACCTAATGGAAGTCTCGAGAATTATCAAGTTTGATCGAGATGTTCCTAAAAGTTTTTGGTCCGATACGGTCATGACCACATGTCACATCATTAATAGAATTCCAACAAAGGTTCTAAAGGACAAATACCCTTATGAGGTATTAAACTCTACAAAACCTGATCTTGAGTACTGTAGAATTTTCGGTTGTGTGTGTTTTGTTCCTGTTCTTGACTCACAACAAAACAAGTTGGAATCAAGGAACACTAAAGCCATGTTCATCAAATACTCAATAAATAAAAAAGGCTACAACTGTTTCGATCCAAAAACACAACATGTAATGGAGTCTCAAGATGTTATGTTCCTCGAAGACAAGAGCTTTTATGGTAAAATATCCTAGGAAGAGATTAAAGTAATCATAGAACCAAATGAAATAGGTTTGTCCCTTAAAAACCTAGTAAATACTACTTCGGAAACTAACAATGGAACATGTCCCCTGCCAAGTGTACATGTGCATCATGAAGACCAAAATGACCAAGAAATCTAAAAAAATGAAGAACAAGAAAGCCGTGATGAGATCATAACAAAATCATGAGAAGGAAACTAGGGCCTCAAATCATGAGAACGAAGAACAAAGCCATGATCACAACAAAAATGAGGATCATAACGTCGATGAAGTCGAAGGAAGGATTCTAAATGAGATAGTGCCTCAGAGAAGCACTAGAATAAGGCGACCAATCTCGGATTGGATTCACAATCCTATTCAATGGCATGGCAACCAAACACCATATTCAATGGTGTGGCAACTAAATACCCTATTCACAACTTTTTGCTCTTCAACATTTCTATCTACTGATCACAAAGCTTTTCTTAGTAAGATTGATAGGGATATCCAGCCACAAACCTATAGAGAAGCAAAAGGGAAGCCAGAAATGGAGAAAGCCGTGGTCGAAGAGCTAGCAGCTTAGAAAAGAATAAAACATGGGACCTTGTGCCGCTTCCTAAAGAAAAGAAACCCTTAGGAAGCAAATGGGTATACAAAATCAAGTATAATAGTAACGATGAGGTAGAACGTTACAAGGCTCGCCTTGTAGTGCAAGGGTATAATAATAAATATGGGAAAGATTATACTGAGACTTTTGCCCCTGTTGCTAAACTTCATTTTGTTCGCATTATTTTTATGTTGCTATTAACCTTAATTGGAGTTTGTGGCAGATGGAAGTTAAAAATGCTTTCTTGGAAAGGGAAATAAAGGAAGATATCTATATGAAACCTCCCCCGGGACTCCTAGAAAAAGGAATCTTATGCAAACTAAAGGGAGCTCTCTATGCACTTAAACAGTCCCCACGAGCTTGGTACACTAGGCTCTAGATGCTATTTGAAAATATGATTTTAAGATGAATGAGGCTGATCATTCCATGTTCATCATTCGAAACAATTCTGGTATCATAGTTCTCTTAGTTTAGGTTGATGATATCATCATAACAGGTGATGAGAATAAAGGAATAGAAAGTGTTAAACATTTTCTAAAAGGAACTTTTGATATAAAGGATCTAGGTGAACTTAAGTACTTTCTAATGAAAATTTATTTCTTTCTCAATGAAAATATACTTTAGATCTTTTGAATGCAACAGGTAAACTCGGATCTAAGCCGACTAAGACCCCCATCGAAGGAAATTTCAAAGACTTGTGTGAGGGGGAACCATTTTCGTGATATAGAACAATACAGACGCCTTGTTGGTAAGCTAATATACCTCACAATAACAAGACATGACTTGTGTTATGATGTGAATCGGGTCAGCCAGTATATGCATGCCCGAAAGGAACAACATTGGAAAATGGTGGACCGAATCCTTCGATACATCAAGAACGCTCCAGGAAAAGGTATACTGATGAGTAAAAACAACGATATTGGACTAATTGGGTACTGTGATGCAGATTGGGCAGGTGACCGCAGAGACCGAAAATAAACGACGGGGTTTTGTACCTTTCTCGGAGGGAACCTCATCACTTGGAGAAGCAAAAAGCAATCAGTGGTCTCTCGTTCCAACGCTGAGGTCGAGTACCGAGCTATGACAAATACAGCATGTGAGCTCATTTGGATCCGGACTCTCCTCAAAGATCTTGGCCTCGAACCTTCGCAAGCCGCAATGCTTCATTGCGACAATCAGGTGGCAATTGACATTGCCTCCAACTTGGTGTTCCACGAACGAACAAAACATATTGAAGTTGACTGTCATTTTGTTCGAGAGAAGCTCGAAGATGGCATCATTGAATTAATATACACAAGAAGCTCAGATCAGTTGGCCGAGGCTTCACCAAAGCCACAAGTGAAAAAGTATGCAAAGATTTCCAAAATCGAATTGGCCTCGTAGATATCTTCAGTCCCAGGGCATCGAATTCAAGCTTAGTTGATCGTCCCTTGAGCTCAAAAGTGGTTGTACTCTTTTTCCTTTGTTAGGTTTATTGTCCCAATTGGGGTTTTCCCCGAAAGGTTTTAATGAGGCCTTACTTATGTTGCTCTTGATCGCCTAAGCTTGATGGGGAATGTTAAAAAGAATGGCCGCATCCCACTCACTTTGCTCAAGCCGTGTCCCACTCAGGTCACATCCTGTTCTTCTCGCTCAGGTCGCATCCCGCGTCCTACGTCCTGATGTCCTGTGTCCCACGACTTGCGATCTGGTCAAGCCAATTTATGAGTTCCTCGGTCTCCTACGCCTTGTTGACCGCTCAATCTCATGCATGTTACATCTAAGCTTGTGCCTTGCATTTGTACTTGTATTTTCCTTGTTTTCTCCCTTTCTACTTGTATAAATATGTACATTTGTTTCTAAAGAAATGCATAAGAGAATAGTTATTCTTATTCTCTCTAGTTCTCTTGATCTTTCGCTCGGTCTTAATCTTTGTATCTTGCTTCGCCTGATTCATCTTTGTTTTACAAAATCAACAGTACCTTGATAAATTTACAATGGTAGAAAGAAGCAGGTTCCCAGGGAAGAGGACATTCCAGCCTACTAGGAACTGCAGAAGAAACTTCCCTGGGGATTGTGTAAGACAATGCAATCCACAACACGACCATAATGAGAGTTTTGTAATCTCCAATGACACTTTGGATCCACCCTGAAAGCAATGCGGTTTTTGTGATACTTATTGACCATGAGTCAGATGTTTTTTCGGGAATTATCAAGTGTTAATAAAGTCACATATTAAAGCCATGACCGATGGAACTGAATTCAATATATATCAAATTCAGTGGTAATCGTTTACAGGATCACCAACTTTATCAAAACCCATTACAGGATAATTAAAGAAGAAGATACCATTTTGAAATAAAAAATCAAACACTAATCCTAAAACCCAATTTGAAGAAAAGCATAAATGTGAAAAGCTCCATTTCTAGATATTGACCTCGACATGAGATTACGATCACCAGAGTTTCTGAATTCGAACTTCCACAACACAACATGTTTGTGTTTTCTTTGACCTGAAAAACCTGTGAACACAAACACTAATCCGAAATCCCAATTTGAAGCAAAGCATACATGTCAGAAGCTCCATTTCTAGATACTGACCTCGACATGAGTTTCCGATCACCAAAGTTTTTGAATCCGAACTTGCACGAAAACACAACATGTTTCGTGTTTTCTTTGACTTGAAAATCCTGCGGACACAAACACTAATCCTAAATCCCAATTTGAAGCAAACCATACATGTCAAAAGATCCATTTCTAGATACTGACCTCGACACGAGATTCCGATCACCAGAGTTTCTGAATCTGAACTTGCACGAAAACACGACTTGTTTTGTGTTTCCTTTGACCTGAAAAACCTGCGGACAGAAACACTAATCCTAAATCCCAATTTGAAGCAAATCATACATGTCAAAAGCTTCATTTCTAGATACTGATCTTGACATGAGATTATGATCACCAGAGGGTTTGAATCCAAACTTGCACGAAAACACAGCCTATTTTGTGTTTCCTTTGACCTAAAAAACTTGCGGACTACAGTTAGGCTCCCCGTCAAACTGGTAAATGAACCTCGGGTTCTGTTCGACACAGACACTTATATGAAGCTCTGGATTCGACAGAGTTTGTTGTTCTTTATCCCCAATTTCTTAGAACCCAAACGCAATCCAACCGTTGTGCGCCAAACACGCCCTTGTCTCCGCTGGCTTCAAATCAAGAGATACTTCAAACTGACCCAGAAGCTTCTTACCCGCGGCTGCGAGTCCACACGATGGGCCACCATCGACACCGTCTCTAGAATAAACCTCTTCCTCTCTTTGGATTGTACTTCCTTATTCGTTTTTAGGGTTGATAAACATTTTCTTGAAGTGGTTAGCTCCGACATTGATAAACTAATGGTGTGGAGAGTAACCCTTTATTAGACATCATCAAATTTGGCGATACCATTTGTTCATAATCGATAACAAAACTATAATCCTAAAACCCCAAATTTCAAAATCAAGAAGCTTTAAGTAAGGATCATCGAACCAAAAATTCCCCAATCAATGGAGAAAAAAGGAAATACCCATTTGTTCATAGTCAACATCGAACCCTAACACCAAATCAAAATACGAAGGAAATCACACGTCCTAAAGCTCCATTTTGGTATCTAAATTCAATATATATCAAATTCAGTGGTAAGCGTTGACAGGATCACCAACTTTATCAAAACCCATTAGAGGAAAATCAAATAAGAAAATACCTTTTTCAAATAAAAACAAACACTAATCCTAAAATCCAATTTAAAGCAAAACATACATGTCAAAAGCTCCAATTTTAGATACTGACCTCGACATGAGATTCCGATCACCAGAGTTTCTGAATTTGAACTTGCACGAAAACACGACCTGTTTTGTATTTCCTTTGACTTGAAAACCTGTGGACACAAACACTAATCCTATATCCCAATTTGAAGTAAAGCATACATGTAAAAAGCTCCATTACTAGATACTGACCTCAACATGAGATTTCGATCACCAGATTTTCTGAATCCGAAATTGCACGAAAATACAACATATTTTGTGTTTCCTTTGCCTTGAAAACCTGCGAACACAAACACTAATCCTAAATCCTAATTTGAAGCAAAGCATATATGTCAAAATCTCCATGTCTTGATACTGACCTCGACATGAGATTCCGATCAACAAAGTTTCTTAATCCAAACTTGCACGAAAACACGACATGTTTTATGTTTCCTTTGACCTGAAAAACCTGCGGACATAAACACTAATCCTAAATCCCAATTTGGAGCAAAGCATATATGTCAAAAGCTCCATTTCTAGATACTGACCTCGACATGAGATTCTGATTACCAGAGTTCCTAAATTCGAACTTGCATAAAAACACGACCTGTTTTGTTTTCATTTGAGTTGAAAAACCTGCGGACTGCACTCAGGCTTGCCGTCGAATTGGAAAACGAATCTCGGGTTTGGTTTGACACGAACATTGATACGAAGCTCTTGATTCGACCCGGGTTTGATGTTCTTCATCACCACTTTCTTAGAACCCAGCGCAATCCAACCGTTGTGCACCAAACACGCCCTTGTCTCTGTTGGCTTCAAATCAAGAGATATTTAGAACCGACCCAGAAGCTTCTTACCCACGGCAGCGAGTCGACACGATGAACCACTGTCGGTGCCATCTCAGGAATAAACATTTTCCTCTAATTCTTTCTGTCGATTCCATCTATCACTGGTCCATTTTTTCTCGGTATCACCATCATTCGACTACTTCATAGCCACTCGAAAATCAGGACAACCGACCACTTCTCCCTCTATACAGCTCCGCCTTTCGGCACTTTAAGTTGGGTGGATCTGAATTTCAAAACAATTTATCGAATTCATTGTATAGGAGGAAGATGATGAATGTGATGCAGATTTAAGGAACTGGAATTTAGAGAACTTTATTAAATTTATTGTGTTAAGAGGAGGAAGATGAAAAATGATGGAAAATGGTTCGTTTGTAGAAGGGGAATTTTCCTCCTTCTGATGACGTGACAACACTAGAAGAGGGGAAAAAACCTCTTATATATATATATATATATATATGACTTTAATGCTTAATTCCTAATACAGTTATATATCAGCTTGTTTTACCTGAAATAATGAAGATTATTAAAATGATTAAATTTTGTTTGTTTTAGTTTATTCATTTTTTTAAAATTTTACGTTAGACATTTTTTTATAAATTTGTTTTAATTTTCTTTTAAGTATTTTTATTTTTCTTATATAAATTATTTTTTATAAAAAATTTCTCTCTCTTAATTTTTTGATAGCTTTAAATAGACCTCTAAATGCTCAAATCCTCTCTTTGATTTCTTGATCATCATTTTTGATATTTTCGTAGAGTCAATTTAATTCGTCGACGTTATGTTTTTCAATTTTCTGATAAACTCTTAAATTATTCTCTTTCGATTTTTCCGATTATCTCATCAGATTGTATCCTTCTTTATATTTTTTATTTTTAATTTTTCGATTATGATAAGTTTTCCAGTATTATTTTTTTATTCTTTTGCCATATTTTCCCCTCTATATATCTGAAGTTTCGCTATGGAGACAAATCTTTTTTTTTTTCGATTCTATAATGTGAATGACCCCTATCAAACTCCCCCTTTATCTCCATACAAATGATGCCAACTAGGTTATTCTCGTCACCAACAAAATCACCAGTGAACTCAACTGCAACACTTGGCAGTGTGGGATGAAGATGACCTTAAACAATCGTAACATTAGGTTTTATCAGAAGTATCATCCCTCAACCATCTTTAGATAATTATAAAACATGGTTACGTTGTAACGACATAGTATGTTGCTGGTTGTTAATTTTGTCTGTATGAAAATTACCGATAGTGTAGTCCATATGCCAACGGTTGTTTCTATTTGGCAGAATCTGATTGAGTATTTTTTAAAGAGTAATATCCCTAGGATATTCAATATAGAAAATGATTTACAAAATTTACGAAAAATTTAGATTTGAATATCTACTACACAAAACTGATTCAAAAACTCAAAATCCTAGAAGAATTTCCCCATTGTTCTTGCCATAAACCTTGATACCCTTCTGGATCAGCGTGAAGAACACAAATATTTTCTCAAAATTTCTAAGGGAACTTAATGAAAATTATTCCTTAATTAAAAGGAAGATTCTTTTTATGGATAATTTACATACAGTTTCAATCTTGGTATTTGATGTGTGAAATATCAAGCAATAAAAATGCCTAATATCCACTTACCGCAAGAGTATGGATCGATGTAATAAAAGGGTCAAACTCTGGGGACTAATGCAACCTCAGCTACGAATACGACTAAACTAAGACGAATTGAATTGATGATGGTGTGATATGAATTTCTAAAACAATAAAGTAAATCATGACAGCGATGGGGAGATGCGGAAGGCTTGATAATTAAGAACACTATGGGTTTCGGGTTATGAGGATTTGCAAGGATGTAACAACCAAAGGATCATAGACTTATCGAACTATCTCGATAACAGGGAATTCATTCTCGTAAATAAGGAATGGTTCTTCTGAATCCTAAACCTCCTAACCACAACAAAGTGCAATCCTACCTTCCAGCAGTGATTAACTCGTGATTACGGTAGCGTTAAGCGCGCAATCCTAATTCCTAAGTCGATTAACCGACCGGTCAGATTCTCATTAATCAAACTTAATCTACAATCAACTGTTTCGGATTCATGATCTAACCTTCCAGCTAAACACAAATTCCTAGATTATTGAGCGGTCAGCACAACTATAAGACATTTACGATGTTGATTGTAAAACCGAATTTCAAGAAAGCTTCAATAAGTCTAAGCATTAAGGCATAGTTTCAAACATCCATTACAAATCCGATATCCCTAACCCATAGCTGAAATCTACTCACTAATAGAATCTACTGTAAAACAAGAGAAATAAACCCTAGACATGATAAGGGATAATAAATACGATTCCTCGATCTTCCCTATCTTGATACCGAAGTCCAGATTGTTGTTTCTCTTCTTCTTCTCCAGCTTCTCCTAAGTTTTCCTTGTATTTTTCAGTTTCTTCTCCGCCCCTAGCCACCGTCTGCTTGCCCTCAGATCGCCCCCTTCTCTTTCTAATTCGAGTTTAAAATTCAAAACAGGTTGTTGCTGAAAAGGGGGCCCGCGCGGGTTGGCGTGTTCACTCTGCCCGAGCGGGCTACTCGCCTCCCCGGGTCATGCAATATTCGTTGGAATAGTCAGCCCACACGGGTTATGATATCCACCCCGCGTGGGTCGTCGTGTTTTTCCAAACCCGAGCGGGTTCTCTTCTAGCCCGAGTCGTGCGGTATTTTCTGGAGTTGCAGCCCGTGTGGGGGCCTCTCCAAGCCCGACCAGGCTGGGTTAATTCCGTGCCTTTGCTCCTTTTTGCTCTATGCTCGGGGTGTTCCATTTGGTTTCGTGGCTTGAATTTGCTCCGAGTGGTTTGTAGCTTCTAGTTTGTGCGGTTGAATCTAGGAATTGACACTTTATAGCTCGGATAGGCCTTGTCACTTTAAAACTTGAAAATCAATAAAAAAGGCGTATATAAAGAACGTTCGTGTCGGATTCGTAACTCGTGCTATACAAACTATGCGAAAATGATGTAAATATCTAGCCTAACACTAACACACACTACGTGTTATCAAACTCCCCAGACCTGAACCTTTGTTTGTCCTCAAATAAAACTAAGGCTAAGCACAAGAAGAGTTCTACAACAATAACCAAATACTACCACAAATTTTTCTGAACAATCAATCATCATGCACAACAACGCGTCATACGAACATAGACTTAGGTGAACCTAATTCAGACCTCTACCAACTGAAATCCACGAGCCATGCAATCCAACATATTGCCAAAGTTCATTTCATTACCCCTAGACAACATCGAAGCAATCTCTATACTAAATTAATCATGCATAAGTGAGAGCTTATTCCTAAAGATGTTTTTTTTCTGTTTTCTATTTTTTTCTTTTTTTTTTCTCTTTTGTTTTCTCGCGCTCGGTTTCTAAGACGTCGGCCTCAAAGAGGGTGACTTTCTACTTAGACCCAGGTTACCAATTGACACACTCATAAGGTCTTATAACCTTAGCAGAGTGAAGATCATCTCAAACCCTTAGGACGTAGAAGAGTGCCTCAACCTTCCACTTAGACCCAAACCATCGAGATCGATGCACTCATGTCAAAATAAGATGAAAAGAGTTAGAAACTTATTCAATTGATTGACAGCGGAGTTTAAGCGCATGAATTCATAAAAAATCTAAAACATGTCTCACTTAGCAAAGAGATTGATATATACGGAGATATAGACGCTTGGGATTGAAACCTAGGGGACGAAATACAACTATGAGCCAATAATTCATGCACAACTACTAGACTAGTCGGTATCTATAAATCCTTTTCAGCAAACCTAGGCTATTGTTCACGATTCGACAAAGTTGCACAAAGATAACTAAATTCCATAGTATCATACTAGGAATCCGGTAAAAATCATAAGAATAAAAAATAAATAAACACTTAATCCTAATCCTAATAACAATCATGTCACTCAAAGAAATCATATCACTCAAATAGTGTCCCCCCAGACTTGAACGGAACACAGTCCCGGTATTCAAAATCCATGAAAGGGACTCGCATGCCAAAACTCGAGAGAAGATAAAAAAGTAAGAACAAGTACACCTGGTGTAGTTCGCTTTCTCGAGTTGGTGATACATCTGGATATTATACACGTCAACTCTATTGCGGGTATTATCGTGAAGAGCCTGTGATAAGAGTTATGCAACGCAAAATAGAGAAGAAAGTGATACATCACAATGTCTGATGGAGCGTACATAAATGCGAAAAAGAAAAAAAATAAGTTCCATAAACTAAAAAAAGAAAAAGGAAAAAGAAAAGAAAAAGGAAAGATAGTGGCCTAGTCTTGTTCCTCTCCATCGAAGGTGGTCTGAGGGTCTGCTGGCTCCGCGGAGGTCCCTTCTCCAGGTGAGAAATAGAAAGACTATAGCTCGTATGAGAGGTGTGGAGTGAAGGGAATGACTCCGAGTAGTGCTGAATGCTCGGCTGCTGGAATAGGGGCAGGCAATGTAATATGAGGTAGTAGGTATGCTGGATAGACTGCTCCTGGAATTGTTGCTGCTCTGCATACCTCGCCGCCTCGAGGTCGTATCGTTGGTCCGCCATGTATATTTGATACTGGCTCTCGTCTGCAATGTATCTGAGGACATCAAAAACACCTTCCATAGAAGGGATGTCAGATCGCTATCCACAGTAGTCAGGGCGGGTACGAGGTGGAGGAGGAGCACGCCGGCTGCGCTGTCGGGATATCCCCAGTCCTAGTGCAGGTGCTGGAGCTGGATCGTCTAGTCGCGGACCAAGGTGGCCAATGGCAGGATCTATCATAAAGCGCACACCCTCCTCGTCTAGTCCGGGCATCTAAATCTGATCGAGGTCGACCTCCAAGGTTCGACCATGCTTATCCCCATAACTCCAAATGATCCTCTGTGGATCGTTAGCTATTGCCCATCGGTTGCGGAGGTTCTGAAGGTTGAGCTCAGGCACCTCATCGATCTTGTCCTCCGCCAGGATACCAAGGTTGATTTCAAGTCTTCGCGCTTTCATTGTGACCATTCCGCCACAATGGATCTTCGTATCCGTGATGACCTTCTCGGTGGTGATGTCACTGAAGTGCCGCATAATCAGTGATGCCAAGTCGACATCGCCCATGTCCCAATTGTCACCATCAACGTTTTTGTGGACCGCATGCTTCAGGTACCCCAACTCCGTGTGGTTTACTCCACTCTATGCTCCTTTTCCAAAGATCGAGGAGACTAAGAAATAATGGAAGTACCTGATGGTAGGATGGCGGATGTGGCTGGCCTTGGACTTACTCGAATAATCTCCATATGCCATCCGATTCCAGAACTGCGCTTGATATTGCTTGTCAAGCCCCGACAGTTTGGTGAAGGCGCGGTACGGGACGTCTAGCACAATAACGAACTGCCACGCGCTAAGCCGATAGTTCCGTCCCAACAGACAGAACTCCATAAATACTTTGTCCAAGCCTCCTGACTCTGGGAAAAAGGCATTGTACGAAGCGAAGAATTCCGTAGTGAGGTTACGGTATGTGTATTCCCTTGCCACCCACAATCCTCTCCATTCCAATGTGTTGAACATGGTGTTGATGTGCTCTTCGATGTGGAGAGCACGCATGGCTTCCGTGGATAGGAAGCGGGACGATTGAATGCGCGGTAGCAGCTCGTTGAACTTGGACTTGTGATCGGACAGAAAAGTCGTTATCCGGTAGTTGTATTGCTAGTGCGACGTGGTGATCAGTGTATACAGAGTTAGCTCCGTGATGGCGTCCGGCTGTGCGGGCCATCCCTGCTCCGTGTCATAGTCGTCGGCTCGTCGTTTCTTTGAGATTTTGAAAAATCTTGAAGCCATCTGCAAAACAGTAAAAGAAATAGGAAGAATTTAGCACACTGTTTGCAGTGAGCCCATGCGGGTAGAATGTGTAGCCCGCTAGGGCTGCACGTCTAGAGAAATCACCCCGTCTCAGGGTCACACAGGTCACGCGCGGGGGCTGGGTTCTGGGAGAAGGTACCCGCACAGGTCGTAACCCTAGCTCACGCGGGTTGGTCGCGACATCGCGACCTGAAGTCCAGAAAAAAATTACAACCGCAAACCCTAAAAAAGTCTACCTAAATCCTTCAAAGTAGGCCTAAATCTAGTTCAAATCGGTCGAAAACACAGAGAATTTTTCGAAAATACTTGGATTGAACGAAGAAATTGAAGGATTTGAGTGGGTTCGAGAGAGAGAGAGAAGAAGGAGAGAGAGGGATTTCGAGTAACCGGCCGAGGGTTCGTCGGTGCAGGGGTTGGCGGTGATGAGAAACGATGGCGGCTGTGAGGTGAGTAGTGTCCGACGACGTGAGAGGTTTCAAGTGTGAAGCATGCTCAGGTGGGTTTTGTTTGTGAGGGTTGCAGCCGCTCGGGTTACTCGAAATATTTAACTTACCTCTGAAAAAGATGACCTTGCCCGCGCTGGGCGTGTGATCTTGCCCGCGCGGGCAACCGGAAAAAATGACCTAGCCCGCGCGGGTCTCAAGCTCAGCCATCACGGGATGTGCTGTAATCTTGAAACAAATATCACGAGGAAAACATGCAGCAATAATCATGAAAATCCTAAAATCCTAAAAATGTCCATGTACTAAAGAGAGTTCGAAAGCAAAAATAAAATAAAAAAAGGATACGAAGCTCGGGTTGCCTCCTGAGAAGTGCTTGTTTATGGTCTCGAGCTTGACCCTTACGCTCTAGGCATATGTGATATCGGAAAGAGGAGGTACGCCTCTTCCATCTTCTACGTGGTCAACATAGCATGGCTTTAACCTTTGAGCGTTTTCCACTAATGAATCCCCATTTTCCTCGTTTAGTCTTACGACTCCATGGTATCTCCGTCGGACTCCATTTTTCCTGAGTGTTTCCTCGGTGTTCCAGGCGGGATAAGTGTGCATGCGTTTCATCGAGGGTGTAGGAAATGAGATGCAAGGCCGAAATGCCGCAGCCCGTGGGGGTTGTACACTGTGCCCATGTGAGTAGTCTACTCTCGAAGATATTGCCCGTGTCGGGGTCTCAGTTAACCCGCTCGGGTTCGTGCCCCTGAGATTAGCTCGAGTTGGCTCCTCATCCACCCCACACTAGGTCTCAAATGCGTCATTTACCCCTGAGAGCTGTGCCCGAGTCGGGGCGTGTTCTGCCCCACGCGGGTCATCGATTGTGTGACTTGCCCGAGCGGCCTCATCCACTACCCCGTGCGGGCTCTAAATTGCATCTTTTATCCCCAAGAAACTTACCCGAGTCGGGGTGTGAGCTGCCTCGTGCGGATCTTGCGATTCAGGTGTAACCCGCACGGGTTGAGGTATGGGCACGCGCGGGCTAGTTCTCATCTGCAGATTATTCAAGTTCTCCCTGAGTCGCGTGCATGCATCGACATCTTGGGTTGACTGAAATAGGCTCCCGGTGCATTCGGACAGTGGTATCTCCACGAGATGGATGCCGCGATGTTCATGTTGAACTTTCTCTGCTAGTGCATCCATCGTGTTAATGCGCATCACGGGTTCAGTCATATGTGGCTTCTTAAGTGCATCGTCGAGCTAGAACTCAATGGACTTGTCTCCAAATTTCATGACCAGTATGCCTTCAGCGTAATAAATAATCATTTTTGCCGTGTTGATGAATGGTCTTCCTGTAAAGACGGGGATCTTCGGGTTTATCTCCAAGTCCACAACTACAAAGTCCATGGGGAACCAGAATTCTCCCACTTGTACAACAACATTCGTCAATATGCCTACGGGACTCCGTACGGATTGATCGGCCGAGGTGATCATCATGCGTGTTGGCTGTAGATCTCCTACTCGATTAAGCTTTTTAACAAGTGACAATGGTAGCAAGCTTACACTCGCTCCGATATCGATTAGTGCATGCTCAATCTCATAATCATAGATCTTACAAGGGATGACAAAGTTACCTGGATCGGGCAGCTTCTTGGCATGGTAGGTGGTTGTATGAGCGAATTGGTGACCATCACTACCTTATTGTCTACGGTTCTCTTCCTCATTATAATGTCCTTGAGGAATTTGGCTTAAGATGTGATTTTCATGAGCGCGTCGTAGTATGGGATGGTGACTAGCAGCTTCCTAAAGAGTTCCACGAATTGGCCGAATTGAGCATCGTCGTTCTGTTTCCTTTGGCATTGCAGGAAAGGTAGGGGCGGTGCCTTCGGGGCCGGTGGCATGTAAGGTAGCTCCCTCTCCTCTTCCACTCCTTGAGTAATGGTTTTTTCAATTGTATTGCTCAAAGTCTCTCCTCTCGCAGTTGTAGAAGGCATGGGTTGCTCTACCGTATTTTCATTTCTTAGAAAAATGGCGTTAACTTGCTCCCGGAGGTTCATCTCGGGTTTTGCAGGGAGCTGTCTGAGTTGTCGGCTAGACCTTGGGCTAGTTGTGCTACTTGCATTTCCACGAGCTTTAAGTGTGTTTCATAACCATCCATTCTTGGCTGGAAACCTTGGTTTTGGTTTCTTGCCTCTCGGCTGGAAACCTTGGTTTTGGTTTCTTGCCATCATCCGCAGTTGAAAATCCTACGGGTTTGCCACATTACTTGTATTGCCATTGGAGAGGTTGGGATGGCTCTTGATGTAGTTATGCTGGTAGGCCCGATTGCTGACATAATTGACTTCCTCGATTCCCTGATCGATGGATGCATCTTGTCGATGGACATGAAGGCCTGCCATCATCTTGTATATCTCCCCAACTTGTTGCTTTAGATCTGTTAAGTCCGGGTTAGCAATACTTAACTCATTTATCGTAGCTTTGGATGAGAAGTCACGGTTGTAATCTCCGACCTTCTTGCCTCCCTCCCTGCCATGTTATCGATCAGATTCTCGAGTTGTTGGAAGGTGAGGTTGCTGAGGGAACCACCTCCCGCTGTTACGATCATGAAGCGTGTGGTCTCATGGAGACCTTGCATGAAGCTCATGATGAGGTACCTCTTGTCCATTCCATGATGCAGACAAATGCGTTGATAATTCTTGAAGCGCTCCCATGCATTATGTATACTATCACCTCTTTCTTGCAGGAATGAAATTATTCGGTTCTTGGTGAGCAGCGTCCTGTGGTCTAGGAAAAATTGCTGCATGAATCGCTGCTCTAAGTCATCCCACGAAGTAATAGACGCAGTAGGCAAGTTGAACAACCACCGTTGTGCTGCATCCTTGAGCAAGAATGGGAATGCGGATAAGTATAGATCTTCCCGTGTGACTCCTATGCCAATTTTAGTAGTGTTGCAGAGCATCTTGAAGTCCGTGAGGTGTGAATTTGGACCCTCATTCTCCATTCCTCTGAAAGCGGAATTGTTGAGCATCAGGATGAAGGCGGGTTGTAGCTCAACTTGGTTTTCTATCGGACTAGCCATGCATGAAAGCAATTGGGTGTGCTTTGGAGTTGTGTAAGCTCCGTAAGTTTCTTCAGCAACAGCCATTTCGTGCTTATCGGTGCGACTTTTTCCGCTGTATGCGCTGGGGTTTTCGTTGTCAGTTCCTTCCTCTTCGGAACTGT
Organism: Gynandropsis gynandra; assembly: GCA_036759665.1. Classification (NCBI taxonomy): domain Eukaryota; kingdom Viridiplantae; phylum Streptophyta; class Magnoliopsida; order Brassicales; family Cleomaceae; genus Gynandropsis; species Gynandropsis gynandra. Next base: position 26,696,245 of record CM071865.1, read on the forward strand.
GTGTCTCTGGGATGCTCTCTTTATCTACTTCGGATTCAGAATCTGCAATTCTAATTCTCCTCTTTTTGGCAAGTTTCGTATCGTTCTTTCAACCTCGGGATCGTATATGAGTAGCTTTTGTGTGCAGCTTCTCAAACAATGGTATCTGCACAACAATAAACGAACAACCAAAGTGCAGATCTAATGTAGATAGAAATGACTCGATAAATGGAAAAGAAAAAAATGCAGAAAAATGACTAAGACTCCGGAAAGGACTGAATCTTAATCTAGCTAATTTCTAATCTAGACCGTAATTAGTCCCCGGCAACGGCGCCAAAAACTTGATGTGTGAAATATCAAGCAATAAAAATGCCTAATATCCACTTACCGCAAGAGTACGGATCAGTGTAATAAAAGGGTCGAACTCTGGGGACTAATGCAACCTAAGTTAAGAATACGACGAAACTAAGACGGGTTGAATTGATGATGGTGTGATATGAATTTCTAAAACAATAAAGTAAATCGTGACAGCGATGGGGAGATGCAAAAGACTTGATAATTAAGAACACTATGGATTTCGGGTTATCGGGATTTGCAAGGATGTAACAACCAAAGGATCATAGACTTATCGAACTATCTCGATAACGGGGAATTCATGCTCGTAAATAAGGAATGGTTCTTCCGAATCCTAAACCTCCTAACCACAACAAAGTGCAATCTTACCTTTCAGCGGTGATTAACGCGTGATTATGGTAGCGTTAAGCGCGCAATCCTAATTCCTAAGTCGATTAACCGATCGGTGAGATTCTCATTAATCAAACTTAATTTACAATCAACTGTTCCGGATTCATGATCTAACCTTCCAACTAAACACAAATTCCTAGATTATTGAGCGGTCAGCACAAGTATAAGACATTTACGATGTTGATTGTAAAACCGAATTTCAAGAAAGCTTCGATAAATCTAAGCATTAAGGCATAGTTTCAAACATCAATTACGAATCCGATATCCCTAATCCATAGCTGGAAATCTACTCACTCATAGAATCTACTGTAAAACAAGAGAAATAAACCCTAGACATGATAAGGGATAAGAAATACGATTCCTAGATCTTCCCTATCTTGATACCGAAGTTCGGATTGTTGTTTCTCTTCTTCTCCAGCTTCTCCTGAGTTTTCCTTGTGTTTTTCAGTCTCTTCTCCGCTCCTAGCCACTGTCTGCCTGCCTTCAGATCGCCCCCTTCTCTTTCTAATTCAAGTTTGAAATTCAACACAGGTTATTACTGAAAAGGGAGCCCGCGCGGGCTATGTGCTCAACCCGCGCGGGGTGGCCGTGGTCACTCTGCCCGAGCGGGCTACTCGCCTCCCCGAGTCGTGCAATGTTCGCTGGAATAGTCAGCCCACGCGGGTTATGATATCCGCCCCGCGCGGGTCGTCGTGTTTGTCCTAACCTGAGTGGGTTCTCTTCTAGCCCGAGTCGTGCGATATTTTCTAGAGTTGCATCCCGCGCGGGAGCCTCTCCAAGCCCAAGTGGGTTAGGTTAGTTCCGTGCCTTTGCTCCTTTTTGCTCTATGCTCAGGTGTTCCATTTGGTTCCATGGCTTGAATTTGCTCTGAGTGGTTTGTAGCTTCTAGTATGTGCGGTTGAATCCAGGAATTGACACTTTATAGCTCGGTTAGGCCTTGTTGCCTTAAAACTTGAAAATCAACAAAAAGGACGTATATAAAGAACATTCGTGTCGGATTCGTAACTCGTACTATGCAAACTATGCGAAAATGATATAAATACCTAGCCTAAAACTAACACACACTACGTGCCATCAATATTCAATAAAGACAATAACGTGAAATCCTTATGATTCCATGGTTTTCCAAACCAATGTCCCTGATTTTTACAATTTTTGCCTCAAAGGTTATGGTTTATCTAGTCTGTCAGCAAAACCTCTTAATGTTTGTTCATATTGTGTCTTACAAGGTCATTTGGTAACCAAATGTTATACATTGCATGGTTACCCTCCATATTATAAGTTGTCAACTCCCAGGTCTTGTCATACTCTTCCTTTTGGTGTTCCTCTACAGGTACAAAACACGTGAACTCGAAAACTAATACAACTAAATTCGTTTGACATAAATTTTAAAATATTTCCAATTACGTGAGAGATATCAAGCTTTTGTCATGTATTTAAAGCTTGAGAGTGAATTGTATCTCTTAGGGGTGACCAATTTGGGTACCATGGATCGACCCAACTTGGACCCAATTTGATCAGTGTTCTTACATTTTATTTTGAAACAAATTCCAACATAAAAAATAAATACTAACCCTATAATGCCATTACTATTGTAAAGAAAATACTATCTAAACTGTAGTGGAATTCTACGTATAAAAAATGCAGAGTTCACGTATAAATAAAGGAGGAAAGATTCACAGAGTTTTAGGGTTTTAGAGAAATAAACGAGAAGATGAAAAATCTTATAGAATTAAACAAAAGTTCGTGGTAATACAGTTCAAAATAATTAATAAACAAATTAAAAGGCCATTACTATTGTAAAAAAAATAATATCTTTATTTCAATAGAATTTTATGTATGAACAAATGTTGAGTTCATGTATATATAAAATTGGAGGAGTTTTAGGGTTTTAGAGAAAGAAATGAGAAGATAAAAAGTCTTATAGAATTAAACAACAATTTGTGGTAATACATTTCAAAATAATTCATGAACAAGATAATAAATTCTAAATGATAATTAACGAATAAAATAATAAATTTATATATTAAAAGTGTGATAAATTGGACGCTTCTCAGCCATTCACAAGCCTCATGCATCCATGTCAGAATGTGAAATTAATGTTTTTTGCAAGCGTGAAAAAAAAGAACCGACTTTTCAATCATCTTCTCTCATGCATCTTCATCTCCTTCAACTCCTAATCCGATAATGGTGGAAATGTTCTAATATGAGGATCTCACCTCCTCTTGTGCATGCTCTCACCCCTCCATCCCTTTCACTTTTGCGCCGCTAGACTCCATCTACCATTTCTATTGTCAAAGGCCTCGTTGTTAGGTTTCATGGCTGAAGCATCTGTTTGCAGAGAACTAGGACTATTACAACAGCAACCGACGGTCTCTTTGATCAGATTGAAATCTGGGTAGCAAGGAATTGGCAGTTGCCCCTTTTTTCTTCTCGGAATCCGATGGAGTATGAACGCTTGGGTGATACATTAGGTGATGCGGCGGCTATACAGGAGGCGATACGACAGCGAGAGAGGACACAACGTGACACCAACACAAATGATAACAGATTGGTGAGTGATAATAGACTTTACGCCTTTTCTTTTGATTGCTCGAGTTGGTTATTGTTGTTGCGGAGATATTGAACCTTATATCGCTCAATGCATCTTTGAAAAGTATATCTTCATATCCTCTTTTTGTTGTTTAAAACCTAGAATTGTTACAGTTTGTCTTTCCAACCTTAATAATCTTCTTCCATTGTTTTCTAACAGAAATCATCATCATTCTTGCAATGACATTTGCCATGGAAACAAAGCTTCGAACCTAATATATCATATATGGCATTAGAGATTCAACCATTCTCAACTATGGAGATCGAGACGCTTGAGGATGATAAATTAGGTAATATGGGATTAGGCGGTGATGGTGATATCGATAGACTGCTTGACAATTGGTTAGAGTATGATATCATTATGTAAATTTTAATTGTCACATCAATGATGTTTATGACTCTTGATATATCATAATAGGTGTAGTGACAGAATATTAACAATTTTTAATATCTATTTGAGATATATCATAATTTATATAATTTATGCATTAACATATTAAAGAATATTTGAAAAAACTTGAATGATAAATATTTCTTAATGTATGAATGTAATGAAAAAAAATTTATATTATAAATCATTTTTATTAAAGAATTGCTATCTTTAAATAATAATTGAAGATTTTAATAATTCTCAATTCTAATCTGACCGAATAAAACCATCACAATATTTTAAAATATGAATTATTCTAAAAATATATATAAACTCAAATTTCAATATTCATTCGCCTTCGAATCGATTCGATTTAAGTACAACATAGACAACCTATTTAAAAAATAAATATATATAAACACTAAAATAAATTTTATTATTCATATATTTTTCTCTTAAAATATTTTTTAATGTATGAATTTCTTAGAAAAATTTTTACATTATAAACACTCTTATTAAATAATTGTTATCCGAAAATAATAATTTATTGGACTATATTACATTTAAACATTTAATAATTCTCAATTCGGATCAGAAAAAATCAAACAATCCCAATTTTTGGAGATATGAGTTATTTATAATATCCATATTCGTTCGAGTTTGAATCGGTTTGATTTGAATAAAACTCGGAGAACCTAATTTAAAAAATATATAAACACTACTAATAAATTTTACTTTTTATATATTTTTATATTATTTTTTATTTATATTTCAAACACAAACCACCAAAATATTCTAAAATCGAATAAACCAAATTAGATATAATTCTCGAAAAGCCCGAGTAATCCAAACTGAAACCCGAATTAGATACCTAAGTATTGTATATTACATAATCATCATGGGAGAAGACATAACTAAACCCTATATTAAAATATATCTCACAATTTGTACAAATCCAGCAGAAATAAAGAGAATTTACAATGATCGTAACAATGAATGACAAGATAAAAAATAAACAAAGTCCAAAATCGACACAACTGGAGAATTGGATCTACTTTTGCTATACGTAGAGAGGTTGTGGGATAAAACCAGATCTTGATCCTCTGCTGATTGGCAAATGAGCATAGACTTCATGAAATTCCTGGTAGGAGACCTCACCTTTGTCACGATCAATGGCGTAACTCATGTAAATTGTGTCTATCACGTTATCAAGAACGTGCATGAAGAATCCTAGAACACTAGCCAATAAGACCCACCCAAGAAAAGCTCCTTAGTATGAATTTACACCAAGCTTGCTGAATCCTTTCAGGATGCTCCATGTTTATTTTCCGCATTTAGACAAAATCAGCCCCCATGACTATAAATAATAGATGAAATGATAAAGATACGATGTTGAATTTCAATACCCTTTCCATGATAGCATTGATTAATAGAAACAAAGGGAAAAATCTACGAAATTGGAGAATTGGATCTACTTTTGCTATACGTTGCTAGATTGTGGGATAAAACCAGATATTGCTCCTCTACTGATTTGCAAATGAACATAAACTACATGAAATTCCCGCTAGCAGACCTCACCTTTGTCACGATTAATTGCAAAACACGTAAATTGCGTCTATCACGTTATCAAGAACATGTGTGAAGAATCCTAAAACAACAACCAATAATACCCACACAAGAATAGCTACTAAAAATGAATTGTCACCAAGATCGTTGACTCCCTTCAGAATGCTCCATGATTATTTTCCGCATCTATACAAAATCAGCCCCACGACTATGACTAATTGATGAAATGTTAAGGATAAGATTTTGAATTTCAGTACCCTTTTCATGATAGCATTGATTAGTAAATCCATAGAGTGACGATAAGTGAAGGACTTACTTACAACAACTGCATACACGACCGAAAGAACAATGACGATTCCATCCAGCAAATGCGTAGAGACAGTCTTGACAAAGATAACAAAAAACTTATTCCTTCTCAGAAGCTCGTAAGGCTTTTTTTAAGATGTGCGGTAGGCTTCACCTGTTATCACTACGAGAATCTATGAATTCAATTAGCGTAATAGTCAAAGAAACAAAAAAATAAGCATTTAACCACTTTCATCCACTACTTAGTAATAATTTCACAATTATTGACAATGATTAACAATTTCTTATTGGTCATTATGCCATTTATTACACAGAATAAACACAAACCTTATCAATCAATTAGTCAATATAAAATTTACATGATTCTATCTATTATGCACCATTCAACCAACTTAACCTATTTCCAAAGCTTTAGTTACAGAATCCAAAGAAGAATATGTCAACGGTTTCCACAATTGCTAATCCAATGGTTGGTTGATCTAATTAACGGATTCTAGCTCGTGTTTTTGCATGTGGGAAGCACACAAACCTAAAAAAGGCGAGCAACTCATGTGGATAGATTTCTTCTAATAGATGAAATAGTTTGTATTTTTTCTTTACATTACATGTTTCAAATTTGTTTCACATTTTTCCACCCTTAGACTAAAATCTAACTTTTGTTTTAACAACTATCTTTGATCCATGGATCAATAAGCGAAATCATGTTTAATCGTTTCGAACATCTTTTAAAAGAGGGAAGGGAAAACGGTCTATTCCCCCTGAACTTTACCACTTTAATCCTATTCCCCCCTGAATTTTCCCGCTCATCCGATTCCCCCCTAAATTATCGTTACTCATCCTATTCCCCCCTTCGTTAACTTTCCGTTTCCGTTACTGTTAAATATTTTTAAAACAACCTATTTCCCCCCAAACTATATGATTTCCAGCCTATTCCCCCCAAACTCTATGAATTTCAGCCTATTTCCCCCCAAACTATATGAATTCCATCTTATTCCTCCCTGAACTATATAAATTCTAGTCTATTCCCCCCAAACTATATAAATTATAGCCTATTTCCCCCCGAACTTTTATACGTAGCATATTTTCTTTAATTTTAATGTATTATTAAATTTTGTATATTAAAAAATATTACAATAAAAAATACTTTAAAATTTAACGATTACAAATGATTGATAAAAAAATATTAAAATAAAAATAATTTAAATTAAAATAAAAAATACCAACATATCTTCAACATGAATGAAAACACACAATTCTAACGATTACAAACGAAAAAATATAACATGACGTTCAATTACACTATAAGTTCATCATTACTAAAAGATAAAAAATATAATGTGATTTCCACAAATGATCTTCAAAAAATACTTTAAATTCTAACGATTACAAAAAATTCTATATGATTTCTCTAATAGTAACATAATTTAAAATCGTGGTTATTATATACGTAACATATTTTCTTTAATTTTAATGTATTTTAAATTTTATCGTTTAGTGAGTTATATTTTTTGTGGACATCAAGTTATATTTTTGGACATCAAGTTCTATTTTTTATTTTTTGTAATCGTTAGAATTTAAAGTATTTTTTTAAGATCATTTTTGAACATCAAATTATATTGTTTTATCTTTTAGCAATAATGAATTTATTGTGTAATTGAACATTAGGTTATATTTTTTTATCGTTTTGTAATCGTTAGAATTGTGTGTTTTCATTCATGTTGAAGATATTTTAGTATTTTTGTTTTAATTTAAAGTATTTTTATTTTAATATTTTTTATCAATACATTTGTAATCGTTAGAATTTAAAGTATATTTTATTTTAATATATAAAATTTAATAATACATTAAAATTAAAGAAAGTATATTACGTATATAATAACCACAATTTAAACTTATGTTACTATTAGAGAAATCAAATATAATTTTTTGTTATAGGCTGTTTTAAAAATATTTAACAGAAAAATTAATGAAAAGTTAACGAAGGGGGGAATAGGATGAATTTTAAAAGTTCAGGAGGATTAGGATGAATAACGATAGTTTTGGGGGAATCGGGTGAGCAGAAAAGTTAAGGGAGGAATAGGATTAAAGTGGTAAAGTTCAGGGGGAATAGGTTGTTTTCTCAAGAGGGAACTATCTTGGAGTTTCATGGGTTTGAAGTTCTGCGCAACAATGATAACTTCAAACTAGTTAATTCCAATATTTCAATATGTCTCACAATTATGAAAAAGCTAGTTGAAGTTAATGACAATGCTATTAAAATTTCTTGGGAGTTGTTGCGCTTGATAACATATGAGGAACTCAAAGCTCTCGCAAACACAAACAATTGTCTTCCAGATCTATCATTTCCTTATTTTCGGCCTTTTCTCCCTATGCCACAATTATACTTATAATTCTTTTACCCTCAGATGTTATTGGATGTGTTGGTTCTATAAAAGACTTCAATGTTGAAGATAATCACGCAACCCATAGTATTATGTTATGTTTATAGCTTAGTGGGTGCGTTGTGCAGTTGTTTATCCAGAATCCAACGTTTTTTTATGTAAATCCGACTTTCAAACAATTATTTCAATGTTAGGGGGCTTGATATTACCGTTGCCGCTTGGGACAAGAAGGCTATCGATCTTCCTTTAACATTATAGAATTATGGTTCACATCCTCCAGTCATTCAGGTTTCCAATGTCAATCCTAAGTTTTGTTGGAGGTTTGTATTTTTTTCCTCTATTTTGTGTGGTTAGGCAAGAGCCTAAAATTATTATTTTCACTATTTTTGGTTCTCTCTATTTGAATTCAACATCTGTGACTAGGTTTTATTTCCTATGAGATGTAGATTGTGTTGGAGCCTTCATTGAAATGTAAAACAATCTTTATAAAGTCCCGCTTATGTGAATATATATTTGTGGTTTTCTAGATTTTTCCATTTGTAAACTGTTCATATATATATATATATATATTAATGTATATAATCACTTTTTTATGTTAACATGTAAAATACAAATTTGTAATGCTTAATAAACATGTTTATATATATATATATATATACACACAATTTTAAAAACTAGTTTTTCAAACATATTTAAGTTTTTAAAACTGTTCTGGTCTAATGACAAAAATGGTTTTTTCCTATGACTTCGCAAACATCTTGTATATATACATGATTTTTAAATAAGTTTAAACCATTTATGAATTACAAGAACTAATTTATGTTTATATATATACATATATATATATATGAATTTTATCGGCAGTATAAACGACGGTTTTGATGATGGTCTTAATAATAAGGCTCGAATAAACAACATTTTCAAGACCGAAATTGTTTCTATCTTAGATTTGTATGCTTATATAACTAAGACTGACCATAAGATATTTTTAAACGTTTTATTTTCAAATTGTTGTGTTCTATGTTTGTTGAACTTTTTTTCCCAATAGAAAGAAGATTTTTTCTACACAACACGCATTCTAGATGTCCTCAAGAACAATGGTTAGAGCTATATCGTGTGTACCAAGTGCGCAAGGAAATTGAAAAGAACTGTAGATTCGTTATTTTGCAATTGAGTGAACACGTTATGTATCCTCTTAGCTTTAGCTATTATGATCGGTCTTTGTGTTAACGGTGTTTCGAGTAGAGTCTGATCCTCATCACAGGGTGAGTTCAATTGATTGTACTCAATGAGACCGCTGCAAGTATGCTCTCCACACATCTAACCTCCCACTTATAATAATATATGACACTCAAATACCAAACCTGCCCTCCAACAAATTCTCATAGTCAAAGTACCCCGCCATAATCACTACTGGCAAAGTCCTATTACAAATTATATTTCATGTAATGTTGGCAATCCTTATGTTATGGTTGACTGATGGAAATGATGTTTCATGTAATGTTGTCGATCCTCAGGAGGTGCTCGAATGATGATTGTGAACCTACCATCTCTTTTCCATTTTATTTCTCTCTCAATTTCTTCATCTCGACTCTATTCTTGTTCTATCACCATCCTTATACCTTGTTATATTGTTTTTACAACCCTTTCGATAATCCTTCATTTATTAGCTAGCATTTTCTTATCATTATTCAGTAATAAACTCAAATTGAATATCTCACTAAAGAGATATTTAACCTTTTAAAGTTTTTCTTCCAAACAAATCGAGTGTTATAGATGATAAATTATATGAGCAATATTTATGCTTTTGTAGATATAGTCAAACAAAATTTTAATTCTATTTTTTGTATCAAATATTTAGGTCTTATTAAATATTTAAATGTTTAGAGATTGCATGTTCTATAAAGGGTTAGGCAGTAATCAACGAAGATATACAATCAAATTACTTGAAGAATTTGGTATGTGAGGTTGTAAACTCGTTTTAATTCCAATGGTGAATAATGGTGAACTTATACAATAATCTTCTTATTATAGAAAATTGATTGATAAACTAATTTATTAATCATTTTTTGTCCCTGCATTTCTTTTGCAGTTAAAAAATTTAATCAATTTATGACATTTATCACTTCTTCATTTATCTATAGTTCAAAGAGTTCTAAGATATTTCTAGTTTGCAATTGAAAGGTTTTTTGAATGTCGATTGAGGTTTATGATTGATTCTCGACGACCAATTACATCTTAATGTATCTTTTTTATGATTCTTTGGTTTCTTGGAAATACCAGAAGCATGTCACAATTTTACGTAGTAATGCAAAGTCGATTATAGAGCAAAGGCTAATGCCATTTGTGTAGTTATTTGATTAGATTCTTTTATTTGTGAATGGTGTATCTCTATTTCAAATCATTCTTTGTTGTTTTGTCATAATACATTATCTTTACACATTGCAAACAATCATATCTATCATGAACATATGAAGCATATCAACTGATTTTATGAAAATCGTGCATGTTCAAAACTACTATGAAATTATTGACTTAATGAAGGAAATCATTTTTGCATCGCAATTTATGACTTACTTATCAATATGGGAGTAATAAATATTTCCTCCTCATCTCGAATAGCGAGAATACTAAAATTATTAACTTTGTTAGGTTTTATTTTATTAAAATTTTAGGTTATATATTTTTCCATTATCTGTTTTACTGTTTTTTTTTTAAATAATTTTCCTTTATCTTCAATTCTTCGATCCTACTTCAAATTCTTTGAGATTAACAAAATAAAAAAAATTATGAAAAACAAAAATATAAAATTTATATTATCACAACTTATAAACATATATTATCCTTATCAAAATTATTTAATTTTTATATATTTTTCATCCTAAAAATTCACTATATATTAAAAAGCAAACTAAATACTATGAATGGTCAAGCATCAAATATCTTATTTTTATTTTATTTGTTATTTGTAATTGATTAGTATAAATATATAATTTATCTATCTGAATTTATCTACATTCGCATTAAGATATCTAAGTTTTTGTATACTTGTAATTTAATTTGAATCTATTAAAAAACAATTCTGAACTGAGGTAAAATCTAGCAAAGGAAATGCTAGTTTCGAATATTTTGATTATCTGAATTTTTATTATAAATTATTTAGATATATAAAATGTTTTATTTACATTGTAGTATGTTAAAATTTAAGTATTTATCACCCAAATACACTTGAACACATTCGAAATACACCTCACTGCTCTGAGTTATTTCTACACTATATACAACCGTAAATCTCACAGTTCATTCTCTCTTTATTCATTACACCACATGTGTATGAATATTATAAATGAGTCTACTAACTCTCCAACCCAATACACAATGTTATATTAAGATATGCTCGTGTAGGTTTAACTCTTTGAAGTTTTTGTTCAATAACTCTATTGCTCTTTCTTGTGAGTTGTACCAGATGTTGTTGCCCTCTCCTTCTTTTATGTCCACTCCAACCGACATATTTGCAGTAGATTTTTTTGTTGTTAGCTTTCTTATTTGAAGGATGTCTATTGTCTTGGAGGTTGTTATTGACTTGCTAAAAATATATCCAAATTGTTGACTTATTCAAATCTCTTATTTAATTTGTTTGTTGACTTATTCTTTGCTTCCTGACAATCTTTTTTTAAATCTATCTTGACTTTATGCTCAAACACAAACATTGAGAGTAATATATAAGCATACAATTCATCAAAAGATCCATCGATAAATGAGCATAAAAAGTTCAAAAACTAATAGGAACAAATCAACACAAACAAGTCAAACAAGACTGTTGCAGTTAATTCAAGTTTAACATGTTTAAAAACTCTTTCAACTCTCATATTTTAAAGAATTGTCATCTCTAAGATCATTAGATCGGTACTGAAAATTTCTATTTATATGTTTACCTTTACCGTTTCTTTTATCTCCCCCTGTGTTGTTAACCATAAATTTAAAACACATTAGTCAATGCACACAAAATAAAACAATCTTAAATAAGGCAATATACATGTTACGAATCACAGTGTTAAGATGCGTTTATTTCATATATGCATGACGGTTCTTCCACCTTATTCTTTATCACAATAGATTTCTTTTTTTTGTGGTTGTCTTTCCTCTTGATGTGCTCTCATTTTTTGCTTTCATATCTTCTTTGAAGAATCTTTGTAGAGAGTAAAAGTTTTCCGCTTCTCTTTGAGCAAAATTATGGTTCACAGTAAAACAAAATCAGAATGCCCACAAATTTTTTGAATATTGACCCTAATTCACAAAAATTTTGAGACTACCACACAACCCTACTCATTTACTTAGAAATTAAATCGATATGAACAAAGCAGAAGAGACTTACAAATCTTTGAGGACATTTAATCAGATTGTAGTATTTCAGTATTTTATTTTACTCTATAAGCTCAACTATCATCAGAAACTTTGTTTTCTAAAAACAAAAATCATCACATCTATTTTACTTTATTGAATATATCTAGAGATCCCAGTGAATATTCAAGTGTACCTTAATCTCTTGATAGTACAGTTGCTCAAGTTTTAGTGAGTTTTACTTGTTCTTTATGTTTTAACTCCCTTTTTGTTTTTCTTCTTTTTCTCACAATTACTAGTTTTTCATACTTCCAGAACAGTGAAGTTTTTATCAACTTATGTTCACAACTTATCCCACTTCTTAGACCAAGGTTACCTCATTAAGTATATTCACATGATGCATGTCATAGATGAGTAAACATGTTAATTTCATTTATCTTATAGGACGTCGAAGACGATTCACTGTCACACTACTTAGACCCGAGTAATGCACTCATGTCAACAAAATGTAAATTCAAGACTTTCATTTATAGATTAACAGCAAAGTGTAGGAATACTTAGTACTTTGTTTTTACATCTTTTCTGTTCCATATTAAGCATGTTGAACTACACTTTCAGAATTTTTAGTTGTACTATAAAGCGATTCAAACACAATGGAAGATTAGGAGTTCACTCAGTATATTTAATTCTTTTTAGATGTCATGTAAACTTGCCTTTATCTTCAAATTTTCTTAATATGTAGAAAGCTCATAGTTCACAAACCCCAAGAAATTTTCTTAAGCATATAAATTTGTTCATATCTAGTGGTTTAGCAGTATGTTCGCTAGTTGATTCTCAGTAGGTATGTAGTATACCTTTAGTTGCTTCATCTCTACTTGTTCTTAAAGATAATGATCTCTTATGTCAATGTGTTTGGTTAGAGATTTTTGTACAATATTCTTTGACAAATTTATTGCACTAGTATTGTCACAATGAGCCACGAAACTAGTTGTATTGATTTCCTTGTTCTTCCTCAGCCAACTTTGGTACTACTTAAATAATATCATTATTAGTAAGCTTGATCAAGGTTCTAGCGCTATGGTGTCCAAGTAGTTAATGTGATAGGTTAAGTTCATCACTCGTTGCTTTTAAACATTCATTTCACCACATATTACAATTGTTTTCTCCTCTTATTCTTGTCAACAGGCATTTGTCGTTAGTATAAAAAACATGACATTTTCCATTAAATTTTGACTTAATATTCATTGTCACAAAGTTTGTTGATGCTGATAAAAGTTTGCTTCTAGTCCTTCCACATAGTATACATCACCACGTTGTGGTTGTCTATTCGCTCTAAGTGACCCTTTTTCCCATGATTCTTATTTTTTCGCCATGTCCATTCTTGTTTTCGAAAAAAAATCTGAAAGTAATTAATTTATTCTTGTTGTATTCTTGGAACAACCACTATCAAAATACCAAATGATATCATAATTGTCATGAATAGGAGCATAAGCAACGTTACAATGTAAATTGGATTTTCTCATATATATGATTTTCTCACCCATATTTGTTTGATATTTTTTTTGTTTCCAGTGAGAATACTTACTTGTAGATTGCCTTCTCATGTAGTAGGGGTCCCAACTGTAAAGATGTCCTAGTTTTCTACATGAGTAGCAACTTTATACAAATGTTTGCTTTTCCTTCCAGATTGTAGGTTTCTTTCTGACTATAGTTTGCTTTGCTTGAACTGTAGGTTGAATAGTCTATGCTGCAGTTTGCTTGGATTGCATTGTATGTGGAACAATCTATGCAGCAGTTTGCTTGGATTGTGTTGTAGCTTGAACAGTCTAAATTACATCTTCTAGTAAGCCACCACTAACAAAAGTTTCATTTTTCTCAACACTATCTCGATTGTTGGTGTTTTCTCTTTTGAAACCGAGTTTAAAGTGATGCTCATTTGTTTTTCCAATTATCAAAAGATGATCCAACTTTTCAATACCATTGTTAATCATGCACATTTGCTTCTGAGTTTCTTCTACTTGATATTTGATTAACATCACTTCTTCATTATGTTGTTGCAACTGCAGTTCATTCTATTCGAATTATTCTTCCAACTACATACTTTTTTTGACCAACTCAATATTTTTCTTACTTATCTTCATCCAAGATTCATAAATCGACTCAACAGTAAGATCATCATCATTATCACTATCAGACATCGATGTTTCATGTATTTTTCATCTTTCTCATCAACATTAGATTCAATTCAAGTAAAAATAGATTTTTCATTTTTCTTCTTCTTGATTTCTCCACATTCAACTTTTGTGTGTTAGTACCTTTTGCATTGATGAGTGTTCATATTGTATACCAGTCGCATAGATTTTTTATCACATTTTTTAGGACATTTTAATGTTTTGTATGGGATTGGGTGCATATTTCTGAGAATTATTCCTTGAAAGTACCTTTTGTGATTTAGACGCAAAAATGAAGAGTATATAGAGCAAAAAAGTCACATATATCGATCGCTGTGGTAACAGGAGGCTAAACGGGACAAGATACGACAAAGAAATGACTTAGTCAAAGCAACACAACGGACGAGATTGGAGGAGAAGAAATGACTCGATCAAAGCAACAGAGCGAGTGAGAATGGGGGAGAAGAAAAGACTTGGTCAAAGCAAGATAACAGTCGGGCGAGATCGGAGGAGGAGAGAACCAACTTTAGAAATCCTACTCCAACTCGGATTAGGGTTTTGGATCCTATTAAACCCGAGCTTCCTCCCCTTTGGTCAGCAAGTCCAAAAATAATTGTTTTAGCCCTAAGAGAATTGTCTAGCAAGCCGCCGAAAAAACATATCTAAACCTATCACACACGCAGAGTGAGAGGACAGAGCGAGAGAAATCCGAGGACACCAAAGACACACAAAGGCCCACGGAGACATCATTGAGCTTATTATTTCTCTATCCTTCTATTTCTTTCATCTTGTCATTGGAACTCATATTTGAGTAGTAGGATTATTCTAGGAGAAGGGAGTAGCCCTATGCTATCTTGGAATCCTTGTATTGATTTCTATCTATGATTGCAATTTCCATCCACGTTGGACCCTATGTCTGTGAGCTTAATGTTTATGTGATTGTGAAGGCCACATAGTTGCATGATATTAGAGATCTGATTGAAGTATCGAAAGGAAAAACTCAAAACCATACATACAGGTTTAGGAAAGTTTAGGTTAAACCACAAAAATAGGAAAACCTAGATTGAGAACTCACAAACGAATCATGAAGCTTAATGAGTGTAAACTAGCTTATCAGCCACAAACGTAGGAGGTTTGATAGTTTATGCACATCTCTAGGCCTCAAAAGAGGATAGTTCATAGATTAGGATCGTTTGCCTTCAAATCGGATGGGAAACGCATGAGTAGTTGATTGGTATGCATGGTTCTGGGTGCTTAGTTGTGAAACCGTATCCTAGGACATTTGTTTGATTGGTTAAAGCATCGCTTTATTACTTGTCATTACTTTAGCTTAATTTCATCACCCTCTATTCGATTTTCATGCATTTATTTGATTGTTTTAGTCACGTTTTGTTACTAGTCCATGTGGGATCGACACCTAGATTCTACACTACACACGTCTCGTGCACTTGCGGAGTAGGTTTAGGGTTTATTTAACTTGAACACGCTTCAAATTTTTGGTGCCATTGTCAGGGACTTGACAACACGCTAGGCTTAGACATATGATTACGCTTGCATTCTTTTCTTTATTTTTTTCATTTTTGACACTGATTTCTGAAACTTTGGTTTTGCAGGTGCATGCCTCGATCTCGAGGACCTACAAGTCTACTTGAAATTGATCCAGAGATCAAAAAAACTTATAGGAAACTCAAGAAGGAAAAGGCTCAGGAAAAGGCAAAGAAACTAGCACAAAGAGAAGCAATGGAAGAAGGACACGTTGGGGACAACCCCATGGTTCACATGCAGGAGGGATTAATCGCGATGGGTGAACGTCAGAACCACCCGGGACCACAAGTTGCACGTCCTTTGAAGGACTATGTAATTCCCAATCTCAATAACCTCTAAACTGCGATTCAAACCTACTGTGGGTCGAGGTAGTTTTGATATTAAACCCACCATGATTTCAATGGGGAGATAGAACCATTTCATGGGTTTAACACACGAGGATCCACACCAGCACTTGACATAAATTTCTGGAGCTATGTGACACATTCAAGGTCAACAGTGTGCCTCTCGACGCGATACTTCTTCGTATGTTCCCTTTCTCACTTGGGGGTCGTGTGAAGTCGTGGATGCAATCCCTGCCTCCTGGTTTCATCACCACTTGGGACACACTCTGCACCATATTCCTTACGAGAGGAGATCACTCCCCTTCGATGCAGAGAAGGATAATCACTGTTCGAGGCATGGGATAGGTAAATAACGTCTATTTTTTTATAGTATTTTAGTTCATTTTCATAGTTAGTTTAACCATTCATTTAGACTTTACTGAGCATTAAACATCATTTAGTCCTCTTCTAGTGTTCTATCATGTAATTGCAGGAAATGAATTATTGGGTTACAAACATGAGTAAATGAAGCAAAAATCACTTTCCTATCAACTATACACGGTCAGCAACCAAGGATCTTGAATCAAAGAAGAAAAATGGAAGCATATGCGGCTAGATTACAAAGAAGGCATACATCCACAAAGAAAAGGAAATAGGCGGCTCACAAAAATTGAAACTTAGGTCACGGCTCACAAGAATGGAAACATTCAGTTGTTGGAACAAAAATAAGAAGAGAACGGTTAGAATATGAAAAGGAAACATGGTTAACATAAAATATAAGCAAGTTGTTGGAACAAAATAAAAACTTCCAACCACCTACACAAAAATTGAAAGATAGCCGCCTACACAAGAATTGGAAGCTGCAACCGTTGGACATAGAAAATGGAAATGGCTGTTGGAACAATAAATGGAAACGCATGGAAAAGAGAAAAAGGAAGCCAACCAAAGAGAAAAAGGATGAGAAAAGAAAAGGAAACTGTTGTTGCACAAGAAGAAAAGGAAACACAAGCAGCTGAAGAAAATGGAAATCGAGAAAAAGGAAACGAGAAGAGAAGAGGAAAGAAAGACGAAAAGGAAAGGGTTGGAGAGCTTAGATTCGCCCAAAAAGGAAAGAAGGAGAAAAAAAAGGAAAGAAAATAAAAAAGAGAATGAAGGGATCTAGAGAAAAAACTCATTTTTGGACAGAACACACACATACCACACAACACACACGAGCGAACAAGACAGAGAGAACAGCACGCCAGAAGGCTGGAGATAGGACGACGAATTCGGAACGTGGAGGAGCTGTTGAAGATATCAGTATTAGAATAGGGTGTAATCTTGTTCTTTATATATGTTGAATATACATCTTTTGTGTTCATTTTTCTAAATCCAAGTCTGAGTAGTTTAGTAGCTATGGGTTAGAGAGTTTTGCCGATATGTAACGAAGTCTTGTGCTTAATGCGTGGTGGTTCTTATGTTTTTATTCTTGTACGCAACCTGAATAAATGATTTTAGTATTTGATCGTTTTCAGAATGATTGGTTGTTCTTAATGCTTTCGTTCTTGCACGCAACTTGAATGAATGATTGTAGAAGTCTAATGAATCTACACCAGGGGATTAGACTTTGGAACTTAGCTATGATTTAGGATCTAAATTGATTTAGAATCTACCCAAGGTCGGTCAATTGGATCTAGGGATTAGGATAGCGGTCTTACTGCATCTAGTGGGTGAGATTATACAGTCGGAAGATTGGTAGTACGCATGCTAGGTAGTGGACAAGTCTACGCTAGTCAGTTCCAATATTAGAGCTTGAGTTTCCTGAATTCGTGATAATATCTAAGACTAATGATCTTGTTAGAACTTTGATACATTATTATGCATCTCTCGAAACCCTTTGTGTTTAGTTTATTGAATTTACAATCGTTTAGATTAATTAATTTTTACTTCGAATTCAATCATTAATTTATTAATCGTCCTATTCATTATCTTAATATCTTTAGAGTTGCATCGATTCCCTAGTGTTCGACCCTGGTACTACATGATCCATATTCTTATGGAAGCATTAGTCTAGTTAATTATTACTTGAGATTAACAACATCAACAGGTTCAAGGAGTTTATATGTTTATGCCCTGACCATGGACTTGAGTAATGGTTCGTCCTGCAAACGTTCTACAATAGGGTCAACAATGAGCACAGGACGACGCTTGACATGTCTTCTGGAGGATCATTTATGGACAAAAACGTCACTGAAGCATTCGAGCTCATAGACAGCCTCGTCATGAACCACCCCATGTGGTCAGTCCGACGGTTACTATCGAAGAGAATGGGGGGCCACTACGAGGTTAACAACAGACCCGTTTCTAATGCTAATGCTTTATTTTGCTCTAATTGTGGTGGTGGAGAGCACATGGTGTACCGGTGCACGTTTCAACAAGATGTACAGGAGCAAGTGAATTACCTCCAGCAATCCACGAATAGCCCGTATGCAAACACGTACAACCCTAGTTGGAGAAATCATCAAAATTTTTCCTATAGGAATACGCAGCCCATCAGGTAGCCACCGGGTTTTTAGCTACAACAGAAAGCATCACAATACCCAACAAGAATCCTTCGTCTAACATAGAGACATTGCTAATGGAGTTTAATGAAGGAGCAAAGGCATTTCCAAAGCAATCAGCTCAAGATTAATGGAGACGTTGGGACACCCTTGCAAGATCTCAAGATGCAAGTAGAGTCAATCGCTACACACCAAAAGATGCTAGAGAATGCCATTGCTCAGCAAGCCGCCTCGTCCTCTAGACAACCAGGACATCTTCTTGGGAAACCTGAGATCAATCCACCGGAGCACTTTAACGCGATCACTCAGTAAAGCAAAAAGCAGATCGAAGACTCCAGGCTCGCTAAACTGGCTCGGTAAAAACCTGCGATTCCATGGAAGCTCCGGACTTCCCCGACGGTCATTGGGCTCGGTCATTCCCAAATGGCTTTGACTTTCTCTTCATCGACCTTAACACCATCTGCACTCACTACAAAGCCTAGGAAAACAATGTTATCCGTACAAAAGGTATATTTCTTTAGATTGGCATATAACTCCTCTTTCCTAAGTACCTTCATAACCGATTCTAAATGTCCTAGGTGCTCATCCAAATTCTTACTATAGACTAAAATATCGTCAAAGTAGACTACCACAAATCTACCTATAAATTCCCTAAGCACATGGTTCATTAATCGCATAAACGTACTAGGTGCATTTGATAACACAAAGGGTATGACTAACCATTCGTATAAACCATGCTTAGTTTTAAATGCAGTTTTCCACTCATCTCCTTCTTTCATTCTAATTTGATGGTAACCGCTTTTAAGATCAATTTTCAAGAATACCCTACTTCCGTGTAATTCATCTAACATGTCATCTAACCTAGGGATAGGGTGTCGATACTTCACCGTGATATTGTTGATTGCACAGCAATCAACGCACATGCGCCAGCTGCCATCCTTCTTCGATACGAGTAGCACGGGTACGGCACATTGACTCATACTCTCGCGAATATGTCCTTTGGCCATAAGTTCCTCGACTTGCCTTTGCAGCTCCTTTGTCTCCACGGGATTGGTTCGATAGGCTGGCCGATTTGGTAATGTTGCTTCGGGAACGAAACCGATTTGGTGTTCGATTCCACGTATCGGTGGCAATCCGGTGGGACTCTCTTCGGGAAAGACGTCGTTGTATTCCTGCAATAAATTAGAAATCTCACTCGGCAGCACCGGTGCAAGGTTAGCTAAGCTCGAAAGAGCTTCTTTATAAACAAAAAGTAATACGGTTTTGTCAGAATGGAGAGTTTTCTTGATCTCACACGATCGTGCATAAAAATTCGACGGTCTAAGCTCAAGCGCGCTTTGCTTCTTTAGGTGTGTTTGGTCTTGCATTACTTCCTTTAACGTCAACGGAACAAGTACGGTCTTCCTGCCATTAAACTCGAAATAATGCTTGTTAGTGTATCCGTCATGTTTTACCTTGCGATCGGATTGCCAAGGTCTTCCGAGCAAAATATGGCTAGCCTCCATCGGGAATACGTCGCATAGAATCTCGTCTTCGTATTTTCCTATGGCAAATGAGACGGTCACTTGGTTTGTCACCTTCATCTCACCATTCTCATTCAACCATTTAAGCTTATACGGCTTCAGATGCTTTTGAACTTTTAGTCAGAGCTTTCGAACCATCGTAGCGCTTGCAACATTCGTGCAACTCCCTCCATCAATGATGACGCTACAGACCTTGCCGTGAACTATACAGCAGGTGTGGAACAGATTCTCACGTTGTTCTTTCTCGTCACACTTGGGCTGCGTGTTTAGAGAACGCTGCGTAACCAGCAACTCGCCCGTGGCCGGTTCCTCTTCTCGCGTCTCGTTCGATAGTTCGGCCGCCTCGTCCTCGGATTCGAATTCTCCATCGTCACGAAGGATCATGACTTTCTTGTTTGTACATTCACTGGCATAGTGTCCTCTTCCGTGACACTTAAAGCATTTCACGTCCCGAGCCCTCGAAGTTATGGCCTCGGTCCTCCCTTTGTCTCGCGACGCGGCTGGAACAGTTTTCTGCGCGTCTCGACCCGCGGCCGGTACCTTCGGCGTGTCACGGCTTGCTGGAGTCGTGCTGTCCTTCCTTGGATAGCTCGGTTTCTCATCTCGTGACTCGCCATATTTTCCAGCCCCATAGCCCGAACGGGGGTTTCGTCGCCGCTGGAGTTGTTGTTCGATGAGAATCGCTTTGTGAAGCATCTCCTCGATCTCCACATAGTGTTGAAGTTCAAGTTGATCTTGGATGTCTAGGTTGAGTCCTCCAAAGAACCGTGACATCGTAGCCTCCCTATCTTCTGTAAGGTCAACCCGCAATATTAGTAATTCCATCTCTTGGAAATACTCCTCCATGGAACGGCTTCCTTGAGTGAGTTTCCGTAACCACCGATGAACCTCTCAGTGGTGATGGTTGGCACGAACCTTTTGCGCTTCATTTCCAGCCAAGTAGCTACTGGTTCTTCGCCATTTCTTCATCGAGAAATCGTGAGTTGATCCCACCAACTCAGCGCATAATCGTAGAACTCCGTGGCCGCCACCCTAACCTTTTTGGCCTCGGGGTATGCTTGGCAACCGAAAACAAGTTCCACCTTCTTTTCCCATTCTAGTTATGCTTCCGGGTCGGCCTTGCCGTGGAACGCGGGAATTTTTAGTTTGAGACCAGCGAGGTCGTCCCTCGGGTCGTCTCTCCGCTCCCTTGGCGCGCGTCGCCGCCGGTGACTACTTCCGGACGAGGATGAGCTGCCTCATTCGTAGTAGTTGTTGTCCTCCTCAAGCGGGTTTCTTTCATGTTGCTGGAACGCTGGAATGTTTCTTGGCCGTGTGGGACGTTCGGCTTGAAACTCTTGACGAAATTCTTCCATCTTGTTGTTGATACTTTGCTCTAGGCGAGCTGCGAGAGCCTCAATGAGTCTCTCATTGACACGGCTTTGATCGCCTCCCATTTCACCCATGTCGTCTTAGGGTTTTCCTTACGTGTACCTACTCGTGAGTTCCTACACACTTATCAAACGGAGCAGCCACAAGCGGAAAGAAAACAAACACAAACCCTAGACAAGGACACGTATGGGTATAGTCGCACACGCACACGTACGAATAAGTTTCAACCGCACGGACTAGATACGTACGAATAAATTTTCAAACACACGAACTAGACACGCATAAATAGCTACTCACACATTCGCAAATATACGCACTCAATAGGCACTTAATCGCACGAAATATGCACACGATAGACTACTAACGTATGAATATAGGCGCACGGGTTCGTTCAAAATAATCACTCACGGGATAAAAGTTTGAACGTTCGAATATACTTTAATACATATATATTTTTTTTTTATTTTTCTGTAGTATTCAATCAAGCTATGACCGAAAAAATCAAAACTAATTGAACTAACCTTTTTGACGCTAGAACGAGCTCTGATACCACTTGACGCGATCCCGATTGGAACGGCGCTCTAGACAAGGTTAGGGTTGGATATGTCTTGCTGCAACGGATTGCACAAGGGTTTGGGGCGAGTGGTCACATGAGAGTTGCGGAAGGCTCTCGATTCACCGGTTCGTCTCCGATGGATATTACGTACCAACGAAGGACGAACAACCGTTGGATATTACACACCAACGAAGGTTGCTGGATATTACACACCAACAGCCAAGAATTCACACGAATTCGAAAGAGAAATCAATAGATTGATTCAAAGTTTGATTGAAAAAGTTGGATAATTGTCCCAAGGGGGGTGGCCGGCCATTTAGATAAAAACAAGGCCATGCAAAATTTAAAAACACATTAAATGCATAAACTACATGCAAGGCCTCTAATTAATGTCTTGATATCTTAAAACAAGAAGATATTTCTTGCTGGCTGTGCATATGGGAATGCATACTCCTTCGGTCTCGGTCATTAATTAGGTTGCGGTAATAAGTGACTCGCGGCCTCGTTAAAAACCCGTCGTCGGAAACCCCGTAGGACAAAACTGACGAAGGGAAAAGAGTACACGCGGGTCACTTAACCTAATTAATAACTGTTGGGGGTTGAACTTCGGCGTGAATGACGTTCTTTAGACTCGTGACTTCACGTGAACTTGAATACTCTTCATGTGCGTGGATGATCGTAAGAATCCCGATGATGGCGTCTTTGAGCTTCGCGGCCTTGGCTCGGGTCACGAGACCAGCGGGTATGATCAAGGCTTCTTCCTCCATAGCTCTGGCTCGGGTTATGGGACCTACGTATTTTGACCTAGCCGCGTCTCGGGTCGCGCTGGTGACGGTCGCGTCTCGGGTCACGCTGATGGCATCTCGGGCCGCGCTGTTGGCGTCTCGGGCCGTGCTGTGGGCGTCTCGGGCCGCGCTGACTTCGCGTCTTCGGCTTCCTCCGGGATCATATCATAATCCCTATGGAATCGATACCTAGATTCCACACTACACACGTCCCATGCACTAACAGAGTAGGTTTAGGTTTTATTTAACTTGAAGACGTATCATACATTCTAAGCGTTAAAATTTCCTTTAAGTTTTTCAGCATTGCTTTCCTCTAAACGGTGTTTGGACATTCGACTTTGAAGTGACCAAAATCTTTTCATTCATGGCACTAAGTGAAAAATGTTTTATCCTTTGAATTTCGTCAAATGTTCTCCATTTATGTTCTTTATGTATTTTTCGAATTCTTTCATCATATATGTCATGTTTTCTTCCAAGGCACTGAGCCGACTTGCTTCTTCCATTATCTGAAAAGTAATTTCTTTATTTTTCGATCCATTATCACATTTTAAACTCATCTCATTATTTGAAAGAATTTCAACAACTTCTGCAAAGCTGGTAGCGTCGGTGTTCATCACAATTTCCATTGTAACTTTCTTGGTTTCAAACTTCTTTGATAGATATTGAATGAGTTTCTTCACTAAATTCTTCTTTTTGTACGTCATTCCCATACTATGTGCCTCATTGGCTAGTGTATTCAGTCTTCCACTAAATTCAGCGAGCTTCTTGTCTTTATCCATCTTATATTTTCAAATTGTGAAGCTAGAATGTCGAGACGAGTTCTTCTTACACTAGTTGTTCCTTCATGTTGTATTTAAAGTTTGTTCCAAGCCTCTTTTGTTGATTTATATGATTGAATTTATTTGAATTGATTCATGTCAACTCATGTGAAGATAATAGATAGTATCTTTGCATTGTAGGTTGAAAGACGTTTTTCTTCGGTGTCCATAGCGACTTTGGTTTAGGAACTAGATTTTTATTTTCATCTCGTTGCAAAACATAAGTTATTTTGGAATTGAAACAAATATTCAGTGTGAGTCCATACATGTTTCCTTGATCACGCATGAATTGATTTCTTATTATTTTCACCCTAAATTTCCCTTCGATATACATTCGACTAACGAAATTAAGATAAAAATAAATTAACCCAAAATTCAAAAAAAAAATTATAACCTTTGGCTGAGATTAATAACATTGGATTACAAAGACATTAACTTGTTTCTTTATTGTCTGAAAATCTCTCTTCCTTCAAGTTCTGCCGTCATTTCCTTTTGTTGTGTGCTTCTTCTTCTCTCTCTCACTGTCTGATGATGACCAAATATCCATTTCCATCCCTTTCCCTTGAAGCTTCGCCGGCTCTTCCCCACTTCTTGCTCGGTCATCTTTCTGCGGCAAGACCCTCCTCCTCCGTCTGATGATGACGAGAAATCTAATTTCAGATCGATGAATCCAGGTTCTTCTCCTCCTGTAAAGTAACTTTCTTTCGTTAAGAATACCCTTCTCGTGATTTTCCCTACGTCGCTTTTCTGCAGCTCTGATTCACTGAAATTGCTCTTCCTCGCTTCGAAACAGCTCCTTCTCGACTGCTCCGGTTCACTGAAGTTGCTTTTCCGATGCTCATTCTCGCAGAAATTGCTCTTCCGTCCTTCAAAGAAGCTTCTCCGCGGTGGCTCCGCCTCACTGAAACTGCTTTTTCTTCCCTCAAAACCGCTCGGCCTCGGCTCTGTATCACAAAACCCTAATCCGCCATTGACGCTTGAGCTCCTTGCTGCGGAGAAGGAGCTCCTTGCACCCGAATACGATGACCCTTCTTCCGACCCCATAAAATATCCAGTTTCTCGGAAACTACACAGAGATGTCGATCTCGGAACCCCCATTTTCTTACCATCGTAGTAATCAATTGCCCAAGAATCACTCTTTTCATCGAACCCGCCTCCATGAACACTCTTAGCCCTAAAATCTCGGTCCCTTTTCGGGTTGATTTTCCGGAAAAATCTCCGGATTCTCCAAAACGCATGAGTCTTCCTTCTTATCTCGACACAACTGCTACTACTCCTCTTGAACACGACCACTTCCTCTGTTTTATGTCCCTTCGTCATCGTCATCTTCCCCTGTTTCGTCCCTTCGGTGTTGCTGTTGTTGTTCGTCGTCTTCTCGCTGTCGATCAGAAATGAGATCCGACCAACACTGCCGACATCTAGGGCGGCGTTCGAGCTCCGGTTGGGTGAGAGATCGGAGTAGGAACAAGACGACAACCTCTGTTCACCGCATTCCGAGCAAACAAGGCTTACCAGGCGGTCGTTCAAACAGTACGGACATATCCCAACGGCGGTAACAGATGGATGCTTCCGACACGGATGCTCTGACAAGGTACTGTAGTAATACACATCGGAGGAGAATGAAACATCGTCGTTTTGTTCCACTGCTCTCTTTCCCCTCTCTTTCATGACGGCTCTGTATCTCTGTTTTCTATCTGCGTGTTGCGCAGTGATTATATCTGGATACAAAATTAGGATATTTTTTTTAAACGGAATTTGAAGTAAAATCTGAGAGAAAAAGGATGGGAAGTTGAAAGAGTGGGAAAGTACTATGACGCTTAGCTATAGGCTTCAAGGGGGTGCTGCTTTATCTTTACGTTTTCTTTTCTCTCTTTTTTTTCTTGTTTACCCACACGGTTTGAATTCATAATAATATACATTTTAATTAATATTTTGGTCTAACCGTTGTAATTGTTATATAAATTGTTATGATTATTTTGGGCCATGTACTTCCATTATGAGCAAATCTTATGATATCTTTTACAATTTAAAATACTTATCCATTTGAATCTATATGAAAACATTCATTGGCTATGTTTTCTAAATATAAAAATATATAAAATAAGAAAAATAGATTTATAATCTATTATATAATAGTTGTTTCTTTTTCTTTATCCCGCGGCGTGATTTTGTAATAATTATATTGTTTGTTTATCATATATATATATAGGGATAAACTTAAAAAAATTTTAAAAATAACTTTTAATAAAAAAAATCCTATATTTTCAACTCTTCAAAAAAAACTCTAAACTATTATTTTTAAATAAAAAAAAACATCTAACAGTTGTATAATTAAAAGGAACAAACTGACGTTTAACAGCAACTTTTACCGACAAGGATGAGACAAAAGCTTGAAAAGTTCCATGTTATATATCATAAGATGGAGAAAACAGAACCCAAGATGGCACCCACCACGACTTGACTTACTATGGATAGTTATGAGAAATCCTTAACCATGTCTGAAAATATGAAAATTACATAAACATAAGCAATATTTACAGTTGTAAATACCTTATAGAGATGACATGAAGACTTACAAAATATGACCCTAATGCAAGGATGAGGGTGCTCATGAACAAAGGGACTTCATTGGTTCCAAGTCATTCAAAAAGTGCAGGAAAGGTAAAATTCATCAATCGGATTCAATAAGGCGATACTGAGAGTGAAGATTGGTCGTTTACCTGATAAAGTGGCAAATACAGAGATGAAAGAAATGGATTGAGCATGAGAAGATGGCATTACAGGATCAGAACCTAATGTTGAAACAGGTCTCTCTTGGTTAAGTAAACGTTTTAGAGCAATGGAAAGTATAGAATTTGAAACTGATCCAATCACTGCCCATAAGGTTGCCCCATCGTGTCGAACCACAAGAACGGAACATAAGAGAGCAGCCACTACCCATTTGCTCTGTCATTCATAGAAACACGCCCATTAATTCAATCTTAATTGTTCATGACCTTGAAGAAGCGTACAGTTTATCTAATACATTACCAGACGGTTGATTGTGGCTTCGATCCCACTGCCACCGCCACCACGGCCCAACTCGTTCCGGAGCTCTGAAAACCCATTAATGAAACCCTCTTGCTCGAATACTTGCACTCGTTCCTCCACATCATCACTACCGTCGTCTCTCCAAGCTATGATTTTGACAGGATCATCCATAATTTTAGCGCCAGAAACGGTCAGGATACTCCGATTCGGGAGAAGCCCACGACAGAAATACACCGATCTTCGATGGAAATTATTATCAGCGGACGAAAGGGATCGATAACCATTATGGATCCATATTGAAAATTCCTCGAGAAATGGGGAGACCTAGATGAGCTTCGTGGAGATAATGGGGGGAGTACCGCCAAAGTAGTTCGACGGAAGGCCGGGAAATTGGAGCCGGTGGCGATGGCATGAACAGTGTTGTACGGACACATCCGATCGGTATAAATGAGATAACAAACGTCGTTTGTATATATCTGTTAGATGTTTTTTTTTGTTTAAAAATAATAGTTTAGGGTTTTTTTTTGAAGAGTTAAAAGTATAAAGTTTTTTTTATTAAAAGTTTTTTTAAAAGTTTTTTTTTAAGTTTACCCCATATATATATATAATAAAGAGGTTTACCAAAAGAGATTGAAAAACCTCTAATTATATCTAATTTAAATATAATTTTAATAGTAATAAGTTAGAATGGTAATATATTTTATTGTTATTATTTATCATTTTTATTATTTTAATAAAAAAATTTATTTACAAATTTTTTTAAAAATAAATATAATTTCTTTTTTAATTAATCAAATGCAAATTTTTAAAAAAATCCTAATAAAATAAATAAAATTTGAAAACAATTGAAAATATTAAAAATAATTAAGTTGTAAGGTCTTTTGTTTGAGTTAATTCTTCTTTATAATAAAAAATAAAACAAAACTTGAATAAATCGTTTTTATTTATATCAATCTGTATGTAGATATAGAACAATATCAAGAATCAAAATCAAATAAACATTCAAAAAAACTAATATTTATAATATGATTAGAGTTGATTTATAATTTATGAAATAATATATTTAATAAGAAGGTGTTTTCTCCTATGGTGAAACCACATCACCATGAAAGAGAAACTTCTTTGTTTAAATTTAATTTACATATAATCTTAATAGTAATAAAATAAAAAGTAGTCATATATTTTATTGTTATTTTTATTATTTTATTATTGTAATTATACAAAAATTGTTTACAAATTTTTTAAACATAAATTATAATTTCTTTCTAAATTAATCAAATTAAAGTTTCTAAAATTTTACAAAATTAAATAAAATTATTAAAAAAAAATCACATATATAATTAGGATGTTTTTCTCTCCTCTCATAAAATCACATAACCAAGAGAGAGAAAAACCTCTATATATATCTAATTTAAATAAAATCTTATTATTATTAAAATAAAAGATGGAAATATATTTTATTATTATTATTGTTATTATTTTGATATAAAAATTTGTTTACAAAATTTTAAAAAATCTAATTTTTTTTCTGAATTAATCAAATTAAAATTTTTAAAAATATTAAAAAATTAAATAAAAAATTTGAAAACAATTGGAAATATGAAAAATAATTAAGTTATAAGATTTTCGTTTGAGTTAATTTCTTCTTTATAATAAAAAGTTAAAATAAAACTTGAATAAAATCGTTTTATTTATATCAATCTATATGTGGATATAGAGTCATCTCTTTGTGCGCTCCTTGTAGATCTTTGTGTTCACGTATGAATGGAAGCGCATCTCCTCAAGATGATGGAGCTGTAGCATCCGTTTTTCAGCAGCTGACTTGTAATTATAATTGAGTGCTTTGATCGTCCAATACTCTCAGTATTCCAAATCGACCGGTAGATGACATGCAATTACAATACACAAAGCTAAAACGAAGTCATTCCAATTAGCGTTTTGAATTCTGTACGGTAGGCTCATAATGCATCGTCGAGTTTCAGTTCCCAATCCTTCCTAGACCTAGAGACTATCTTTTCCAAAAACGACTTGATCTCTCGATTAGAAACTTCAACTTGGCCGCTAGTTTGAGGGTGATATGGAGTGGTTATTCTATGTCGAACACTGTATTTCTTCAATAGCCCTTTTATGATACGGATCACAAAGTGCTTACCTCCATCGCTGATTACAACCCTCGGAACTCCAAAACATGGGAATATGACACGTTTGAACATCTTGGATACTAGTTTGGAGTCGTTGGTTGGACATGCCAAAGCTTCTACCCACTTTGTTACGTAGTCCACCGCGACAAGTATGTAGAGGTTCCCGCATGAAGACGGAAAAGGGCCCATGAAGTCTATTCCCCATACATCAAACGACTCGACCACTAGGATGTATTGCTATGGCATCTCATGGTGTCGAGAAATATTCCCCGTCCTTTGGCAACTTTCAAAAGAGGCTACGTAGCTATGGGCATCCTTGAAGAGCGTAGGCCTATAGAAGCCCACTTGCAGCACCTTTGCGGCTGTCTTTGCAGATGCAAAATGTCCTCCATAGCTTGAGGAGTGGCAACTTGACAGTATGTCTGGAGCCTCTTCTTCAGGGATGCAACGCCTAAAGATTTCGTTCGTGCCCCTCTTGAAAAGATACTGTTCATCCCAATAGTACGCCTCGACGTCATGGAGAAATTTCTTTCCCCCATTATAATTCAGCCCCTCCGGTAGCACTTGACATGCTAAGTGATTCTCAAAGTCAGCATACCATGGAATAGAGGAGCAAGTTATGGATATTACTGCATCATCTCGGAGATAGTCGTCGATAGGGATGCACTCGGGGATTTCAAGACGTAAAAGATGGTCAGCTACCCCATTCTCGTTTCCTTTCATATCCCTTATTTCAAGATCAAACTCTTGCAGCGGTAGGATCCATCTAATGAGTCTAGGCTTTGCATCTTTCTTAGTGAGAAGGTAACGTAAGGTAGCGTGATCCATGTATACTATCACCTTGGAGCCTACTAGGTATGAGCGGAACTTTTCAAACGCAAAGATGATTGCAAGTAGCTCCTTCTCGTTTGTGGAGTAATTGCATTGAGTGTTATCTAATGTTCGACTTGTATAATAAATGGCGTGCAACATTCGATCCTTTCGCTATCCCAACACTGCCCCAACCACATAATCGCTCGCATCACACATGAGCTCAAACGGAAGCTCCCAATTCAGCGATTGTATTATTGGTGGAGAAACCAACGCCTTCTTCAACTTTTCAAATGCAGCGTGACATTCCATTGTAAACTCAAACGGTACATCCTTGCCTAATAGATCGGTAAGGTATTTAGATACCATCGAAAAATGTTTGATGAATCGTCTATAGAATCCCGCATGACCTAGAAAACTACGAATGGCATTAACGTTCCTAGGAGGTGCATCTTCTCAATAACCTCTATTTTCTCCTTATCTACCTCTATTCCCCTTGCTGATATCTTATGCCCCAATACGATGCCTTCGCAAATCATGAAGTGACACTTCTCCCAATTCAGCACAAGGTTCGCTTCTACACACCTGTCTAACACTTTACAAAGATTGGTTAGACAAACATCAAAGGAAGGTCCATGAACCGAGAAATCGTCCATGAACACTTCCATAATTTCACCATTTACATCGGAGAAGATAAAGGTCATGCACGCTGAAAAGTAGCAGGTGCATTGCATAAATCGAAAGACATCTGACGATAGGTGAATGTACCGAAGGGACATGCGAACGTCGTCTTTTTTTGATCGTTCGGATGGATTGGTATCTAAAAGAAACCTGAATAACCATCAAGAAAACAAAAATAGGAGTGAAGAGCTAAATGTTCTAGCATTTGATCAATTGAAGGTAAAGGGAAGTGATCTTTTCGAGTGTTAGCATTCAACTTGCGGTAGTCAATACACATGCGCCATCTCGTGACCGTTCTTATCGGAATCAGTTCGTTGTTTGCATTTGGGATGACGGTGATGCATCCTTTCTTCGAAACTACCTGTACAGAACTCACCCACGCACTATCTGATATAGGATATATAATTCCAGTGTCTAACAACTTAAGGACCTCTTTCTTAACTACTTACATCATGTTCGGGTTTAATCTATGTTGATGTTCAATGGAGGTCTTAGAGTCATCTTTTAAGTGAATCCTATGCATGCAAAGGGCTAGACTAAGTCCCCTAATATCCTCTAATGTATAACCTATGGCATCCCTATACTTCCTAAGAGCTTCTAACAATCGTTCTTTTTGCGATTTTTCTAAGTTATCATTCACTATCACGAAATAAGTAAATTCAAGTCCAAGGAATTCATACCTCAACCCTTGCAGTAAGGGCTTTAACTCCAATTTTGGTGCTTTGTCAACACTCCAGTCAGGTTTTGGACGTTCGGTTTGACTATTAGGCATCTCGGAAGTGGTTGACCTCGTGTTGCAAGCTGCTTGAGGCGCGCTGGAATCGATCGGGAATGCGTGGAGGTTTGTGCACTAGTTTATGACATTTTCTTGACTTGAATTGATGTCCATTTGAGCTGTGCTTATGTTTTTGTGAGTTGAGAACTCCTCTTGATAAGGATTGTCCGAAATTCCTTCTTTTTCTTTGGTTACGACCTGCTGTGCTCGGATCGCACAGAAATCTGTTCGGAGTGCATCTAGCTCGGTGTTCGGGATCTGTTTTGTATTTCCTTTGTCTAGAAGCTTTGTGTAATGTTTCACTTGGTTAGGGTCATTATGAAGTCCCTCTCCAGCTGGTAAAAGAGCCATCTCAAGAGAATCCATGTTCCCGAAGTCTTCGATAACTTCCTCGGCTAGTTTCTCCAAGATGTCTATGTAGAATACTGAATCCACCATACAAGGCTGTTTGAGTGTGTCGTTCAAATTAAACTCCACTTCTTCATCTCCGAACTTTAATGTGAGTCTACCTTCAGCATAATGTATGATCGTCTTTACCGTATTAAGAAACAACCTAACGAGGATGATTGGGATTTTTTGTCCTCCTCCATATCTAAGACGACGAAGTCGACCGGGACGAAGAATTTCCCAACTTGTAAAGGCACGTCTTCTAGCATGCCCTCGGGTAATCTAACACTTCCATCAGCCATGGTGAGTGCCACTCGTGTGGGTTGAAGATCCATCCTATACCTAAGATCCAATTTTTCGTATAATGACAATGGTAGCATGCTTACACTTGCTCCGAAATCGATTAGTGCATGGTTAATTTCATAATCTCCTATTTTGCAAGGGATCACGAATATACCTGGATCGGGCATCTTCTTAGGTAGGTTTGGTTGCAGCATCGAATTAGTCACCATGACGGTTTCCGTCTCCACATCTCACTTATTTGCAAGTACGTCTTTGAGGAACTTGGCGTATGAAGGCATCTTTTTCAACACTTCGTGGAATGGAATGGTGATGTGCATCTTCTTCAACACCTCAGCAAACTTTGCAAACTGTGCATCATCCTTCTTTTTGCGTTGGCGTTGAGGGAACGACAAAGGAGGATGCCTCAGTTTGGGTTTGACATATTTTGGCTCCTCTTCATCCTTTATATTCTCTTCGATGTTGCTTCTCTTTTCCACCACTGTTCTAGAGGATTCTCCCTTTTGAAACGTCGAGTGAGTGGGCTGATCACATGTCTTACCACTCTTTAAGTGAATGGCGTTGATTTGCTCACGAGGATTTGCTTCCGGTCTCCCCGGTCGATCGTCTCATTTTCATACATCTTTCTCGCATGATTTTAGGAATATTTATGATATAGATGTGATGTTTACATATGATTTTTGTATCTGTTTTACTCGTTTTCGTGTTTTCATGTTCTTACAGGTTATAATGCATATTTGGTTCGTTTTGGAGCTAAAGAACGTAAACAGGACAAAGTATTAGCATCGAGGATCATAACGGAACAAACGAGACGAGAAACAGCGCGTATCATCAGCTCCAACACAGCCCACACGGGGTGGAACTCATAGCCCACGTGGGGCACAACCACCAGCAACCAAAGCACAGCTCAGGGCAGGCTTTAGCACGCGCAGACTCGTCATTTCTTAACCACAGCCCGCACGGGGCACACACCTTAACCCGCGTGGGGCCTAACTTCCAGCAACCCCAGGAACTTCAGCACGATGCGGGGAAGCCTTCAGCACGCGCGGGCGCAGTTTCAGCAATGGAGCCTGCGGGGCACACTCTCCAGCCCGAGCGGATCACGTCCGTCACCTGCAGAAACAAGAAAAAAGAAACTCGGCCAAAGAGGAAAAGAAAGTGGTTAGTTGCCTACACAAAGAGGAAACATTGTTAGAGAAGAGGAATGAGAGTTATATGGCTGGAAAATATAAAGGAAATGTGCCCACTTACTCAAGAATAGAAACCAATGCAAATAAGAAAGGAAAAGCCACAAAACAGCATGCTGCAACAAAAATGAAAGAAGGGGAAAGGAAGTGAACGGGCAAAGAGGAGAAAAGAAAAGAAAAAAAAAAGGAAAGACAAGGAGGAGAGCTAAGGAGTCGAATTCACTGGAGTTTTGGAGAGAGAAGAGACGTTAGAGTAGCGAGAGTTGCAGAGAGAGAGTAGAGAGAGGAGTTATTCATGAGTTCTTGGAGAGGAGACATTCAAAGGGCATTGGAGATCAATTTAGGACTTTGGTTTCGTTTGGTTTTTATGTTCTTTAGACTTTCTACTTCGATTATGTTGTTTGCTTTTGAACGCATGAACGAGTAGTCGTTTTGTTCTAGGAGAAGGGATTAGCCCATGGCTATCCTGAAATCACTTTGATTTATCTTTGAATGCAATTTCCCTTTTTCGTTTATCTATCCTTTGTCTGAGTGATTGATTGACTTGTGTTTGCGAATGACCACGTAGATGCATGTTTTAGGAACTTAGGAGAAGGACCAAAATGAGAATTCTAATTATGAATAATCAAGTTTAGAGCAACCGAGGTTAGACCACGAAAGTAGGATAGTAGTGGTTGAGGGTAAACCGAATGAATCATAGAACTTATGGGTTTAGCTTAAGGTGTCAGCTATGAAAGTAGGGGATAATTTGACTAGATCACGTGTCTATGCCTTGAGAGAGGGTAGATATCATATTAGGATCGTCTACCTTAGATAACTTGATCGGGATTGCATGATTAGATAGGTTGATTGATGGTTTCGGTAGTCTTCTGGTGAAACCGGATTCCTAAAATGTTTGTCTCACTGTTAAGAACTCGTTAGTTTATTGTTTTTAGTATTTCATTCCTAAAACCAATATTTTGTTCGTTTGCAAGTTTGATTCGTAGTTTAAGTTTAGGTTGTGTTGCATAGTCCCTGTGGGATCGACACCTAGAGTACTACACACGCGTCGTGCACTTACGGGTAGTTTAGGTTAATATTTGTTTAACTTTGAATCGCATCACCGGTACAACTCCTTGCGGTCGTGCTGCCCCATGTGCTAGTTGTGCGACTTGAGTCTCCAACTGTCTAAGGTGAATTTGAAAGCCTTCTATCTGCTTCTTGGTGTTCTCTTGATCCATTTTCACTTCCCTCATAAAATTATTCTGACTTTGTTGCACTTCTATCAACAAGTTGCTTTGATTTTCTTGGAATTGGTGAAGACGAGTGAACATGGTGTTGATGTTGGTGGCTGCTTCAGATTGGTTTGGTTGTGGCTGAGGTGCACGTGGCTGATAAGTTTGAGTTTGGGGCTGCATCCTTGGCTGAAAGTTCTGATTTCTTTGCATCATTCGCGGCTGAGATTTTCCCGATAATTGTTGTGCGTTCAATGCACTTTCAGAGTTCTTGCAGGAGAGGTTAGGGTGATTCCTCCATCCGGGGTTGTATGTGTTCCCCAAAGACTGGTTATTGCTTACATAATTCATTTCCTCGTACCTTTGAACCCCTTGTTCCTCTAATTTCTCTGAATAATGAGGACAATGCGACTCAGATAGGAGATTGTAGATCCCTGCGACTTGTTTTTTCACCTCGGCTAGACCGACGTATAGAGCTGTGTCTCATTCAAGTTAGCCACCCTTGTTGGAGCGTTGCGATTATATTCTCCAGCGATATTGCTGCCTTTATCAGCCATATGATTGATTAGGTCCTCGATCTGCGGAAACGTAAGGTTGCTCAGAGAACCTCCAGCTGTGGCTATGATCAGAATTCTCGTGTTGTCAATGAGTCCTTGCAGAAAGTTGTGTATAAGATAGCTCTGATCCATGTCGTGATGTGGGCAAAGGCGTTGGTAGCCATATGATAAAATTCTCTTCATAAGATAACCATATGAAATAATTCGAAGTAAAACCTCTTAAATAAAGATGATTCTTAATGATTCTCTTATTAACAAATTTTTCATTTTTGCATTTGACGCATGGACAAACCAACTTACCGGTTTCTTTATAAACTTATTGATTTGCCGCCATTTTCATAAACTGTGTAACGCCTTCTATAAAATCCTTCGATATACCTTGAGTTTCTAGATCAATTCTTCTGTACATCCATTATCTAGAAACGAAAATATTCGATCTCGACGATGATGGCATTATAAACAGAAACAATCAAAAGATATGTAGTTAAATATATGAGAACTGTGTGTGAGAAACATATTAACGTAAGAGGGGTTAAATAGATAATTTTTGACTGATTAAGGACGGATTACAGACTAAGACAAATATTTACCGACGAGTCGTCCTGAAAAAGTCCCTAAGTCCAAACGGTACCCTCGTAATCGTCCTCAAATTTGCATATGTCACTTATATCGTCCTTAAAATTTCCGGGCGGTTGTACATACTGTCTGCAAATTTACGGACGGAAGCAGGGACCATCCGCAAATTTGCAGACAAATATTGTTATCGTCCACAAATTTACAGACGGACATTGTTGTCGTCTGCAATTTACAGTCGGGCTTGGAAACCGTCCCTAATCCGCAACGTCCACCATATCCGTCCGCAAATACGGACGACTTCTGGACTGTTTTTCCGTCCAAAAATTTGCGGACGAATTTATCTTCTCATCCCTATACCGTTCGGAATATGTCTAGAAATTCTGTTTGGAATATTTAAGTTTCTAGTAGTGACTACACAGAGACCAGTCTACGACAATCCATAACATAATAGAAGAAAAAACAAAACTCTATTTTTTAATTTAGATTTTTTTAGTTTCTCGGGTTTAACCCGAACCCGGATCGAACTGACCTGAACCGAACGTGTTCTAAGATTTTAATCCGTATGGGTTTTTAGGATAACTCATCTACAAAACGACTCGAGTTTTTTGGATCGATCCAGGTCGATCCGATCCGGGTAACTTGGATTAGTCGCCCCTAATTCTTACCAACTCGATTCTTCAATTGAACATATTGGTTAGGTTTAAGTGGTCTCACATAATTAGTACGAGACATATACATACAAGAGTATGTATATGGTCGTTAAGGTCGTTCGTCATCTTCTCCTTCTTGTTTTTCTTGCCATTATAGAGTATATATATGTATATATATATATATATGTTTATTATTTTCAGTACTTGTAATCTCGATCTTTTGAACTCAAGTTTCTAGTGTTGTTTCCGCCGAGATTTCTTTAATATTTATGAGTAGGACATCACATTGGTATTCCGAACACGTAAATTGTGTCTCTCTTCTCTATATGTTATCTTCTATCATTATTTTGCTTGTGTCTTGGATTGCTTAGAACGTATATAATCTTCCCAATTCTCATCTTGGTTCGCAAACAATTGATTCACAATACTTTGTTTGAATGTTGTAACATTTATATGCAGTTTACTTCTAATGGTTAATCATGTTTAGGAGATCCATATGTCACATCTCTCAGATACTGGTTACCGTTTGGTTCCATTATCATTTATATATACAAATTCGTTCAACTGGTAGAAGTAAATGGAAGATTATTGGATTTTCGAATTTCTATAAGGAAAAAAATGATTGATTTGCCACTCCCATATTATCAAATATCGGTTCCAATGTAAAAAAAAAGAAAAATACAATATTTGATATCGATTATAAAGAAACAGTATCCAAATATTAAACATTGTATTTTCTAAAAAATAAAAGTTATGCAAGCATTAGTGTGTGGTTTGACGTTTATGTAATTGGATAAACGATCTAAGTTTGAATCTCACCATTTGGCGAAAGGTGTTATTGCCATTAAAACGTATAAGAGGTCAAAGATTTAAGGAATCTTCTGAATTAAAAATAATAATTATGTGAAATGATAAGCCTATCAATAAATAATATTTTTCTGTCGTATAATTGATATTTTGTTTTAGTTCTTTGAATTTGGTGCAGTAAGATATGATCAAAGGTTTTTAATGAATCTTTATGTAATATGATCATATAAAATCAAATAGTAAATAAAATGGGTATGACTTTTGTAAAAAATAAATTACCAATCATCCAAAGAAAACATATTTACAATCCGATGCATGGTATGGGCCAAAGAAATTCATTATTTTTAATCATTATGTTATTGGTCCAAACATTTCAATTCAACCAGAGGGTCCAAGCATTGACACTACTCTATCTCAAACAGAGAATCTTCATTATCAAAAGCATTTAAGCAATCAAGTGCAACCGGCCATGGAAGGACTCACTAACGGATCAATAACAGAATCAGTTTTCAAGAACAACAAATTCACAATCTTGAGTTCACTAACATATTAAGATGTGCACATAGTTTATATAAATACTGGTTGGGTTCTTTGATAAAAAGATATGGAAACAGTTCATGAAAATTATCTCAATTTTCTTTTGCTTTCAATCTTTATTCTTCTTCTTCGTTCACCCTTCAATTATTCTTATGATATCACAGCGCTGAAGATCCTAAGTAATTCTTACTCATGATCATGGAAACAAATCAGATTGTGATTGCAAATCAAACCCAATTTCCATTTCCAGTTCATATCAATGTATCAAACTTTGTTACCATAAAACTTACTGATTCAAACTTTCTCTTCTGGAAAGCTCAGTTTGAGTCTCTTCTCGGAGTAAAAAATTTTTAGTTTCATTGATGGATCAATACAAGAACCACCTCAAACAGTTCAAGAAATTAAAGATGATGTTACTACAGAAGATGTTACTCAAACAGTTCATTGATTGACACATTATCAGAAGATGTTTTCAGTCATGTAGCTGGCAAAAATTCAATAATGGGGGTATGGTCTTGCCTTAAAATTCATTATATTCAAAGATCATTTGCAAGGGAATTTGATTTGCTTGCTTCTCTTCAACTTCTAACCAAAGAAGGCAAAACTTTGGTTGAATATCTAAGCCAATTCAAAGCTATATGTGATAAACTGGAATCAATTGGAAAATCAGTTCAAGAACCTATGAAAATCTTTCGATTAATGCATGGTTTATCTCTACTTTAAATAATATGAAGCATTTGCAACTGTAATTCAAACATCAATGCACAAACATCCAATACCAATACATTAGGATGTAGTATCTCAGCTGAATAGTCTGATTCTTGGCAGTTCTTCAACTAAGTTTACGAATGTCTCTCATCATATAGTTTTTCCTGCCAACCATACACAATCCGGTTATAATACACATAATCAAGGTTATGGAAGAAGGTACTTCAATAACAGAGGAGGCAAACCAACATTCAGAGATAATAGAAATTATACCACTAGAGGAAGAGGATTCTCACAGCATGTCTATTCTCCTCATTTCCAGAAATTACAAAACTCAAATGATAATCTGTCTAATAACAATAATCCACAACATTCATCTACAAGATAACAATGTCAGATTTGTGGTAAGACAGGACATGATGCATTACATTGTTGGCATCGTTTTGATAATGTTTTAAAGTGGAGATATACCACAAGCTCTCACTACCCTTCAACAACATTCTCAAAGAGACTTGTTTTCAAATTCTAGAGCATCTGTTCATATACAAATTATACTCATCATCTACAGAATTCAACTCCATATGCTGGACCAGAAAGTGTGATGATTGGCGATGGCTCATTTCTTCTAATTTCACATATTGGGTCCACTGCAGTGTCAACTTCAGAAGGTACTTTACCAATTAACATGTTTTGGTAGTACCTTATATCACCAAATCCTTATTATCAATTTCTAAACTTACTAAAGATTATCCATGTGAGGTTATATTTGATGATAATGGCATTTATATTAAGGATTTAATGTCACAGAAGGTTTTGGCCAAAGGAATCAAACATGAAGGAATCTACATGTTACAGTCATCAAACTTCAAGACCTTTTATTCTACCAGAGAGTGTTTAACAACTCATGATATATGGCATCATCGTTTAAGCATGAAAACTACAATGTTATACAAGAACTCAGTAAAAATAATTCCATTAAAATTAGTAAATCATCTTCAAGTCTGTGTGAATTTTCTCAACTTTCTAAGAGTAATAAATTACCATTTTCTAATTCTGATTATCATGCGAAAGAACCATTAGAAAGAATTCATTATGACTTATGGGGTCCTGCATCTACATCTTCAGTACAAGGTTTCAGATTTTATGTCATTTTTATTGATAATTTCTCTAGATTTACTTGGTTTTATCCTTTGACATATAAATCATATTTTTACAATCTTTTGTATCATTTCAAAAGATGGTGGAGAATCAATTTTCTTGCAAAATCAAGTTGTTTCAAAGTGATGGAGGATGAGAGTTCAGTAGCATTTTGTTTCAAAATCATCTTCCGCATCACGGAATTAAATATCTTGTGTCATGTCCTCATACACCTCAACAAAATGGGTTGGTTGAAAAGAAGCATCGTCATCTCACTGAGTTAGGCTTAGCTATGATGTTTCAAGCTAAATACCTTTCAAATACTGGGTGAAAGCATTCTATACAGCAAATTACATCAGTAATCTGCTACCAGTTTCTTCATTATTCAAGAAAGTTCCATATACAATCTTATTCAAAAGACTAGTTGATCATTCATCTCTCAGAGTCTTTGGTTGTTGCTGCTATCCATATCTTCGGCCTTATTCGCAGAAAATGTTTGAACCAAGGTCTTTAAAGTGTGTTTTTTAGGATAAATTGAGAAATACAAAGAATACCGTTGTCTTTATCCTTTAACATGTAAGATATTCATCACTAGTATTTGATGAACAAAATTTTCCTTTTAAGGATTGTTATCAGCATTTAACTCTACAAGCAAACACATCAATAGCAAAAGCATGGCAATTGGATTTCACAACTCAATCAAAATCTGGACAAAACCAATCTATTTTACCAACGTATCAAAATACTTCTTCTATTTTAGAAAAATCTTCTGATGTACTTACCACACGAGATTCTTCTTTATTGAATTCAGAAGGCTCTGTCTGCAATTTCTCATGATGTAACAGAAGGTTTGAACTCACATTATTCTCCTTGTGATGAAACTATGTCCTCTAAACTAACAAATTCAGATTCTTTAGTGATACAGAACTACAGAGTTCTGCAAATCAACATCCTATGATCACTAGAAGCAAGTCAAAATTTTATATACCTAATCCTAAATATATTTTGTTTGCTACACTAGATCTTCCGCAAAAACCTAAGTCTGTTAAATCAGCGTTAAAACATGATGGATGATATCAAGCAATGATGACTGAAATGGATGCATTACAAATAAACAAAACTTGGACTTTAGTTCTATATTATGCATGTATGAATATTTTAGGATGCAAATGGATTTTGAAGACTAAACTTAATGCCGAGAGATCTTTGAACAGGTTAAAGGCCAAATTAGTGGCTAAAGACTTCTATCAAGAAGAAGGTATTGATTATTTAGAAACATTTAGTCCAATAGTTAAAACTGCAACAATCAGAACTGTGTTGTCTGTTGCAGTAGTAAATCAATGGACAATCAAACAATTAGATGTTAATGCCTTCCTACATGGAGATTTAATTGAGGATGTTTAACTGGAAATTCTGGAAAGTTGTTGAAGAACCTTACTGCAGTTTTAACTCTCAGGTTTGCTATGAAAGACCTTGGTCAATTACATTACTTTCTTAGTGTTCAAAGTGTGTTCTATCCTTCGGGTTTGTTTCTTCATCAAGAAAAATATGCTTTAGATCTACAAAAGCAGATATGCAGAACTGTAAGTCAATATCTATCCCTTTGCCTTTGAAATTAAATAAATCAAACTCTAATTCAGATAAGTTTCCTGATGCAACTTACTTTCGTCAGTTAGCTGGTGGATTACAATATCTTACCCTCACTCGTCCTGATATTAACTTTGTTGTGAACTTTTTATGTCAAAGAATGCATGAACTTACCATGTCTGATTTTGTATTACTTAAGAGGATTCTCCGTTATGTTAAATATACTATCACTCTTGGTTTACACCTTCAATCAAATAGCAAACTTGACTTAGTTGCATTCAATGATAGTGAACGGGCAGGATGTTTATCTACTAGACGTTCTACAACTGGTTTTTGTACATTTTTTGGTTCAAATTTACTTTCATGGTCAGCTAAGAGAAAACCAACAGTTTCAAGATCATCTATCGAGGCTGAATATAGAGCCTTAGCATCAACTACATCTGAACTCACTTGGTTGAATTTTATTCTTAGGGATCTTGGTGTTTTTCAACCAGGAGCTTCTGTTCTACACTGTGATAATCTATCAACTGCCTTTTTTAAAACAAATCCTAAATTCCATGATCAATCAAAATATATTGAAATTTATTTCCATTTTACGCGTGAAAAGGTAGCTCTTGGATCAGTTATTATCAAACATATTTCTAACACGTTGCAGGTTGCAGACATTTTTATAAAATCCTTATCATGAGATCATTTCACTTTGTTCATCTTCGGAGCAAACTGAATGTCGACTTCTCGTCGGACATCAGTTTGAAGGGGAGTATTAGTCCAAACACTTCAATTCAACCAGAGGGTCCAAACATTGACAACACTTTGTCTCAAACAGATGATCTCCATTATCAGAAGCACTTAAGCAATCAAGTGCAGCGAGCCATGGAGGGACTCACTAATGGATCAATAACAAAATCCGTTTTCAAGAACAACAAATTCACAATATTGAATTCACTAACAGATTAAGATGTGCACATAGTTTCTATAAATATTGGTTGGGTTCTTTGATAAAAAGATATGGAAAACAGTTCATGAAAATACCTCAATCTTCTTTTGTTTTTAATCCTTATTCTTCTTCTTCATTCATCTTCGACTATTCTCATATGCCACATGTATCTTTATGGGTGTGTATGCTTACATATATATATATATTATGTATTAATATTTACATAATATAAGTTATAGCCTTTCAAATTTAAAGTTAAGAAGTGAACATTTAGAAAACGTGAATGTGTAGAAAGAAATTAACATAAATGAATAAAAATCGGTGGGTACAAAAGTGAGAAGTCGGCACGCCCCATGCAGAGCATGCTTTGGACAACATGGTATCTTTTGAGATATGTCGATGTTCTAAGTTATCTTTTGTCTCTTTTAAATTATTCAATTATCTTTTCCAAAAATTATTAATTATATTTATAGTGCCTCATCTTTGTATCTTTTTATTCATTAGAAATGTTTTAATTATTTTTGTTCCATTTTTTTTATAATCATTGTGTTGTGTTATTTATTTTGTTAACTACTTTCTGTTGTCAATCATTGATTATTTAATCATTAGTTTCAACCCCCTTCCATATTTTCCACACTTTTGCCACCCGCGTGTCAGTCCGATTCAATTGAACCCGGTTTAAACATGTAAACCGAATATGAAAATACAATTCCAAACCAAAGCATTCCAAATGGGTCCTAATAAAACTTAATTTCTATACTAAATATAATTATACCCACAAGTCTGGTAATATTTATTGGTAAAGCTGTTAGGCTTTGGATAATTAATTATTATTTTTCCAAAATCCTATCGATTAACTAATTAGATTAGAGAAAATTTGATAAAATATATGAAATAATTGTATCCGATTTATATTTTATACGTATTGGAACCGAAAATTTGAATATTCGAGATTGAATATAAATATTAATAAAAGAAATCAGATATTCGTCAAATACAATTTAAATACAAATAGTAAGGATAAATTGTCGAACTATT
This sequence comes from Gynandropsis gynandra, assembly GCA_036759665.1. Taxonomy (NCBI): domain Eukaryota; kingdom Viridiplantae; phylum Streptophyta; class Magnoliopsida; order Brassicales; family Cleomaceae; genus Gynandropsis; species Gynandropsis gynandra. Next base: position 26,739,215 of record CM071865.1, read on the forward strand.
TGTATTAAAAAAATTAAATAAATAATTTATTATATATATTGATAAATATATAAAAAATTAATTTCAAAAAACAAAATTGTAAATAATAAAATTATTAACTCCAATTCTAACAATTATATATTGATACATGTGTAGTATGTTTAATATTAGAGGACGAAATTGCATATATTAATGTTAAAATTTGTTTGTTATTTTTTGCCTCAAGTCGAGAATCTCGACTGCGTGTCCGTCCTCTTCGCCATTGCAGCCTATTCGTCGACACCTTATTGTTTCTCTCCCCATCGCAACACCTTGCCCCAGTCGTAAAACGCTCACCCATATCTCAAGCGTCTTTATGGCAGATTATGACTTCCAAATTATAACCTTCTTTTGTGGTAAGAGTTCTTTTGGCCAATACGACATCTACAATTGTTGTAGAGTCGACATTTAATATGTGAAATTATATGATTAATTTGTATTTTAATTATTTCACTCCAAACAATTGAAGTTTTAATTTGAATTCAAAATTGAATTTAAACTAAATGAATTAGATAATGTTATAGATGTATTGCAAATTTAAAAAATTAATAAATAAATAAATATTTTGTTTCGTTATTTTAGAATTGATGATTATAATAGAATAATCGACAAAATTAATTATAAATAACTATAGTAAATATAAATATAAAATTTGTTGCTTATTTTTATATGATTTTAAATTTGAATTATAGTTTACTATTTCATATTTTTTTATATATCTCAAGACGAAACCCATGAGGCGAATTTATCAAATATAATATGCGTACATTTTACAGAAGGAAACTTTTAATTTCTAAAAAACTCATAAAACATTACAACATAAAAACATAAGAAATTAAAATTATGGCTGATTTACCTAATTAATTATGTTCTCTTTTTTTCCCACAGAATTAATCCAACCACTATCATATCCTTTAATACCCAAAACAAAAATCATACAGAGTATTACATATTTAAAAAGAAAACCAAAATTGAGAAAATATTAAGGGGAATGTAAATTCCACTTCCAAATCCAAAATACAATTCAGTCTCTGATTCACGGTAAGATGATCAATATCTATCGTGTTCATCTGCATAAACAAATAAATTGTCAAAATTATTTCGTCCGAATTACAAAAGATCGTATCAAGATGTAAAAGTGGCGTGCAACTATTTTATGCGACTTTCATATTTAGAATAACATTTCGACTAAGTCGATCTTACAATTTGTTTTAACGACTTTACAAAAGAATATTGGATTATCAATTAATTATTGGCTTATTAATGCAAAAAGAAAAGACGGTATTTTTAAGGTTCTGTGTGGGATGTGAGATATTGAATTGAAGCCTGGAGAAGGCAAAGGTGTACCTGAAGATCTTTCACCAGATGATATTTTCAGGCTTCTTTACGCGTGATCCTGTTAGGTACAAGAGAGAATTAGCATTGTATTTGATCCTTTTCTTTCTCATTTATTTCAGAAACATCGATTTGCTCGATAGTTATGGCAATAGGCAAGGCAAAGATGATCGATCACCTGAAGCAGTAGATTCCGAGGGCCGTCGTAATCTCATGAATGACTGAAGTTGCAAAGTGCAAATACAGTGCCGCTGCATTTAATCCAATGAGAGAAGACTTGGTTAAGATTGCAAGTAAATAAAAGCATTATACCGAAAAACTATCCTCATCACGTCAAATTCTACAGATTGGATGAAGCGGAAAGGATGTTTTGAGCAAACCTGTGAATATGCAGTAGCCAAGAAGAACCCAGAATTCATCAACTAAAGGAACCCTGCGAATATTCGTCGACAAAAATGTATTATAGAACCCGGAATGGTGGATAAGGAACTTGTGATTCCGAAGTCAGTGAAGTTTCTGTTGGAGTAAAGCTGAAGAATTAAACATACCCATCATTCAATCTCGCTGTTAGAGCATTTGCTAATGCAAAAGGAAGATAAATCAAGGACTGCAAAAACGATAGGACGTGGTTATTTGTGAAAGGTTCCAACCTTATTCAGAAGGATATGAATTGTGAAACACATAATCGAGGAAACAATATGCAAATATCAATGTATTAAAGTTGAATCTTTTAGCACAGAAGAACATAGAGTGCAAAAAACAATGATCAAATAAGAAGATCGACGTACCATGCACATGTTTGTTTTCAGCCCTTTTGGTTCATCACACAAGTGAGACAAAATCATTCTTCCCTGAAATTTGAAAAAAAAAAATTGGCAGAAAAAATTTGTTACCAAATTCTCATTCAAATCATAGAATAACGCAAACTCAAAAGAATCCAAAAACAAAAAGGATAAAATCAACACTTACCACAAGAAATCCAAAAGCAAGCCCAGTTCCCAATATAACTAAATGAGGATAAGTTCCCATGAGATCAATTGGAGATAAATAATCCCTGTGAAATTGTGCCAACACAAATTCAGTGATGAAGGAGAGTAAGATCTTTAGTCATAGAGAGAGCAAACAAGACTTACCAAATCAAAACTCCTCCAAGAAGCACCGTGAAGGGATAAAGCTGAGAGGGCGGATCAAGAGGATATAAACATAAAAACTAAGATTCAAAACACGAGTGTCCACAAATCAAACAATGGGAAATTACCATAGCTAATGCTAGCAGCATGCTTCCTTTTCTCGATTGAACAACCTTATAGACATTAGATACGCTGCAAAAGTTGCAACCACATATGAGCTATAATGTATAAATAGTCACGCTACCTAGCAAAGAATCGTAAAACCGCTTTTAAATTCCTTGAAATTTTGGAAGAACTTACTTAAACGCCACAGTTGGTATAACAGCAAAAGCAATCATCATGTAGAGTACAGCTCTGTATGTCGGGATCTCTGAATTCGATAAGATCAAAGACTTATCAATGAAAAAGCACACTAACATTTATTCTTGACACAATTAACATATGTAGAAGGAATGATACTCACCATTAACAAATGGCACCCAACTAAACAACGGTATGGAATTCCCAAACTGCTGAGCCCACCATTCAGCACCTAAAAAACGAAAAAAGTCATTGAGCAGCAGCAATGGTGAAATCATTGATTATGAGAAGATGAACAACCAAAAGACTAGCAATCATATAATAAACCATTTTACGGACTGAAATAATTTGTTCGGCAAGAGAGAAGCTCACCAACAATAGCTGTGAAGAAATGGCTGACATATATAAGCGCAAGACCCTCAGTAGGCCCATTGATTACCGGAAGAATAAGTGTGTTGGTAAAATAGCTGTATAAGAATAAGCAGAATATCAGAAATTGCAACAATTTTCGATTTGAAATATACTAGATCAGAAAAGTAACAATAAACTTACTGTTCCCATGTTGCACCATAAAATGGAACAGCTGAAATAACCCAGAACCAGAAAGAATCTCTTCCGCACATGGCAGTGCTCCCAAATGCCATGCTTTCAAACTGTTTTTAGAATAAGTTATAATAATCAGCACCATTAAGCGAATGTATCATCAATAGATGAACAATGAAAAACGATGAACAATGCATACCGCACAAGCAAGTGCATCGCAACCTACAACACAAAAAATATGAACAGCATGTGTAAGAAATATCTACAATCAAAATGAAGACAAGTAATCGATGAAAAACATAGATGATAAAAATCACCATGGTCAAAAAGTTCTCCCAGAGGGCTGGAGGAACTTGTTCTGCGAGCTTGCTTCCCATCAACCGCATCGAATGTCTGAAATGCAGAGATAAAAATTCAAAAGGCACATCAGAATAGACTAAAATCAGAACAACATGCAGATGAAAAAGCTCATAAAAGTCCTCGGAGGAGAGAAGAAAGTAAACCTGATATAAAAACAGAAGTAAACCATGTGCAAAGTGAACCCATCGTGGAGGGGGAGAATCCAACTGAGGCGAATAAATCTGAAACAGATAAAAAAAAAGATTTTAAAAATAATATTCACATGACAAAAGAAGAAGACCGTCAACCGTAGATCAACAGAATTTGAAGAAAGAATATATCAAGATTTAAGAACACAGAGAAAAGCGATGCAGCTGATAATAACTCACATATCCCAAAAGGGCAGATGTGACTAGAAACATAAACCCCATAAGTGTGATCTGAAAAAAAAAACAGAAATTGACATGAAGTTAAAGATACAGTTGCATAAAGAATAAATAGAACACAAGAAAAAATGTTAAATAAGAATTACTATACCATATTGGGTCTGGAAAAGGTCCCAGGCGGTAAGAAGGAAATCCATGAAAAGAAAGGCATCACAAAATGTCAGTCAGATGTTCACCATGATGCCACAGTAGACCAGTTCGAAATCATAACCGAAGACATAAAAAAAGAACACATGCTAGAAACCAGGCATCACATAAAACAACCTAGCAAAGCATCCCATCAAACGAGAAAGTTTGGTTCTTCATCGCACCCAAGTAAGCGATCGAAAAGACAGAATAGTACTGACATCACCAAGATTATTCACTAGGATGACTACACATCATAGAAGAAACAGCACGAATGAGATACTCACGGCATCCATAGCGGGAAGAAATTGACGAATCGAGTCCAAAAGGGTTGAAGCACGTATTTAGCAAGATAAGAGTGATCAACACCACTATATTTGTATCTATGAAGAGCTGATATACCATGTGCCCCAATATAACCCATTATTTCTGGTTTATTTTCGATTCAATACACGATTAGTCAACTCGAATCTCCACCTGGGTCTCGAAACAACCTGCCAAAACCAGACAGCAAACTAGAGGTCATCAAAGCATACATCTTGAACGTCTTGACACTTCCAGATTCCAAAAGATGTCTAGTCTAAAAACAAGGCAAGGAACATGACCCTTGTCTTTAAATCAAAATTTGCTTCGGATTCAGCATTACCCAAACTCTAAGAATCAATTAGGCAACTTGGGATTCCCAAACTCATAAAATTTAACAGATCTGACTAGCGGAAGAACTGGATCAACATGAAAATAGAGAAAGACAGGAGAAAATGGAAGACGCGGATGGTTCGGATTGATTACCTCTTGGAGCAGCAGAGAGAGAGAGAGAGAGGGAATGCGAGAATCTCTCTCCCGCCCTAAAAGAGGCGAAACGAGGCGAAGGGGAAAAGAAGGCTTTGCGTCTCTTCCGAATTTTCATGCCTACTACAACCGATGTATTCAAATTATCGGAAATTTCTAAACAACCCCTACCTTTATTTTTACTTGCAGAAACGACCCATATATTTTGTTCTTTGAAATTATGCATTTTTATATAATAATAACTAACTACATAAATAATGTTACAACTACAATAAGAAAAAAGCTAATTAAATGTGAATTATCATAATTATAATAAATTATAATTATATAAAATTGTAAATACCTAATAATTTTATTAATGATAATATTGAATTTATAATTCTTTTATAAAAAATTTCATGACGAATTTATAATTTTTTAAATTGAAGAGTGATATTTGTTTTCCTAGGGAATGTAACTATCCATTCAATACAAAACTTACAAATTCCAAAACTTTTTTTATTTTCTCATATTTTCTTCATTCTCTCGTGTATATATATATATATATATCATATATTATGTATATACTTATCATATATCATGTTATTAACATATATATATCTTATATATACAAATATATTTACATGCATATGGGCATAAAGAATTCTATGATTGATCCTCGTGAAGTTCTCAAGAACTGGGACGAAACCGCCGTCGATCCTTGTAGTTGGAACATGGTTTCCTGCCCTCCTGATGGTCTAGTCATCAGTAAGTTCATACATACATAAATACATACATCTGTGCTTGTTGCATTCAGATATCCATGTACATATATATAGATATATACATTATGTATGCATGTGTATTCATGAGCAGAGGAGCTCCAAGCCAGAACTTATCAGGCACTCTTGCAGCCAGTATTGGCAACTTGACAAATCTGCAGACTGTGTGAGAGTTGATTAATATTGTTATTAGTATTTTTCTTTTATAAACATAATTGTGAATTGTAATTTTTTTTAATCTCTTTAAAATGGATTCGAAGAGGCTTCTACGGAACAATTACATCTCAGGATATTTACCTTCTGAATTGGGGAACTCGTAAAACTCAAAACATTTGATCTCTCAAGCAACAATTTCAATGGCCAAATTCCAGACACTCTGTTTCACTCAAGAAATCTTCAATACTTGTAAGTCTCTCAAAATATTATGTTATTTTTTATATATATTTTTAGTCTGGTTTATTCAGAATAATGATTATATATTCTCTGAAGAGCCTTTTCTTAAAAAGAGAAAAAAAAAGAAAGAAAAATGAATTTGTTCTTTGAAAACTTATGGAGGGACTTGTGGAATCGTGGAACAGGAGGCTGAATAATAACACATTGACAGGAACAATTCCTTCATCTCTGGCAAACATGACCCATCTTACTTTTCTGTAAATTCGTTTTCATCTTTTTTCTTCTTCTTTTTTGTTTTGTTTTTTTCCATTTTTTTGGTTTTCGAGATATGTTTATTTTATGAGTTCTTCACTCATTTGGTCTGAAAATTATTTTAGAGATCTGTCCTATAATAACCTGAGTGGACCAGTTCCAAGATCGTGTGTCAAGACATTCAAGTAAGCCTTTTTTACTAAGAAATCTCTCTGTTATGTTTTACCTTGTAAGAAACAGGGTTAATTACAATTTCTTCCACACATATACCTATGAAAATATACACGCGTATATGCATATATATACATATATATATGCATAGGTTTGCACATAAAATGACGTCAAATATTGATATTTTCCATTTAAGCCCTAATTTCTTCATAATTCCTGAGAAAAAGTGACGCCGTATGAATATTATTGCTCCTTATGGCGTAAAAAAAATTTCTTGCCAAATTCTAAGTTAAAAGGGTTCTTTCTCTTGTTAGATGTAGCATCTTCTGGAAGAAGTAAAAGCCAGAATCTTGCTGTCGGATTTGGTTTGAGCATTACCTTTGTCTGCTTACTGATTCTTGGCTTCGGCTTTCTTCTTTGGAGGAAAAGACGACATAACCAGCAAGTGTTTTTCGATATCAATGGTACCCATCACGTCCTTATCTTTTATATTTACGTTGTAATATATTGTTGAAGCCCTTGATCTCCTCCTCCGGCGTAGCAACGGCGGCAAGCTGGACAGCGGCAGTGAGGAAGCTGGAGAGAAAAGTACAGAGTTAGGTTTCACTCTCTAACTCAAACTGAAGCAAAAATGACACTTGCCCTAGTGTCTGAAGATGAGACGGGCTGGGCTGAGCAACACGAACGGGTTGAGGAGAAGCAACACGAGCGGGCCAGGCTGAGGAGAAACAACACGAGCGGGCTGGAGTTGGGTTCGGGCTAAATTAAAATGAAGTCTGGGCCTGAGAAAAAAATATAGAACGGTAACAACACACAAGCCTGCCAAAAATATGTGAAACAAAAATCAAATTAGTTAAGAAAAAAGACATAGGCAATTATGGTATCTTATATATAATGTGAAGGTGTATTCAGCTATAAAAAAAAAAGATGTTATTCTAAAAGCCTAATGACAATGAGAGTTTTCTTTCTACAATTCTTTTCTAAGTTTTCAGTAAACATTATTCTTCTTTTTTCTTTTCTTTTGCACCAAATACTAAAATGGCAAGATGAGAACATTGAGCAAACTTACAATTTTTTGCTCTAAAAAATTAAAAACAACAATAATTGTTATATATTTAATAAACTGTAATATATTGTTATTACGTTGTAATAGATTGTATGATGCATCAAGTTAGGTTTTTTTGTGTTTAGTTACAGAACAAAACAGGGAATATCTTTGTCTCGGTAACGTTAAAAGGTTGAGGTCAAAGAACTACAAGGAGCAACAAAGAACTTCAGCGGAAGAAATTTGATTGGGAAAGGAGGGTTCAGAAATGTATACAAAGGACATCTTCAAGATGGCACTTTCGTTGCCATGAAAAGGCTAAAAGACATAAATGCCATTGGTGGTGAGATTCAGTTTCAGATGGAGGTTGAGATGATCAGCCTCGCCGTCCATCGCAACCTTCTTCGCCTCTACGACTATTGCACCATTTCTTCTGAGCGGCTTCTTGTTTATCCCTATATGTCCAATGGTAGCCTTCATCTCGTCTCAAAGGTATAATTGTTTTCTCTATTTTTATATGCTAACATCGATTATGTATAAATAATGAAATCATTTATATATATAATATTAAACAATTTAAAATTAAGTTTTGGATTTAAATAGTTTCAAGTTTATATTTAATATGATTTATTCTTTTGTGACGATTTGAATATTTTAATATTAAACATTCATGTACCTCTTCTAAGATCAAGGTTGAACTGAGGTACTTATCATATTTTTGTTAACTCATATAGAATACGACATGAATTATATATTCTTAAATATAAATTCTAAATTTTTTATTTAACTTTTGGATTTAGTTAGATATAAATCTAGATTTACATATGTCATATCAAGTTATGTTTTGTCCCAATTTTAATATATTGATATTAGTTATTATATTTTATTAAGATATAAATTATAATATATCTATATATATTATGGGAGAATATCATATAAACCCTCGTACTCGTAGAACGCTTAAAAAATACCTTCCCTAAAATAATTATTTAATCGGAAAAAAAACTGGAGAAAAGACAAATTTACCCTTAATTTTCGAACGTGAAAAAACCCACGTTCTGCAGTTTTTCGACGTGAAAAACTGTCAAACCGTGTCAAAAGCAAGAAAGAACAAGTGATTTCGAACTTGAGAGGGATCGATTCGAAGTTGGCAAGAAGGAAATGACTAGAATCAGCAGTAGCAGCAGCAGTGAAGAAGAGAGAACGAGTCAATCTTCAATGGCGTCAATAAGTGTAAGTAGATCGATTTCTAGGGTTTTGCAGGCTGTCGAGTCCCAAAATGGTTTATTGATTTGAAATGGGTGTGAGTGTCAATGAGTCGGTTGAGTCTCAAGAGTCGGTTGTCTCAATTGGTCGGTTTGGGTCGCAATGGTCGGTTGAGTGTCGATTTCTAGGGTTTTTCAGGCTGTCGAGTCCCCGAATGGTTTATTGATTTGAAATGGGTGTGAGTGTCAGTGAAGTCTGTTGAGTCTCGGTGAGTCGATTTGGGTCGCAATGGTCGCTTGAGCGTCGTAGGGAGTCTAAGGGTCGTTTGAGTCGGTTGTCTCAGTGAGTCAGTTTGGGTCGCAATCGTCGCTTGAACGTCGCAGGGGGTCTAAGGGTCGTTTCAGTCGGTAGTCTCAGTGAGTCGGATTGAATCGCATGGGTCGGTTGAGTCGCATGAGTCGGTTGAGTCGCATGGGACGATTGAGTCGCATTGGTCGATTGAGTCAGATGGGTCGCTTGAGTCGGTAGAAGTATAATGTATGCTTAATTAATTGGTCATTTTGCAGGTGGCGCCAAAGCCGAAGTTTGTGTATGAATTCAAGCACATGGATAGAATGCCAAAGATCACCACCAAGTGTTATCCTCACGAGACAATAACGAAGCTGAGAGGAATCTTAGATGAATACGAGTTGCATTACTTCGACAAGAAATCGCAATTTAAGCATTTATTTCATTTCCAATGTGACTCCATATTGACTAAGGTTCAAATGTCTATCCTCCTAAATCACTCCATGATTGTACGAGACAAGAAAGAGTTGTGGTTCATCTTAAACGGTGTTCTCATCCGGTACTCTATAGTGGAGCACGCACTAATTTCCGGATTGAACTCCGGACCATATCCCAAAGGATTGAGTCCAAAAGGGGTGATACATTCAGGCGGAAGAAAAATTTCGGCCGTGGAAAGGTGACCCCCGTACAAATCATTGGAAAACTTGTGAAGGCGGAGAATCCCGAGGACCGGAAGAGGTTGGCAACTTTGATGTTGTTGATGCAAGTTATGGCTCACAAGCCTTCATTAGACAACTCTATCAGCCATGATCTCATTGACATGGTTGATGAGTTGTAATTTTGTGAACGCTTTCTATGGGGGCGTTACACATTCGAGAAGATTGTGGATACTTGCCGCAAGCACGTTAGCGGGGATTCACCGAAACCAAAATGATATTGTGGCGGTTTTATGATCCCACTAATGGTAAGTTGTATATATTATTCGAATAACGTGAATTTTTTCATACTTTTTGCATTCTTATTTTTTTTAATGTT